>JAWWMK010000040.1:5825477-5854951 GCA_035047105.1 Galeopsomyia nigrocyanea | reverse complement strand
AAATTTTTGCTCTTAAAATAAGAAAAAGTTGATTTAAGTATGCAGCAAATTTAAGAAATTTTTTTTGTAGTGTAGGTGATAATAGAAGGATTGCAAATGCGCCTTATAACTGCTGTCACAAGTAATAGATGAAAAGAGAAAGAGTCTCGCGAGTCGCGACTATATATAAGCTCGTTGCTCCTCCATTGAGCATTGCACAGTCTGCATATTACATGTGTGCCGCGCTTGCGGCTTCGACAGTGTCTAATACCCAATTACTTCGCGAGTAATACTCACTCTCTCTCTCTCTCTCTCTCTCTCTCTCTCTCTCTCACTCACCACAGAGAGGCACGTATAATGCTTTACGATAGCCGTGTTCGCGCGGCCGCAGTTATAAGTATGTGGGTTAAAGGCTGTAATACAATGCTGATGCGCTTTAAAGCTTGCGCTTGCTTACTTGCTTCGATACTCCTTTTTTTCTCATACTTTCTATCTCGATATTATTGCTTACTATAAGTGTATATATACACATCGAGTGCGCGCGCACTTTATTATGCGTTGTAAATTATGCGCCGAGATATTTTATTTTTCCATTGATCGGACGCGTTTTTATATACGAGCGGTGTGTGTATTATAGTACAATTGGCGCTCCTTGGTTTGAACTGCGAAATGTATAGTTGCACGTGAGAAGGTTTGTATACGCATCCGTTTTCTATTTCTACATACGCATTCATACCAAGTTCTAAATTTAATAATGACAAACTTTACATTTGTTCCGTCGCGGCATTGGCTGACTATCCGTAACTACTACTACTAGCAAACAATTGCTACATTTCACCATAGAAAAATACGAAGTAATCATCATTGAACCGTTATAAAATATTTACGCGCGATGTTTCAGCTTGTACAACGTACTCCCAGCGACATTTTCTTAGCATATACACAAACTCTCTCTCTCTCTCTGTTTCGCGCGCGCACGAAGAAGAGTTGAACATAAATGCCAAGCTCCAAAGTACACGATAGCACTTACCGGAATAGACGCGCAGTACCTTTCGGTTCTGGCGCGCGCGCGGGGACAATAAAAAGTCGTAACAGCGACTGAATCCGTTTTCTCTCTCGCGCGTAAAAGGTCGTGTCGGAGTATAGTCGTTAATCGAGGCATTCATTGTCGCGAAAAGCTCGTCGCAACAACGAAGAGCAAAAAAAAAAAGCAAGAAGAAGAAGAAGCATACGAAGAAAAGACGCAGGGAGGCGCTTTCAGCGAGTGTTACTATGGGCGCATTGTTGGCAGCAAGTTCACACCTTCATGGGGGGGAAAGAAGGGAGCAGCTGATTTATACGAAATTACGCGGCGAGTTTCCCCCCATGCGGCTTTACCTAATTGAGAACTGCGTGCAATGGGCGCTGAGTTATCGTTTGTCGCGCGAGTGCGAGCGCGGGGCCTGTGCTTTTACGCGCTCGCGAATATAGTTTTACGGCACTCTCAAAAGGACATCCTCTCTCTCTCTCTCTCTTCGCTTCGAAAGAGAGAGAGACTCTGCATGTGTGTGTGTGTGTGCACGCGCGCGACCACACGCGTCGACAAGTAGATAAACTGATTGAAATACGACCTGGCTTCTCTCTGTCTCGCTTGCACTCGTGTGTGTGTGTGTGTGTGTGTGTGTGTGTGAGCGTGGATTTCAGCATTTGCTCTTTCTCTCTCTCCTTCGTCCACCACCACCACCCTGCCGCTCTCGCTCCGCAGCTTGCAACAGAACACACAACCGCACTGGTTTACACGTTAATCCCTTTACCAAAACCTTCGCCCGTTAAGATTACGCGCGCGAGAGAGCAACAGTTTCTTCCTGTTTTTCTCTGCTCTCCGCGCGCAGCTATCTCTCGATACTTAACAACGCGCCTCGACGCATACACACACACACACACACACACATTTGCATTAGAACACGTGCCATATATACACATATATACAGAGAGTTGAATCTGACCTTTTTCCCTTTCTTTGCCTTTTTTTTTTAATTTTTTTTTTATTTTTTGCTCGCAGCCTCCCGCGCGTATCTTTTTATAAAATAAAGCCTCGTGCGTTAGCTTTTAATGATTAATCTTTCACACCTTATACCTTCTCGCGCTCGAGAGAGGGAAAAAAGAGCGATAACTTTTGTTCAGCTTATCAGGTGGAAATAAATTTCGCAAAACAAGCGAGAGTGAGAGAGAACTTCGCGCGAGCTGTTACGATAATTAAAGCAACTCCAGCAACGATTTTTCTTGTCTCTTCTCTTCTTCTTTTTTGTTTGTTTGTTTATTTGTTTGTTGATGCTCGCAAGCGTGAGCAGATACTCAATTAAGAATTCACGTAAACGTTTTCTCTCCGCGTGGCCGTTAAAATTTACCGACTACGCGAGGGCAATAATTTAGTGGCAAAAACCAGTGAGCAAGAGAGCGAGAGACCACCCTCGCCTCTAAATAACTGGAATAAGTGCCGTTCGGCGTTAAAGTCGCGATAAAAGCAACTCGCCAAGCATATATAACAGAAGGCGGATCCCGAAAGATGTAATTCGCTTGGCATGACATTAAAGGGACAGAGAGATGCTAGTTCCTCTTCCCTGTGTGTGTATGTATATACCACTCTGAAGTCCATTTAGCTCGCGCGCGAATCCGCGAGCGCTTGTTTTATAGCGCGACTCGACTATGTTTTTCAACCTGACAGTGTGTCGCGCCACGGCGCGTGCAGTCGCACGCTTCTCTAGTTAGGCTCGTATATATATAAGTTGTCTTTCGCTAGGATGCCGCGACTATATGACGATTAACTTTCGAAGAGACATGAAAACTTATTTTTTTTGTTTATTCTCTTTCACACCCTTGGCGGCGTTTTTTTTAGTCCTCTTTCTACGACTCTTTCGTTGGATATGCCTCTTTAGAGCTGTTTAATTGATGATTCACGCCTGCTTTCATTGCACCGCGCGCGAGCTAACTACATTGTAAATACATTCTCCACGCAGTCATGATCGTGTTTGATCACACTTTGAAATTCAGTGAATATCAAAGTGCGTTTTTTGTATTCTTTCCGTTCGCTCATGGGAATCAGGAAAATGTATACGATGGAATTTTTTTTTCTCTCTTTCTCTCTCTCGTGAACCTGTGTAACAACGCGTTTATAAAAGGTGATAAGTGATTGTCAGCGATGTATCAAGCTGAGTAAATGAATTTTCACATATACAGCTGTGGCTATCAAATGATTTTATAGAATATTTTTAGGAAGGGTTATTATATTACTTGAATTAACGATCGGCGTTGAGGAAAGTTTAGAGAGCATATATACAAATGTTATTTCGTAGATTTTTATTTAAGCAGTTTATTGCACATTTGAAGTGAAAGAATCATGCAGTTTTATACCGCTTAGCTTGCTTCATAATGCAATAAAAGATATAGTTATTCCAAAAATATCCCAAGGCGTATTCTAACTATCTTTATTTATAGCTTTTTTACATTAATTTAGTTAATGAACTTCTCGACTAAATTATTCTCACACTTGATTCACTGCAAATGCATCATTCAGCGCATACTAAAGTACAAAACACCCCGTGAATTTTCGAGCATTTAACGAAAATGTCCTCGATGTTCATTTAACAAAGCCCCTATCTGTCTGGCGATCCGCAGACTTGTCTAATCTGTTATTCGCTCGATGATTTCCAATCGTTTAAGTCTTTCTCTCTCTCGCGACAATGGCGCAGCCAATGAGTACTGGTTACGAATATAGATTGAGTTGTAGCAGTACCTTTTGCGCCACACACACACACACACACACTGCGATGTCGTCGCCGAAACGTTCGAATCGAGATAACGATCGCAACATCGACACTGCCTCGATTCGTGAATTCTTTTTACTCAAAGAAAAAAAAAAGAAAAAAAATGCGATTGCAAATGCACAATGCTTGAAAGCCCGTAAATTCGACGTGTGTATGTTCGTTCGAACGAGAAGAATTGGAAAATATTTTAATTGAATGCCACTATATTTACGAAGGGACAAGATAGATGGCCGATAAGGATGACTGGTTGATCAACAAGAGCTCGCGCGCGCGCGCTCAATATGAAAGGAGAGCGAGAGATGAAGAGGCAGAAGTATATAAGTGTTGCACGATAGTTATGATAGAATCGGTAACAAAAAAAAAAGCCATCATCGTCTCGATCTCTCTCTGAGAACCATCGTTCGACTCTGTGTACACAAACGATCTCAGTGACAAGCTGCCCTCGCTCGCGTGGGAGAATGACGAATTGGATTATCGACTTCGTGGGTATAATAACGTATAACAGTTAATAAACGCGCCGCGGCTACTTCGAAAACTATGTAACCCGGACGTCCGAGAGAGAGAGAGAACATACCAAACGTTTCTTTTTTTTTTCTGAAGAACTTCTTTGTTCTGCTTTCCACACATACACCGCAAGCGGCAGACACACACAGAGAGATAAAGAAAACGAAAAGAAGAAGAAAAAAAAATTGAGAAGCAACGACGACGACGACGACGAAGAGAGCTGACTGGTTTGACGTATGGCCCCTTCTTTACCGTGAATAACGTCCATGCCTTTCATTAAACGCTGTGTGAAGTCCGCGCCTCCTTTTAAAACTCTCTTTCCTCGTCGCTGGAACGTCTTTTTAATAAACGCGACGAAAAAGCCTTCGCCACCCAAAGATTCCATATATAGATTTGACGTTTTACGATGCTTTACGCCCTGCGAGTTCGCGTGTCTCGCGATGTCAATTAACCGCTTCATTTTCTCAATATTCAGCCGACATTATTTACAAGGCGCGTATATTCGAATATTAATTTATATCTTCGAGGAGCGTGTCTTCCTCGTGTTTATCATATCGAGAAGCTTGCTCTCCGTGTTACTCGGGCGCGCGATACAGTAGGTGAAAACGTGTTTCTCAGCGGCAGCCGAAGAATTGTAAATCAGCCCTCCCACCTTCCCACTTGACAAACTATTAATATTCGGTGCGTAAAAAAATCGTAAATATCGTCACACAAAAACTACCGGATTTATTCGATATACCCGCGCGTATATTGAGATGTAACTCACTGCAAGCATCCGCATAACAGGTTATATTCGCGTGATGACATCAGCGTCGGAAAATACGCGCGGAAAAAGTCACTGCCGCGGAAAAGTAAAAAAAAAAGGGATATTGCGCAATAAAAAAAAAGCTCTCTTTCTCTGCGGCAGCGATGGTCGCGAACTCAAAAGGGGCCGGCAATCGTATTTGTTACGCGGGGGGGAGGGAATTTCACGAGTCGCGCAATGATGCAGTGCGCGCGTATATAGCGAAAAAGGGGGACACACATACTGCACTCGTTACATGCGCGCTTGCGTCGTCGTCGTCGCCGCTGCCTCGTAAATAACCGACTTGTACTTGCGCGTATTCTCTCTTCCCCCGCGAGAGAGTTTGCCATTTGCCTTCTATATACCATGGGTGGCACACGACCTTTCATTCCTTTTTTTGTGTTCATCGTTGGTTGATGCACGATGCTCTCTCCCTCTCTTCTTCAAAAGAAAAAAAAGGAATCTGCGCGTTGGAAGAAAAATTTGATTTGAATGGGTTGCGCGCGATATTGTTATACTATAATTAAGTTGAGAAATGCCAATCGTCTGCCGCCGTCGCCGCGAGAGTCAGGTATAGAAGAGTATTCCTCGAATGGATACATATATATATATATACACACAGCCGATATGCAAAGGGTTATGAGAGAGAGAAAGAGGGCCCACGTAGCAGTTGCAGTTTTTGGAAGATTAAGGGCCTCGGGAGCTAGCTGCCGCGCGCTAAAACTGATCGAGGTAAAGAACAAAAAAAAAACTGCCGAAGGAACCAAAAAAAGAAGGTAAGGATAGGTAGGCAGCTTCGAAAAAAAGTGTGTGGGAGCTGAGTGTAGGGGCATTTATTATGAGCTGCTTCGAGAGAGCATATCGCTGATGAATCGCCAATCGATGGAAGTCGAGAGAGAGAGAGAGACACCCCGCGATGCCTTAGCTTGACACGCGGACTACTCGCGCTTGTAACAAATGGCTGTTTTTAACCGCGGTGCGCCGGAGAAAATGAAGCGAGCATGACGAGTTGATTTTCGAACCGCGGACGACACTCCTCTCTCTCTCTATATATACATATATATACGACGAGAGTTAGAGTATGTGTACGTGTACCGCGCGGGAGAAGTGTTCAACTTGTCAGTTGCGCGCCCGAGGCAATGACAGCCGACGAGTATAAGAGCCAAAGCGAAGAATTAGCATGGGATAATGGAAGAGGCAACCCCAGCAGCAGCAACAGCAGCAGGCAGATGTACCTATCCAAAACGCGCAACCAACACGACAGTCATTCGACTCTGACTCAGGGACTCATCTTTGGAGAACAATCATCAACTGTACTTCTTTCTCCAGGTTGTTCATGTGGAAGCTCTCGAAAAGTAGGCGACTACCAGACAGCCTTTTTAGGACCGATCACAATGTGTGAAGATTCGACTTATATATACATGCATATATGAAAACCGTGAGAATTTGGCTGATCATCGCTTGCATTCGACATTGTCGTATAAGCACCTATCCATTATACGACAAAT
The DNA here is from genome assembly GCA_035047105.1 of Galeopsomyia nigrocyanea. Taxonomy (NCBI): domain Eukaryota; kingdom Metazoa; phylum Arthropoda; class Insecta; order Hymenoptera; family Eulophidae; genus Galeopsomyia; species Galeopsomyia nigrocyanea. The sequence goes on along the minus strand of JAWWMK010000040.1, from coordinate 5,848,373 downwards.
GTGAAACAGTTATAATTAATTAGCGACTCCCCTCTTTTTATATCCTTTTTTGTAAATTATTCACCGTAAGCGATAAGTTAACGAGCTTCTGTGTATAAGTTTATCAACCGCCTTCATAAATATTGATGTCGCGCGTGAAAATTGTTAATGCGAAGCACACGCACGAAAAAAAAAGTCTCGCACTCTGAATTATAGTCTGTCGGTAGCGCGATAAGCAGCGCAATAAAAACGATAACTCAGCATCCGAGTGTGTTATGTTTTTTTTTGTTCGCCACGCATTTTACCATGGATTGCTAATTTATTCGCTCGTCGCCGCAGGATTTACGATTAGCTCCGATATTACGCAGACATATACAAACGTCGCAGAATTGAAAACAAAGACACACAAGTTTTATGTATATTTGTGTCTGTCTGGGAAGTCTATGTTCTATTTTTATCTTGCGTAAGAGGGTTTCGCCGACGAAATATTCGATTCCGACGATGATGTATATAATTGATTGCGCGCGTATATATAGCTAGTGATTTTCTCTGTATATATATACAAAAAAGCAAGAGTTTTTTTTTCCTTCTGGAGGGGGCGTTATATGGGAGCAGCAGCAGCAGCAATCTCGCTAAAAACGTCCTTTCTTTTTTGCCGGTGCGAGCCGCTTAATAAACGATGCAAATTATACACTGCGAAAAAGGGAGAGAGACAGAAAGAATCTTTTGTGTCTAATCGAGTTAAGTAGTGACGTTGCCATTGACGATCACGTCAACCGCCTACTCTCTATCCCTCCCTCAAGAGGGATCTTTAATCGTCGATCCCAAAAAAAAATCTTATATACGGATCGAAAGTCGATCGAGATATCTATGTGTGGTTTTTTTAATACCATGGTATCTCTCGCGCTCATAGACATCGCTCTCGCGTGTTTTAGTAATCTTCTATATCCAATAATCCGGGATAATTCTCTCTCTCTCTCTTCACGCTTTTGACATGACAGCCAATAGACTTTTCAGCCGTAATCTCATCGCTCTCTTGGGGAATTATAGCTACGAATATAACTACCGTATTTCACATAGACACGCAGTTTTTTTTTTTATTCGGGTTTAGACACCTTCCAACAGATTTCCGATATTCTATTATCGATTATTTTGACTACCAGTTGAAATATTATAAACAGATGCCGATGGATTTCTCATATATAATGTGAGTTCGGATTGACGTGGGAACCGAGCTACCAATTCAAACACTTTTCGGAGTTGTCAAAGCGCGAACAATATTGAAGAACTCGACGAGTGTTAGTCATTGACTGAAAGAAAAGAAAAAAAAAGCTTTCGAGTATTCTTCCACGTGATAAGTGCCTTCTCACTCTCTCGATAGATCAAACTTACGATTGTAGAGATAAGAAGAAGGAGGAAAAAGAAACAGGAAGAAGGTAGTACGCGTCGGTGAAGTTTGAAGAAGTAGCTAGATGTAAAGCAGCAGGCGTGATCCAGGAGACGTATAAAGAAAGGCGCGACAAATACGAATGTGACAGACGACAAGTCACATATACGCGGCAAGCGGCGCCACTACTACTCGACACCTCTTTGCAGCCTCCTATTCGGTGTCTCTCAGCAGGACGGTCCCGCATTCCGCCGATCATGAGGGCAGATTCCAACCGACTGATAACTATGACTCGAAAGAGTAGAAAGAGAGGATGATATCACAATATTGCTCCCTAACTCGGCACGTGGCCCATACCAAATGCGCGCACACACATACTATGGGATTCCTCGAATTTCTCTGCACCCCCGCCGTGGTATATTTTTTTCGGGCTTCTCTGGACTTTTATGGCTGCGGCCTCACCTTTGCTTACCTAACGAGCCTAGTTAGCCTCGATCTTCAACGATGAAGTTTGTTAGCTTTTTTATCGTTATGCCTCTTGCACTACTTCGTTCCGAATATACTTGCACACGCGCGCGTGTGTATATGAAAGTTGATACTTTCGCGCGTGCAAGGTTTTTTGGAAATTTTATTAGCCGTAAAAACCAGACAAGAGCGTATTATTGTAGGAAGAGATTTTTTTCTTTTTTATGTGCGTGTGGCGGTCGAAAAAACATTTTCATTCGAGTATCCTTTTGTGTAAATTTGGAAAATTTACAAAGGTAACCAATGACAAAAATTTCTACTTGCATAGTAGACTTCACAATAATTAGTCCGAGGAATAGATGAACAATATTTATTAATACCAAACAGCTACTATTCGAGCGTTTTTCAGTACGTCATATGATGTGCTCGATAAATATGACTAAAGAGTCAAGTACTGTTAAGAATATTTGAGTATTTTTCCGACTCATTGAAATGACCACATCGTTCATGCTGTAAATGTATATGAATCAGCCGAGATGGTTGAAACGATCGGTAATATTTTTTGAAATACCAAAAAAAAAATTAATTGAACCGACGAAAAATACTAATGTTTTTTTCTTTCCTTGTCTGTACGTCGAGTTACACAGAAAAGAAGCCGCGCGACGGGCGTATAGCGTAATACCATAAATCATTGTTTGAAAGCTTGGCGCGAGAAGGTTTCGGACAATCGTGCGTTGAATAAACACACAGAATTCGATCGAGCGATCAGATAAGAATGGATTCACAAGAGTCGCGTATAGACCTTTTGGGAAGTGTTATAAAACGATCTCACCTAAAAAAAAAGAAACAAGAAGGATCAGATTAGACCTTGGTCCGAATTATTCAGGAATTTAAGTCTACAGCCGTCGTAGACTAATCTTCCTTCAACTCGACGTAGTAAATTAGAGTCTAATCCTAGCTTTTTCAAGCTTCTGTATTTACTCCAAAACAACGGAAATGGAACTCCAAAAATTCGATTGTTTTTTAACAGAACTTTTTGTAAATTGTTTTTGTGTTAATTATGGTTTGTATGTCTTTAACTTTAACTCTATTCTTTTTTTATTTTAAAAATTTCAAGATGAGGGCTTGGCTTATTAAATACCATACAATTACTTGGTGTAAAAAAAATTAAAGACTAAATAAAGAAAAGACAAAATTTTTTTCTAATATTTCTTTTATACCTGGATCCAAAATTAAGACTTACCATAAAAATTAGTCATACTTGCTAGGTAGAATATGTCAATACAAAATATAAAATACCACCCTACATTCTAAGATAAAATTTAGTGATTAAAAATGGACTGTGCAAGCAAAAGTTGTAGAAGGAGCAGAATTACCTAGTCCAGTTCCATCTCACAATCAGTCCAGCACAAGTAGGTATGGTAGAGGGGAGGGGCTGTCGGGAGCCGGGACGCAGTCGGCATATCATAAAACTTGACCACGGGGTAGCGGACGGAGTAGATGTGACCGTCTATAGGAGTACAGGCATCCACCGCCAGAGGGATACCGCACTCTTATACCTGCACTCGCAAGCGGCGAAATTTACCTGTAGTCAGCTTATAAGGGGCAGCTGAGAGCGACAGGGTAACTGGTCCGACGCTACTCGGAGACGCCAGCTTTCCATTGCTCGATTGGATTTACTCTTTGGGTATGTACAATGTTTCGTTGATCGAAACGCCCGACCATTAATACGAATTCGTGGATCGAATCGATACGCATAATACAAAGCTGGACTTCGTATGGGTCTTACTATAAAATAATAATATAGTAACTACAAAGCTAAAGATACCCGAGTATATTCTATCCTGCATTGAGAGTTGGTTGAAATATGGCAACTTTGTGAGACAAGGTTCCTGCCGTAGTAGCGACTATGACCAATTTTTTTTGTTAGAGTGATTGACACAATTTTTTTGACAGATAAATTTTTTATTTCGAAGAAAATTAAGGTTTGTGAATGCAATATAATATACGCATAAAAGTAGACTTCTCAAGGAGATATTAGATTTTTCCAGTGACTCCATTTGGATACCCATACAAATGAATGATATAAAATTAGTAGTAATTGTTTAGTTATGTTAAATTGAATTTTATCATGAAATTTTGATATCACAATAATTAATCATTCCAATGAATTTTATAATAAATGCAAACCTTTTTAATTCACAAAAAAAATCTATTCAAGTAAATAAGTTGAAAAATAAGTGTTAATTAATATGTTCTTCGATTTTTCAAAAATCTGTGTAGGTAAAATGTGTTTATAAGTTACCTAAAACAACGCGTATTTTTTATTAATTCAGAATTTTGAGTAAATCAATGACACGTATAAACAATGGCCCTTGCTTCTCTTCCATTCCAACATTTCCATCTGAAATAAGTTGGGCAACTATATATAAGTGCAGCTTAGTCCAGCTTACAATAAAATTATGCAAATTCGTTTTTTATGTCGATTGATTCCTTCAATAATATTAATTACATCATGACTTTTGTTGTTGAGTGTGATCATTGCTTTAAAATCTACATTCTAATATTAAAATTCATAACTGCAAATTACGGTAGTTTTCGCATTAGTAAGAATCATACTATAGAATCAAACTACATCCGATAACAGTAATTATCAATCAAAACCCACTGCCACACATGTCAATCAAAAAGCCTTCGCATTTCACCATCGAAACAGAAGAAGAAGAAATAAAAAAAAAAAGAAAAAAAGATCGCGCACGCGCTCGCTTTTATAATGAAGACGATGCCTCTTGCACGGTCTTCGTAGTTATGAATCAGCATATATCGAGTAAATTGAGCTGGAAATAGGCATAAGTGTCGAGGGGGAAGAGAAGATCGTGTTGAAGCTTCCGAAACGGATAATTCAGTGTTGCTCACGATTACAGCTCGCTCGCAGTCCGCGCGCATATACATATATATACATAAACACAGAGCGAGAGAGAGAGAGAGATCGGTGCGGTGCTCATATATGTATCGGCACGCGAGGAGAGCACCTGGCGAGAATGAGCGCACGCGATATATCTCAGCACGTGCCACTATATACTAAAGGGGAGGCTAACAGCAAACACGCGTGTAACAAACACTCGTGTGTGTCTATATGTGTATATATACAGCAGGGGGAGATCCTCGAACGTTATGGCTTATTAGGGTGTGTGTGTGTGTGTGTGTGTGTATGTATCGCGGATATAAATTAGGCTGTGTGTTGCGAGCCTTGGGCTACCGTGCGCGTGAGAGGAGGCTCTTCCCTCCTTTCAAGTCCATTAGCAGGCAGCAGACCAGGCAGCAGCAGCAGCAGCACGGGCATATACTAATCAGATTTGCATAACTAGCGTGCAAGAAAAAGCGGTAGCCACGGCAGGCATGCAGGCAGTTGTAAGTGTGCCAGGGCCAAAGAGCTCGATATAAGTGTCGATCGTTGTTGTGGCTTATATTTGCTCGCGGCTAAGTGAACAGCTACCGACGCGAATGCATACACAACGCAGAACTTATCTTTCTCCCGCAGCTGTGGACGACTGAGAGAGAGAGATGATAGAGCTGCGATTGACGGCTGATGCGATTTGCATACTCACTTGCTGCCGCCACAGCTGCCGCGAGGCCAAATTGCACTCTCTATAGATAGACGCGTGGAGAACTGTGACACCGGGTCATTCGGTTCACTTCGATGAAAGTTACCTTTTACTTTGTTTCTTTGTGTCGAATGGAGTTTCGTTTTGAAAAAAAAAACTTATAATTGGCAATGATTTTATGGAATTTATGTTACCACTACAGTTCATTAAAGAAACTTTATTATATAATAATTGAGAGAGAGAAAAAAAAATCGGTTTATTAATTAGCTCAATTATCAGTTCTAATTAGGAGCAAAGTGATCACGCAACACGTTTTGCTACACATTCTCGCGAACGAGCGCCGCTCAATTTTCCGCTCGTAAGCGGCTCTCGCGGACACGTATATATGCGGGATAATACTTAAGTTTTACGAGTGACCGCTCGCCGAGTAAGCATGAAAGCCGCTGCAATCATAATATCGCGACAACAATAAGGTAAATCATGCAACGCGGCTAATCAGCGAAGAGAGCAGTATAAGCACGATAATGAGCATGTATAATATATTCTTCTTTTTTTTCGTATAAAACAGTAGTTTATTTTTGCGAGTACGATTTTCATTCGAATCGACGTTATTATACGTTGGACCGTCCGACGTCAATTAATGATTGTATTGAAAAATTGACGTTGATTTATGGCGATATACATATACAGTGGCTGATAAACCTCATGTATAACGAAGCTAATGCGCGTTCCATTACACAAAATGAAGATACGTAATTATTGTACGCGATCGCTGTGTAAGTTCATTCATCTCGAAATTGGAATTTATGCCTCGATCGATTATCGCACGCGACTGCCGACACCGCGTCTACTTATGCTAACGACGATATCGTTTAAAAGAAAAAAAAAAGAAGAAGAAAAAGTCGTATTTGCGAGAGGTGATTCACACAAGCTGCTGCATGGCTAGAAGCTATCAATGAAATTTTCACGCGGAAAGAGAGAGAGAGAGAAAGAGAGAAAAGAAAAAAAAAGTGCAAGTTAAACGCATAACTGTTTATAAGCGAAGTTGCAGCTCGGCGCGTCGTGCTACTTATAGATCTCGCGCAGACTACTACCACACTACTGGTTACAGAATATGCAAATAAGGCGGCACAGATAAGTAGCATGGGAATCAGTCGACTCGACGGCGGAATGTCGGCACATCGCGAGATATAAGTATCGAAGACTTTTCGCCATGGTGACGATCCAATATACAGCACATAGGTAATCCAGGTGCAATTTGGTATATACATATATAAATAAAGTGCGCGCGAAGAAGTGGTTAAAAGACCACCCGAATGCGTCGAAAAACGGTATATCGCAAGCTCTATAAACGTCAGTGTCGATGCCGCAGCGCTGTAAATAATTGTCGTTATTACGGTGGCAGTATTATGCGTGGCTGCGGCAACCGGACACTCGCGCACCACGATTGCGGTAGGCGGAGGCGGTGGTGGTTTTCCTCTCTCTCTCTCTCACGAGCACCACGCTTCTTTCGTAATTTATAGATCGAGGCGAATCGCCTCTTGCGGTGTATGTATTATATACGCGCGGTGTGCATCCAAGTTTATGCGCATCGGATCGATCGTATAAGCGAGTAAATCCTACGAGATGACCTGGAATTTCGCGCGCCATGGAGAATATTCGACTTTTCTTCTCTCTTTCGGAGCGCGATGTCTCTAATATTCTCCTTTCGCATGTTACGCGCGGCGATAGGGATTAGAGAACTTTGATGAGTGAAGCTTGCAGAATAAATTGCGATTTTGTCGATTTAGTTTAAGCCGTGGTTAAATTGTGAGTTGGGTAATAATGAAGAAAATCGGCTACTTCAGGCTTACTTATTATTTTTTGTTTTGGACTGAGTAAAGATTAGAGACTTGGCTCGCAATAACTTCGTTAGGTCTATAAAAATTAACTAGACCTTTGAAGAACTTCATGAAGCTACTGCTATAAAGACGATCAGAAGTTTGACATGTTAATGAAAACGACCAACCATTACTTCACATTCGATTGCGTCACACCCAAATTTTCCATCGTGAACCAGAAAAATCGGCAATGAAAGTTAAAAAAAAATAAGAAGTTATATAGTGGCCAAGCACTTTACGAGAGAAAGAGAGAGACAAAAGTGCGTGGCGAATGAAGGTTACGTATAGTATAAAAATGTGTCGCTGCAGGTCCACACGTCCTTGTCCGTCTCGAGTTTCCGTCGAGTGTGTGTGCCATATTCATTCGCAACGTCGACATATACTCGAGGGGGTGATTTCGGATACGGATGACTTCACCAGCAGCAGCAGCAACCAAACGCGCGCGCGGTCCCTTTCTATCTCTCGTTTCCCCTGGCATATCCGAACACGCCACGGATTCCTTTAAGTTTCGCTTATCTCAATTCAAGCAACTTTTACTCCACGACGATTTGCATATAACATTCTCTCTCTCTCCCAACGAAAAAAAAAGCTGCACGGGGCGAAAGAATGTGGAAACTAGACGCCTCCTCTCTGCATCGAGCGATGCTTTTATCCTTGTCTCCCAAAAAACATTTCTCGCGAGAGGAAGAAAAGGAAAAAAAGTCTCTCACGCTAATTTATAGATCATTCCACGATGTCATTGTTATCCTCTCGAGTGGACTTCCCTACTCAGATAGATACACATATATGCGTGAGTTTGAATTTATCGTCAATGAGTATATATATAGCTGATCTGATACATAAGTCTCGGAAATGTATATACAAGACGAATAAATTAAATTAGTAATCGATTTCGTACATAGAGAAGCTTCATTTCCCGCGTCCCGAAGTTTTATCATGTTACAGTTACAAGGAGTGATTCAGCGATTCGTAAGAAAGGAAGAAGAAAAAAAAAAGCGAAGAAGCACATCGACTAATTGAATATTTAGTCCCACGGCGCGATGAATCGTGTATATACATATATTTACGACTGCGAAAATATTCAATGGGAACGCGCGCGCTCGAAGTTTAAAACTCGAAATATCGGAATAATTTCGAAAGAAGATTATAAATAAAGCCATCATTTTTTATTGGCGAGCGGTAATGGCTCGTTCGAAAAAAGATCGTAAATCGCGCGTTTATTAGGTTATACCTCGCGCGCGCAGGAGCAAAATTCGGCATTGAAGAAGCGGCGCGAAGAATGCTCGACATATCAAATTTCGTGCGATGTGTGCTTGCGCGTGTGTGTCCCAACCGGAAGCGACGCTCGACAATTTATGAATGGGCAGTCAATATAGCAGCGACGTGTGTGTCTGCGTGTGAGAACCAAGCGGTAGTTTATTAGTCAACTCACCGACGATATAATCATCGTCACGTGCCACGATGCGATGACTCGAATCGGTAGCTCAAAATACGTATGGCATATATAAGTATCGCAATAAAAATTTCGGTGAAAGGCATATATAGTCAAAAGAGTCCTTGCTTCCATAAACCCATCGACCTACCAACTCAATAGATATACATATATCAGTTTGGTACTCCAGGATAGACTCGGCAGAGAAAGCCGTGGTTCAAAGCACATATACAAAACTCGTGCTCGCCTTCGGGCGCGCGCGAGTAGAGTAATCTTTCTTATAGCGCTATATACCGTTTTCCAAACCGCGGTGGCTGCTTACTGCCTGCGCGCTACGAGCTTTCAAAAGCTATATAAGAATCGCGAACGATCTACCCGCGCCGATCTTTACTTCGTTTCCAGTTCATGCACCAAGCCTATAAGATCGAGATATATATATGTATATTACAATACCGATCAATGCGCTCTAACTCGCTGTATACTTTTGAAAGGCATCGCGTGCAGACACAGCTCGTTTTTCGTTACTTCACACCGTCTGAAGACAGCTGTGGTAGATTCGTGCGCGATGATTACAATTAGAACTTAACTTACCTAATAATCGGCAGCACTTATAACGTATAGATGGTTAGAATCAAAAGTGCAAAACCTATATCTATTATGAATTCGAATATATATATACACAACTAATCAAAAGTATATACGTGGTATAAATCTTCGAAATCCAACCGATCCATGCGCTCGAACTGCAATAAATAAAAGCTATAACTCGGCATCATAGTTGCATATGTATATACGCGCACATTATACACAATAAAAAGGACTATAGAGGATTGACGTCGTCTCGGCGCGCGTGGTTATTGTTCCATTCTATTAGTAGAAGCATTGTCCGTGATTTTCCACGTGAAGATCGATTAAGCCGATGGGCGTGTCCTGTCTCTCTTTCTCTTACATATACATGCATGTGTTTATATGCATCGTCTGCTTCCGCGTAGAATATTCAGTGAAAGCTCGTCGCAGGTAGTAGCGCTTTCACCGAAAACAACAGCAAGTTCGAGAGCGAAGAAAGAGCAGCCCGCGGGAGGTGAGAGCTACACACATATAACTGAACAATCTATATTTTCAGCGGCTAATTGAATGATAGTATATATAGCGTATTTCGACATTACGCGCAAAAGAGGGAGGATTTTTTTTCGTTGCAAAAGTTACGTAATTAGCTGCGGAGCGCGCTGCTGCACAGCGGCCCGTAAATCAGCCATAGATATATAATAAGACTCGCGCGTATATATAAACTTTGTATAAGAGCGAGACGTTAATTGATGTTCCATTTACGTGTGCGTACATATACATACATATACGAGTATTTGCTCTTTGGTGTGCGCACTGGGCGCGCGATTCGCCGAGGGAATGATAAATTAATGGAAATGATGCATCGAGATATACATGCCATAGTGCTGTGGCTGTAAGTAAACGGCCGAGATAAAGTCGATGATTATTGAAGGATTCGAATAATTCCGGCAGTCGATGTTGTATTGCGTCGTTATGTAAAAGCTTCTTTAATATGTGGGAGCAGCTGTGTTGCCCTTTTCTTCAAGCAATTTCGCAAAAGTCGCGAAATTTCTAGTAGATATATATACATTAAACATCTCGTATTGATTGATGGTCATTGTCTCTCTCTTGCGGGTTATGGTGTTAAAGCGATGTTTGCTCAAGGTAAATTACAAGCTGTAAAACAATCGAATTGCCGCTATGCGGCGGGCTCCGACTCGCTCACTCGCTCTTGCGCCCGTCAAATAAAGACGAGAGCGATATTTTCTCGAGAAAACGCGATATTTCCTCACAGTGGCATTGCGCTCACGACTATCGCCTGCGGAGGTGAGAGCTGCCGCTGTATGCTGCTGCTGAGCTGCTGCTACTCTCGCACCCATTCGGCCTCCCCTCATTTTTTTTTTCTTTACTGTGCTTGCTGCTGCTGCTGCTGCTATTATGCGCTCTTCTGCACACCTTTGTTAATGCGCATGGAAAGTTTGGTTCTGTGTATCTTTCTGTATTATCATTATTATTTCGTTTCTCGTTGGTTTATAACGAATGAGCTATACTTTGATATGCGTTGTTCCCGAATTGATGGTATGATTCATTACGATGATGCACCGAACGAATTTTCAGTTTCTATATATACTGTCAGCAATCCTTTCATCTATCTGCAGCGTTTCGAATACAGCGGCATATAAGACAATAATTACGGGGCTGTCGTATCGCGGACTAATTGAATAACTGAACTTCACGAGAGGCTGCCACAGCACAATATGTAATTAGAAAGACACACGGTGGTTGTGTACCTGTATCATTGTTTACTCGTTTTATGCGCGATTGTGGTAGTTGAAAAAAAAACCGTCAAATGGCAGCGGAATATAACGAATCTTTTATTGAGGAATGTATATATATATATCCAGAGTCTGTGCGAGATATATAATCATGCAAGACCGTTGAATGAGTTATATAAAATATATATAAGCTTGAATGTGTGAATTATCAATTATTAATATTCTATATTAATTTTTTAGCATCTCGTCAATGACACGTCTTGGTATTTTAATGGAGTTATCACATTGATATTCGCTGCTTTTTATTGAATTTCTTCACCGTCGGTATAGACTTCGATGTTGTGAATGAATTTAATCAATGGTGATATAAACGACGTATAATAATACTTATAAATTTGTATTTATGATATTTTGTGCTTGCAATTTAGGAGCAATGAAAACTCGAGCAACAATAAATGGACGTATCGTTTGATGAAATCTAAATTTTCTTTGATTCCATATAGTTATGTATATGATTCCACGATTGAAGCTGCTCCTTTAATTACAATCGCGCTTTACATGTAGAAGTAAAAATAAAACAAAGTTAGCAAAAGCTCTCGTGCACAAAAACTTCTTGTATCAAGCCTCATACTACATATAAAAGCCACAGAGACGCGAGTTATTATCTCGCGCTAGCGTTTGTTTGTTTATCTTTGGGGCGCGAGATTTAGAGGCGCATATAAGCAAAGCATAATAGGTGCTCGGAGAGTGCACTCGCACACAGGTGATTTGCATATATGCAACACTGATTGAAACGAGTTGTCGAACAAGCGGCACGGGGCTCGGCGGCGGCAACAGGCAGCGCATTATATTGAACGAGGTGTGTGCTCGAGCAAAGTGCACGCGTGTATATGAGTTTGCACTTCGCCCATCAAAAGCCCAACGCGCGCGCGCGGAGGAGAAAGTTCGCTTCTGCACTCGGGAATCTCGCATGCAGATCAACAAATTGCCGCATTGTTCTGCCGCGCGTTTCTTCTTCTTCTTCTTCTTCTTCTTCTTGGCCCATTGTCTTTCTTCTCTATACTCTACCCTTTCGTTGTGTGTCCTTTCATTGTCTCGTTCTGAGGATGCACCCTCATGGGTTGCATGTACCTCGACATTAAGATCGCAAATGTCGAGAGACTTCAATTAGGCTACAGCTGCTTGTAAATGACTCGAGAAAAACAAGTAATGCAGCATTCGACAGAGAACTCGAAATAACTTTATGTTTCAGAAGAATATTGTAAAAGAAATTTTAATTTTTTTTCAAGATTTATAACTGTAAAACCACTGTAAAATGCATCAACAACCCAATTAAATAGAAAATGTTACAAATAATTTTTATTGCTGAAATAACAGTTACGTGCACAGGATAAGGGAAGAAGGTGAAAAAAAGGATAACGAGATAAGGTCCAACAATAAAGTAATCAAGCTCTATAAATGTTCTACGACTTGGCGAATTTTTATTGGTTGATCGGCTTAGTTGGTGGACGAATCCACAGTACATTGGCGTCATTCCCCGATTGTGCAGTAAGTGCGTCTCGATGATAACGATAACAAATTTAAAAAAAAAAAGATCGTTATCGTCGTCGCTGACGTTATAAACTTTGTTCTTCGTAAAGTCTTTCTTTTTTCATTTCTTTTTTTTTTTGTTTATCGTCATGTTGCGCTACATCATCTTATCACGAGGTGCCACGCGTCTCCTTTTTGAAAGGAGAGCGTTTATTACATTTACAGTCGTCGGATGTACGCGGTCTTCGCATGTACAGTGCAATAAGTTATTACATTTCGAAAAGAACGATGAAATTCTCGTATGCTGGACGCTTTGGCGTTGTTCTTGTTTTTTTTTTATGAGTTGGCATATAAAGCTAAAGCGATATAGAGACTCGATGGATTATACGCATATAAAGTGGATTAATTTATCAGCTGGGAAACACACAATTTCGATTATCACTTCTAATGATAGCAATAGTAATAGTAGGAGTAGTAGTACTAGGTACAACAAGACGCGTACATCATGTATTATACTTTTTCGGCTCAGCCTATACATCGAGTAGCTACGTGTTGACTATAAAAGGACTATCCGATCATCGTACTTTTTTTAATAAAATTAATCATAATATTATATAAATTTTATACTCGTGATGTCCTATTTCTTTTATTTATAATATAATAATAATAATAATATTAATAATAATAATAAAATAATATAATAATAATATTAAAAACGCCGTAATACGTTAAGCTATGTACAAAGCGCGACTGCAGTCTCATTTCTTTTGAAGAATTACAATGTAAAAGTTTACAGAAAAAGGAAAAGAAAAGTGATTCTACAAGTTAGAAAAAAAAAAGAGAAGACGAATATGTAATCCAGTCTCTCCAAGTATTCATCTCGCGTTTGTGACGAAAGGTAAGTGGAAAAAAAAACACGCACAGAGCAACGTGTAGGTACATGCGAATTAATATTGAAGCAGTGCTGAACTTTGCGTCGCAATGAGCTATTACAATTGATTATAAAAGCACGCTCTCGACAATTGCGATCGAGAGGCCGCAGAGCTGCCGCTTCACAAATGGACTACTTCACAAATGGAAAGTCGATCCTTTATAATTCGGACTATACAAAACACACACACACATTTATAGGTCGTCGCGACATTTTTTTTTCGTTTTCGTCTGGATCGAATTTCGAAGCGTCGAATCGTCATCATCGCGCAAGAGCAACCCACGTCGGTCGATACGCGTGCTCCCTTTATTAATATCGACCTTCGAGTTTCGAAAAAGTTTCAAGGCGTGGGATTATTGCGAAAAACTGTCAACTCTGTATATAAGTAACTATACGAAGTGAATTTCTCTTCAATCATCCGTCAAGGTTCTTGCGATATTCGGTCAATATCTTTTTTTTTCTCACGGCACAAGATTTTTTGAAACTCGAGCTCGTTACACACCACAAAATCAAATACACGCACACACTGAACGATGAAATGCAATTAATAATCATTGGCGGCAAGGCTCGCCGTCGGCTCGCGTCACTTTCGCGAGAGCGCGCATGCAGCACAAACACAAGCTTGTCGTTCGGGCCTCGGTTGAAAAAAAAAAAAATTTTCGCAACAGCGATGTTGGATGTGAATATATGTATAGCAGCTGGCCCACCTCTCTGCTGCTGCTGCTGGTGGTGCTGCATATAGTGTCGCCGGAGGGCTGGGCGTGGCTTTAGCGCGTGCTACGGTAGCCGCGCGAACACAAGACAGAATGAAGAACATGCGTTGCCCGGTAGCCGCATAGTCGGTTATTACGTAGTCCAATTTCGCGAAGGGACCAGCAGGCGCCCGAGGTTACGCAGTTTCTTTCTACCTCCTTTTTTTCCTGGCGTGTATCTTTGATGCTGCTGCTTCTTCTTCTGGATGGTTGCTTTTTTTTTTGTTCTTGAGTGATGCCAGTATGTGTGTTTGTTTGTGTGTGCGGGACAGAGCTTTTTTTTTTTGCGGGATATGTGCGTGTGTATTTATGCTTTTTTTGCGGGATTGGAGTGTGATAATGATAATGATGATGATGATGATGATGATGATGTTGCAGCGAGAATGAAATTGGAAAGACAGAGATAAGAGAGACGGAAAAGATCTTCTAGACGATAGAAGAAGAAAGAAAGAAAGAAAGTAAAGAGAAAGAGGGACTGCTGGACTAGCGAGAGCGCGGGAGTTTTCAAAAAAAAATCTGTTTCAAACGGAAAAAAAAGGTCCCGCGTCAATCAGCGCCGGTACCTAAAATATATAGCGTTTTATATATATCAATCGTCTGTGTGTTATGTCGCGCGTGTCCAACGTGACGACGAACAACAGCGGACGGACATACATCATTGCGGAGGGAGAGCGGGAATCAAAAAACGTAAAAAAAAAATCTTTGAAAAAAAAAATTACTCGGGATTTGCTAATGTGGAAATAATCTACAATTATTTTTTTTGCGAGGGGGAAAATTCAAGGGATTGGAAAGAGACTTTGTGTGTAGGATCGAGGGGGGAGGAAGGTGGGACACTGGCGAATCGTTGGCCTCGTGGCCTCTAGTACCTAGAGTAGCCATTCGAATAGCCATTAGTGTAGCCGTTGGAACCCTTGTAGGGAACGGAATGTATGCTCCTGGAACAGAGATCGTGCCAAAACCAAAGGTCAGAGGATGTGCCGGCATCTTTTTTTTTTCATTTAGAAATTACGTTTATTATTTATAAAAAAACAATGCTGTGTGCTAATTAAACCCATCACCCAAATTATTATGGCAAAAAAAAAACGATTATTATTGTAATAAAAAAAAAGAAGCTTTTCCTGTACGGAGACGCATTGCTAAAGCGACGGGGCCTCGAGCGCTATACGACATATACATACACACTTGCGAACCAGAGATCTTCGATTTTTTAATAACACAGTCAGTTGAAACAAAACAAGAAAACAACAAAATATCACAGTCGAGTCGAAGTTATGTATATGTTCATATGCGGCACCCGTGGCACCCTTGCAAGCTCTCCGACGACTTGGTGTAGCTTTCCATATTATATCATATAAGTATTATAAATCCACGCAGTCGAATGCACGTTTACTCTCAAAAAAAAAAGAATAATAATAATAATTTTAAATGTTTATAATGTATAGCTGTGTTAGTGATTATAGATCGTATAAGAGAATGCAGGCATGCTTGGGTACAAATTCTAAGGGGCTATCAAAGCAGAGGCGGATAAAATATAAGGCAATAAAAAAAAAAGTTAACAAAATAAAAATTGAACGCGTCGCGCCCGACAATGAACAAACGATATTGTATAATAAAGCGACGCGCTCGTGCAAAGAAGCGAAAGCTGAAAAAAAAAACAATAAACGAACAAAAGCTTTCAAATGAAATAAATGTTTGAAGCGGATATATAGAATATGGTGTCGGGCGTGGTGGATCTGAGGGATCACAATCGAATGCTCTGCTTTTATTTGTATATATATTTTCGTTTTAATGGGCGCGACGGCTTTTAGCGCATATTGGTAGACGTGTCCCGCGGCATAAGGGGGGAAGAGAGACAGAGAGCGAGCTCCCGCTCACCGCCACCCACATCTACAACAGAAGAGAAAAAAACAAGACCACCGCCATTACACACAAGGTTTAAAAAAAAAATTCAATTTTTTTTTTTGTAATTCACTCTCCACGGTGCGAAACAGAGACGGAGATACTCTCGTATACGCACGAGATACATGTTATATTACTCAAAACAACAAACAACAAAAACAAAAAAAATATGTGTGTATCTGTGTGTAAAACTGTGAGAGTGTACACGCGTGTATTATATACTTGATGCAGCTTTTGCAACTTTTTAACGCTCGCTCGTTATACGATCTGCACGCGTTATCCTGGGCCGCTGATTTATAGGTGAAGTCTCTCGGCGACGGAAAATATCATCTCTCGAGTTCTCTCGGCACACGTATTATCCTCCATGCGTGTTCGTATATGTGTGTGTGTACCGCGACCGACGCCATCATCCCAGTAACCCGGTGATTTGCGACGAGACGAGACGATCAATTTTAGACCATTTTCAATATGCCCGCAACCGCACACACTCGTTCGATGCTTTTTTTTTTGTCTTTTAATGACCGCGTCGAGATTATTCCGAACTACCGTTTACAAGCGAGATTTACTGGCGGCGGGCTCGTTCAATCAATTATATATTTCGTATATATACCCTTGATTGCTCGTGAGCTTGAGTGATGTCGAAGTTTGACAATTTTTTTTTATCAACGCGTTATTTTCGTACCGAAAATGACGAGATTTAACCGATCGAATCGTGGTTATAATACCGATGAAAGAATAATCGTCGAGCAATTATTATAGTTTGATCCTGCGGTTGTATTGAAATGAAGAAAAAAAAAATTTTCCCGAGAGGTAATGCGAGAAGGTGATGTTTAACTACCAACGAACTAATCATTTCGTGGAAATCGCACCTGATTACTGCACCGAAAATACACACACGATGTATAATTCTTCGTTTCTTTTTTTTTTCTTCTATCTCTCTGTCTCTTTAGATCCGACGTAATATCGTGTGCGCGCGAGGGAATATTCGCCTCATTAAATCTAATTGTACAAGTATACAAGTGTTATTGTGTTTTATTTTTATTTTTTCATGCTAATATTCATTCCAAGAGATATAAGTAACGTTATTTCGCTATATTACAGTCATTAATATATATGAGAATGTATATATATGTATAAATATTGTTTTTTTTCGTGCAGTCTGTTAATTTCGTCCACGTTCTCAGTGCCGATATATACATTATACTTATGTAATCCGCATTAGAGTGCTAATGCGCACAAAGACTTTGCTCAATAATCCAGAAAGTCCACATTAATTGAGCTTACTGAGAACGAGGATATATCGTGTTACCACTTAATTTCTATATAATATATGAATATTTTTCTATAATACTATTTCACTCGATCACTTTTCGCGAGGCGCCTTGATATGACAAACTCCAAAACTCGTATGTAATACAATTAAAGCATCGCCGTCAAAGTGATCAAGCGAGAATAAGTATAAAGAGCGTGAAAAATATCAGATCGACGGAGGTGGTCCAGAAGGAAGCTCGGAACTATACGCACACTCGACTCGTACATATAACAATAAATATCTCTCGGCGGTGGCAACTGAAATACGTATCGCAACAACTCGAGGACGTGTATATATATACCTGTATGTACAATGCTCGGAGCGCGCGTGCATTTTTAATTGTCGCGCAATCGCGTTCCACGAACGAAAAAAAAAGAAGAAGAAGGAGGAAGCCGCGAGTGTGTATGTATATATATATATATATATATATAGTGAAAAACGACGAAGCGCGGCGCCCAAGTCGACAAACCGGTTTTTCTTTCTCGCGAGTTTTGCGAGTATTATAAGTCTCGTGCTGCTGCTCGTATACGAATTGCGCGAATATCTCTTATAATGTATATATTGATATCTCGCGCGCCATTGTCAAAATGCTACGACTTCCTTCTGGACTTGTGTATATAATGTGCGCAAGCGCGCCACACTGTCGCGATAAAGTCGAGCTCCCATATGTTCGCGACTGGAGATCGATTTTACGCGAAGATATTAGAGATATAAAAGTGATTAGGAAGTCAAAAATTGACGAACGAAAGGTATATATACCTGTGCTGTTTGAGATTGTCCTGGCGCTTGAACGACTTGCCGCAGACCTCGCAGGTGAAAGTGACGTCGTCCTTGTGGCTGCGCTCGTGAATCATAAGGTTGTAGGGCTTGGTGAAGCGACGCTGGCAGTACTTGCACACGAACTCCACCGTGCATTTGGCGCGCATCTTTTGCCGGCGGCCGAACTCCCTGCCGTGGCCTTCTGTCTCCATTGGCATTATCGCGAACATCCTGGCTCTCTGTGTGTGTCTCTCTGTCTCTCTGAGTGTGTGTGTGTGTGCGTGTCTCTCAACGCCGCCTCTCGGCGCTCACGTTCAAAAGCACAAATACAACTCTCTCTCTCTTTCTCTCTCTCGCTCTTACTGCGGCGAGTAGCCTGCACCGCACCCACACGTCGGCTCTTCTTATTCTTCTTACTCCCTCCACTCACAGAGCAACACCTCTTCTTTTTCTTCCTCTTCTTACGCTCGATCGCAACGACGAGCTTTACAGGCACCTGCAATCAACCAACGAAAAACAAAAAAAAAACACATTTTTTTTTCTTCTCTCTCGTGTTTGAAGTAGCTCGAGTAGCTGTTCCTACACTCGCTCGAGCGCCAATTATATGTATACTCGCGCATGAATTATGCATTGAACACAGTGTGTCGACTCTGCTGCCGCCGCCGCCGCCGCGAGCTTTGGGAATTTAACTACGCATCGAAGCGAGGAGAGCCAAAACAGAAGTTATGAGCTCCCGTCGGCGACCAATCATTTCGCTTATATATATATACACACATATACATATACAAAACGAGAGAGGCAGTTTCGTAACGACGCAATCGGGGCTCGGAATATAAAGCATTCGACTATTAATCAGCGGCGGTCGGCTTTCGTCCAATATTTACTTAGAAATTTAAACGGCCGCGCGGACACAAGATGGAATTTTTAAAGTCAAAAGGAGAAGAAAAAAAAAAGCGTGGAAAGAAACGAAGCCGCCTCGTCTAGCGCGCGCGTATTATAAAAAGCGGCCCATTAACTCGCCGCGGGGGAGCTTGTGCGGCGTCGTCGGTGCTTTGCTGCTCGTTATAATCCTCGCGGGAAAACGCTCTCGTTATGTATATATATAGAAGGAGAGAGAACTCGACGAACGGCTCTACTCGATGTCTTCTTCAATAATTTTTTTTTTGCGCGCGCGAGATAACGAGCTATATACTACATTTTTATTTGGCGGAAGGAAAGTATACTTCAATTAAAATTAATCTTCAATTATTATGTACATAGAGACATCAGTTCGGAACGCTGGAAAATTATACGTCGTTAAAAGCGAGAAACGAATTTATTATTATTTCCAAACGAGTCCCGCGAGTCATTGAAAAAAAGTATAAGCACCAATAAAGCACGAGCTGCAACGTCGAGCGAGAGAGAGAGAGAGAGATTCTTTAAAAGTCGTGGTGAACGTAAAACACGAACGCTCCGCATTAACTAACTGCGCAGAACCCTATACAATAAAACTCGGAAACACGAGAGTATTATAGTATACGGTCTTGGAAAAATAGCTGGAAACAATTGTGTGTCGGTAAGTTGCGAAAACAAAGTGCGAACGTGTGCGTCGGCGATATTACGCACAAAAGACAGAAGAAGAAAAGAATGAAGAAAAGAAAGAAGTAAAGCATAATAATACTCGTGCCGTGCGTCGGAGAGAACGTCGGAGTATATAAGCGCTACCGTGGTTACGCGCGAGCGAGCGAAGTAATAAGCGTGCGCACGCTCGGGGCGTAACTCGGTTGCACGGGGGCCTCCAAGTGGGGCCTAATTGGGCCCCCGTGTTACGCGCGCGAGCAGCGCTCTCCTTCCATCTTTCTTTTTCTCTCGTTTTTTTTTTCTTCTTCTTTCTTCCCTCGCTCCGCCTCGCTGCACACTCGTTACTCACTGCAAACGGCAGCAGCGGTAGCGGACTTTCCATTTTAGAAAGTTTTTGCGTTCTGTGTTGTACTTTTCTTTTCTTTTTTTCTTTCTTTTGCGGCTACGCGCGACACGACATCACGCGAGTGATTCGACGAGTTAAGTACTCTTGACGTATTGGAATCGCGATCACGGCGGCGGCGGCGGCGGCTACGGCCTCTCCTCGCTGATGTCGCTGATTTCTATCTGTCGCCGACGTCTTATACACAGACACACGCACGCACGCGTATGTACGTTCATTCATTCGCACACGAGCGTGTCTCTTTCGAGCTAATATACGTTCATGCATAATGCGACCGACTCCGAATGATAAATCGTTCATAAGCTTGCGGCTTTTGTCTCATGAGCTCGTACTAAATCAATTCTCAAAGAGACTCAACGAATTCGACCGTACGTCAAAGGCGACCAATTCACCCTTACGCGAAAGCAAAAATAGGTACTACACAATATCCCTTTAACCGCGAGTACGAGCTATAAGTTACCGCATGTATGCGCGGGGGAACGTCGGGCCAACCGGCATCGAGAACGCAGCTACTGTGCGCCGCCCTACGCTAAGTGTTCCGTGCTACCGGTTTTCGACCAGTCCGCGCGCGAGCGAGACGAGCCACACCCTCCTCTCCCTTTTTTTTTATTTCATGCGCGCGTGCTACCGTGCAGCAGCAGTTAAACTCCATTCGATATCGTTCCGGCAAATGGTGGCGTAATATGAATCAAAGTATAGTTATTACGTATAGCAAAGTGTACTCACGCGTGTTGTAAAATGTGTAGATGTATATAGGTGAGAAGCCCTTGGCAACTGGTTGCACTGGATTGCAAGATGACGAAGTGTGTCGAAACTGAGTTG
This sequence comes from Galeopsomyia nigrocyanea, assembly GCA_035047105.1. Lineage (NCBI taxonomy): Eukaryota > Metazoa > Arthropoda > Insecta > Hymenoptera > Eulophidae > Galeopsomyia > Galeopsomyia nigrocyanea. Next base: position 5,827,336 of record JAWWMK010000040.1, on the reverse strand, counting down.
TAGTCGGTTCACTAAGTCACTGTCGTATTACGGCTCGTTGAAGATATATATAATGAAGATTCGAAGAGCACACGAAATCGTACTAAGAGTTATATGATATACCGAAGGAACGGACTGATCTACAAGTGAATGAGATGAGTATATAAGAGAGCAGCGATGATCCGGTATATAAGGAATAGGTCTTGATGGTTTGGGTGCGCGGCGTCGACTGAAGAAAAGTTGGGCTGGCCGGTCGGCTGCTGCTCCTGCTGCTTGCTTCTGCTCTGCTGCCTGCGCTGGGTATGGCTGGTAGCCGGAATAGTAGAGCGTGGCGGCGGACGGTAGGTCTAAGAGTAAGCTGCTGGCTGCTGCTTGCTGCTGCCTGCTGCTGCCTGCTGCTGTTGCCGCCGTACCGCTTCTCTCTCTCTCTTTCTCTCGTGATGTCGTGCTTCTCTCTCTCTCGGATCTCGCTGCTGGTTGGAGGACCGGGGGGACCTCCCTACCGAACTCGCTCGCGCTCGCGCGCTCTCTCTCTCTCCGCCACCGCCACTGTAAAGCGCCGCCACCGCACACTCACTCACACACATACACGCGCCACTTAGCTGAGCGCGCGAGAGAGGGAAAGGCAGTAGCTCTTTTTATCCGCGAGCAACCGAGAGAAGAGAGAGAGAGAGAAAAAGCGGCGAATAGCAGCACGCTTACTCACACGAATCCTTGCCGAGTGAGTGAGCGAGAGAGAGAGAGAGAGAGAGAGAGAGAGAGAGAGAGAGAGAAGTGCTGCTGCTGTGTCCGTCTACCGCCCCGCCACCGCCTCGCGTGCATATCTCTCTCTTTCTATGGTACCGCCTCCCCTTCACTCGTCCTCCTCCTTCACCCCGGAGGCCCTTACGTGTCCCTTTTCTCATTCTCTCTCTCTCTCTCTCTCTGTTGAGGGGGTGGTTAGCCCCTGTGGAAAAAGCCCGAACGGAAATTCCTTTGCGCGCTTTGTTGTTGTCGTTGTTGTTGCGGCGGTCTATGCGCAATTACCGGGCGCGCAATTGTCAATTGTGTGCGGTGAAGTGATTGCACGTTCGGAAGAAAGTCGACTTTCTTCTTCTCGCCGCGGCGTACAAGGCAGCAAAATCGGTTGCTAAAGCTTGCCTGCTCAGCGGCGGCGACGGCGGCGGCGAAGAAGAGAGAGAGAGAGAAGGAGCGAGAGAGTCGGGTGCGTCGTGGCTCGCAGAGCGCCGCAAGGGTTCCCAGGGCACGTGGGAAATGCACAGTAGTCGCTGTCTTGCTGCCTGCCTGCCTGCCTGCCTGCCCCCCCACTCGAGCGCCGCACACAAGTCTCTCTCTCTCGCCTTCTTCTCTCGCTCGGATGCGCGCCCACGCGAGTCGCGAGTCCAATATCCCCACCGCCAAGGCGCCTATCGTGATGCTCCGCCCAGTGGGACGCGCCATTGGCTCGCCGTGCGACTCCGCGGCCGCACCGGCCTCCGCGCTTTTCGTCTCGTATATGCACCCGCACACACCTTGCATATATCCACCCCCTCCGATATTATGTATCCTACCTACCTCTCTTTTTCGCCTCCTTTCTTTTCCCAATTATTTTTTGCCCTGCCGCTTGCCGCCACGAAATTTCCCATGCAAATTCCCCTGCTCGATCAGCATTCTCATCAAGCCTCTTTCTGTTCTCCGCGCATACTGTGTGATTTGACTTTTTCATTTGCCAATAATATGCATATGCAAATGATGCCCCATCGCCTCCCACCCCATCCCCCCCGACGATTACTACCATATATTAGTCATAAGCTCGCCGCCGCGTGCAAGCATTAACTTCGCTTTTGTTTCGCATGTTATGAAAAAAAAATTCTGTAATCACCAGTACTCCCACGGGAGGA
>JAWWMK010000040.1:5790464-5825377 GCA_035047105.1 Galeopsomyia nigrocyanea | reverse complement strand
ATTGATTGAGACAAACCTTAATTATAATCAACAAATATAAAGAGGAAGCTAACTGCCAATGGATTGGCAGCGTTTTTTTTTTTTGTGTGGATAATTTAACTTTTTATTCAACTGTACTTAAAAATAATCTACGCACAAAGAACGCAATCGAGTCATCGTCTGCTTAAATGCAAGCTTTTATTTTCAGTTAACCAGTGAGTCAAGCGCATAAATAATGAAATGTCATTGTTTTGAAAATCGGTTTACATTGCAAACATTTTCTTTCGGTGCGTGTTATGATAAAGATGCATATTCATTGGAGAGTACAATAAAGGGTTTGAAGGATTTTAAACTTACAAAAATGATTTTTAAAGCAAGGAAAAATATATATTCAGAGAGTCCGAATACAATGATCGATGAGTAAGGATCATAAAGACATCTTCAGTAATTTTGCAATTTCGGAGTAGCGAAACTGCAAAACCGCATGATTTCGCTCGGTAACTGAATACAATATACAAAAGTGTCCTCGCTTGCTACCTCTTTCTTTTCAGAGAACACTGCATTCATTATGTATACCCATACTGTTCTGTGAAGAGGTCATTATCTGCATATAAAAGACTTGTGAATCACGTATGTACAACTCTTTGCCGATCCGAAAGTATTTAAAAAAAAAAAATACTTAAAATGCTGGTCCAAACCTCCTCGCGGCAGTTCTTGCGCATGATCATACGTTAAAACGAAAAAAAAAGACCTGAGCGAGCGAGCAAAGGACATATATAGTGAAGCTAATAAGTCAGCGGATGATAACTACACGTGCGCGTGGATTGTACGTGATATGAGGCTCGCAATTAGGCGTTTGAAGAAGATCAAACGAAATTCCATGACGTTTTTCCCACAGATCCGCGTCTCTGATGTGTATTATATACACACACACATACACGTATGTGTTCACGAAGGGGTTGACCTTGTGGCACAGATATAAGCAAGTTGAACGCACGCGAAAAGAAGAAGAAGAGAAAAAGAAACGAGCCGCCGCCGCGCAACTATATACATTTGCACGATGAGTATAAGCCCGCGAAGAAGCGGGTAGTAGTGGCCGCGCGAGCCGACTTCTTTTGTATTATTCCGCATCTTTCTCTCTCTTTCTTCCATCTCTCTTGCTCGCTCACTCGCTTGCTCTATCTCTCCCATCCTACCGTTGTCCTTAAGCCGATCCTTCCAGTCTCTCTCTCTCTTTCTCTTAAAAGACTTCTTCAGCGTTGGACCCTGTATTCGCGTGTCTTTTTTTTCTTATTTTTTTTTTGCTCTTCTTGCGCCACGCACGCAATATATACAGGTATACTACTTAGGGATCCCCGAGACTGGCGGAGTATGAGCGTGCGTGTCGGAAAGAGAAGATCTGGAAATTTACGCGGCGGCTGTATATACGGCACGCGAGCTACAAACCAGCAAAGGGAAGATTAACGCATTCCTTTAGAGATTCGCCGTCTACCTCCCTCCACCTCCTCCTTCTGCTGCTGCTGCTGCTTCGGACTCGCGTCCTTTTCGTTCTTTCTTCTTGCGCTTTCCATTTCTTTCTCTCTCTCTCTCGCTCACCTCACGATTAACCTCGGAATGTCTTCACGCAAGCGAGACTTGTGAGGGCCAAAAGTCTAGGAGAGAGAGAGAGAGAGAGAGAGAGAGAGAGAGAGAGACAGAGAGAGAGAGAGAGAGAGAGAAAGAGAGAGAAAGAGGAAAGGACTGACCGCGCTCCAGAAATTCGCGTATCGCCTGAAATTTCAAACACGCGGTTATCTCGCTGCTATGCTGTTTCCGAATTACGCGCAATTTTTTTTTTCGTTCACCCCTCGACTGATATGTTTAATTTAGACTTATCTTTTGAGCTGGCTCGTGTATCAGTTTCACGCCGTGAATTTATTGTTTCAATTAAAATGTTGAAATATTTTACATGCACGAAGCTTCAATCAACGTAACTACTTGGAGATTGTAAAAGAACAAATGCAATAAGTTCTAAGAACATTTTTTAAATTTCTTCGCAACCCATACATGAAAAATGCATGTACAAGCGTGGATCGTTACAATCTCGAAGTATTTCTTTTTAACGCTTAGATCAAATGCTGGTCACATCACACGCACACAACCGAACTTAACGGTAAGAGGCATGACGAGTCCTATCGAAAGAGAGAGAGAGAGAGAGAGAGAGAGAGAGAGAGAGAGAGAGAGAGAGAAAGACCTTGGAGGAGCATTCTCAGGTAAGAAAATTAACCGAGTCATTTCTTCGACGAGACTTCGGTAAAAACTCAATGGGAGCGTGAGATTGTTGTTTTTTTTTGTCAATCAGCGATCAATCAACGAATGGTTTTTCTAATAACTACTGTTCTCGAATTCTTGGTCAATGATATAATCATTTTGTTATCATGGAGAATAATATAAATTTAATAAACGCGAGGGAAATGTTAATTGTAACGAGCGCGGAAACTTGTTATTGTGGATTCATATAATTGCTATACGGTATGCATGTGTAATGTAATAACAAGTCTAATTTGCGGGGAATAAATCTAATTAGAAGTACAATTATAAATAATGAGAAGCCAACACTTTCCTTGGAGTGAGCATAACTGTTCTATTCGAGATATGTACATTGTACGTAAAAGAAAAAAAACATTCCCACTAGCAAAACTGTTTAATCAAACATTAGTTTAATGAAGGAAGACTGAAATTAAAAGTATTCAGTGACAAGAAATTCTTAGTTAGTCGCTAAACTTTATAAATTAGTTGCCATAGTCTTACAAATTTTGATCTCGTCATAGAATAACTATGTAAGAGGTGAATAATCTTCCATTCCTTATTAAAATTTGGAATAAATTTATTCATGCGTTTGCAGAGGTTGGCCTTATTTTTCTATAAACATTGACGTAACAGTAAACAAACGGCCATTGTGACCGAAAATGTATAGCTCCCCAGAAGAAGCCACTGGGAAAGAAAATGAATATTCGGAGAAGAAAAAAAAATTGAAAGAAAAAAAAACAAGAGGAAAAAAAACTCATGAGGCAGCTAGATGAAAAAGAGCGATACCTTGAGATTCAAGCCAAAGGCACAAGAAGAAGACGACGACGAAGAAGAAGAAGCAGAAGAAGAAGCGAATGAGAGAGAAAGAGAGAGAGAGAGAGAGAGAGAGAGAGAGAGAGAGAGAGGACATAAAGGCCTGCAAGGAATAATTTAGAGCGTGGTGGTGGCTTTCGAGAGCAGGCGAGAGAGCAAAGTCTCGTCTGCGTGGCTGGTTGGCGAGCAGAGCAGCGAGCGCGAGCAGGCACCTCGAGGCTCTTCGGAGCCAAGTCTCGGAGTCGTTTTGTTCACTGAACTAGTTCCCGCAGCCCATGCCCCTCGCTTCTCTCTCTCTTTCTCTCTCTCTCTCTCTCTCTCTCTTGCTTGCTTGGACCCTTCGCTGCTGACTGCTGCCGCTGCTGTAGCCGCGTATATAGCCGCCGCATGCCGACACGACGCGTAATGAGAACATACCATCGCTGCCCGCTGTACTCGCGCTTTTATCTTCTATCAAAACGGATACCCTCCTCCGATCCACCTATACATATATACATCCACGCGCCTCTTCGATCATCGCTCGCTCGCTCATTCGCTGCAGCGTATATCTATATAACCTTCTGTATATACAGCACCGATTCATTGGACGTTTTAGATTAGATGCCGAGCCATTTATGAGAATATTGCCGCGCGGCCAGTTGCCTTTGCCAATTCGCCAATCTTAATACTCGCGTATACGCATTGCTCTCTTACGCGTATATACTCGTCGTTTCTTTATCGGTATTCATATACGATTATTTTCGTCCCATTCGATGATCGAGTGTAAAAATAACATAGAAGTAGTTCATCGCTTCGTGTATTCACGTCCGAGCTATTCAACTGACAAATTCGGAATGATCATTGAAACTTTTCTTACGCACAGTCCATTATGGGATAAAAGATGTATTCTAACTGTTATGATGGCTCGGTGAATTCATTGTAGAGAAGAATAATTAACTGTACGTGTATGTGTGTACCAGATATACTCGACCTCCATACATAGTGTTGATAATTGATGAACTTTTTTTGATCAACATGTTTAAAGCATTTTAAATATGTTAACAAAGTTTTTAGACTTTCGCAAGGCTAATGTATTTTGTGGTAGCACCTGCGAAAACATTTACATAAATATTTCACGCGAAATCCGTCATTTCCTTTTTGTCGGAATCCTTTTGATATTTAAAATTTTACTATTGTAGCCACTCTCCGAAAGAAGTGGTTCCGACTAAAAGCAGTAATATGTCATGTTCGAAAATTCGTAAAAAAGAAGGCATTAAGCAGAGCCAGTTTTGTTCAGATAATACCCCTTCGCTTGTGATTGGTCAGCGCGAGCGTTCCAGACTCAGGAGGGTTTTGCATAATTAGGTTGAGCCGCTAGCTCTAATAACGCATACTCCGGTCCCGGGCCTCGATGCGTTCTCTCTGGACTGTAATTTAAATTGCAAAGACTCGTCTTTCATGTATACCTCGGGCATCTCCGCGAATTTCGCACACACGCACCACCGGTGCTTTACTAAAAACTCATTTGCTCTTGTGGAATATGCACATAATATGAAGCAATTTTTTTTTTCAACTTTTATTACGGTGGAATTTTTCTCTTTGAAATAATATCTGTAATGATTAATATTTTTGAGGAAAGATGTTGACACATATTTTTCTAAAAATACTTTTAAAAACCTGACTCATCGCGTAAAAAACTGCTAAAATAAATGTCTAATTATGATAAAAGTTTCCATTTAAACTTAGGTAAAAAAAAATTTCGATTCGATTTATCTTTCTCGAATGCGTTTGTATTTTTTTGTACGTGAAAGAAGCGTTTAATGTGGCTTACCTGATATATTATACTTACTTATATATACCATAAAAATGAATGTATTTGTTTGACTGAACATTCAAAATTTTTCATTTCTTATAAATGATCAGAGAAGGATCAAAATATACAAGTTCAAAAATTTCATGAACATTTATTTGATGATACATTCTTTACACTCACGGGAATTCGAATCACTACTTCGTGGATTTTGTTTCTTCCGTTTGACTTGAAATTAGGAGAAATAGCTCAAAAACACATCGCATTCGGAAAATATGCAAGCCAACTAGATCAAATAGATGCATTTTTATCACCTTTTATGCATGAAAATCCGAAGCCTCTAGTTAATAAAAATTTCTAAAGCACTATAATATATATTTATCTCATTAAATCACTGTATGACGTAATAACAAATAAAAATCAATATTAATTTTTGAAAATTTATTTCAATAAAATGAATAATTGAAAAAAATACTGAAATATTTAATATAACTTAGGCATTTATGCCTGTTATTTAATAATACAATAAAATGAAATAAAATAAAATAACTGTACTGTCCCGGTTATGAAAATATATAATACTGCATTTCAAGTACTACGAAACTGTGAATGCATACACTTTTTAAAAGTGCAAGAAAAATATTTTACATTTAATGTGAATTGTTCTGTCAATATAAGAAGCGTGTAACCAAAAATCTAATTTTTTTTACTTCTGTGTGATCCTAATGATGCAACAGAGGTGGTCAGTATTTTTTTCACAGTAAATTATAGCCTCAATTATTTTTATATGTAATTTTGTGAGCCGGTTAATGAAGTAATTTAAAGTCAAATTACTCTGATATAACTTTTTTTATTCAACATTTAATAGCGTAAAACGGTGTACTTCATGGCTGAGAATATCATATTTTAATAGCTTTTGAAATGATGAAAATTTATCAGTTGAAAGAAACTACTTGTGTGTAATTACTGCATAATAAAAAATCGTCCACTTACATGATGTGAGGTAAATGGAAAGTTATTTTTATCCGTTTTTATGAATATACACGACAAATTTTAAGAAAAAATCTGATTGAATACTTTTGAAAATTTAACAACTTTAATCTAATGGCTTGAAAATAGAATTGGTAGTGTTCAATGAAAATTGATTTTGTGTCTTACGATGACAATGTATATTTTTTCTTGACTCTCCCATAAAAAATTGCAAACAATTTTTTATTAAATTTACAAAGTAATATACATTTTATGTCACTTACAAAGTAAAAGTGATCCATGAGGAAATCAATTGGCTCGTTTGTACAATAAAATGACAATTTGTCTAAAATAATTAGAATAGACATTAATCGAATCGAAAATAAAAAACTAAAACGAAATTCTAAATTATCTTCTAAGGATAATTAAAAAAATTTATTATCATTACGTTAAAGAAAGCTATAAATTTTGGCGAAAAATTTAAGTTGCGATTACAAATATCAAGATGTCGCAGAGTTAAGAGTGCAATCGAACTCTCATAATAGCTGATTAAATACTTTGTGCATTATGTGCAATAAATTAAATTTTGAATATTATAGCATGCGATATCATTTCTTGGAGCCATTGTTTTTAAACGTACACAATGCTACATGTTACTTGTCAACATCTTTTAATCATATCTATTATGGAACAGTACAGAATAGTTATATCCATTAAACATTTTCACGCTCATGTTTTTACGACAATACATCACTTCAAATCTTTTAAAATTACCGAAGTACGAATAATGTTAGCAACGGGCATGCTATGTCGATGTTTTTTCAATACGAATTATGATATTAAAAATAATAGTAATGAGCACCACAGAAAAAAGCATAATATATACGCTTATCAAAATACTGCTAGATTGATTTAGTAAACTAAATGTCTTCACAATGTTTTCATGGCACAAACAGACTGTCGAGTAATATCTTGTAAAAAATTTGCAGACTTCTCATGAACACAATAATAAACGTACTTCAAAAATTTATTGTAATCTTTAGTCTCTATCGTCATTAAAGACTGTTTAAAATGAGTTAGGCATTCTCCTTTTGATTTGAATGAATAAGAATTAAAACACAACGTTGGGAAGAACTTCTGTTGTAGTAGCAGTAGCACCTTCTTATTTTTTAATAATATTTTTGACTACTAATAATTTGATTCAGTGTTTGAAATAGCGAAATGCATGTGCACTTGTACTACGTCACTTAAACAATGTTAAATTTTTTTCTAAGACACATGCAATCTTGTTGGGCATATCTTAATTTACTGCTAAAAGATTAAGAAGTAGAAATGCTTCTTAAGCTTAAAAGAGTATTATTACACACAGTGAAAACGTCACAATAACCTTTCGAAGCGTAATATCTACTCTAGTGCATTAATAAAATTTATAAAACACCTATAAAATGTGTAAAGTATGTTTCTTTATTCGTTGTTTGAAATTATAAATTTAAAAATGAGTTGAGGTCATAATAAAGCAATATCGGGCGAGAAATCAATCAAAAAGTAACACATTTCTCAGCCAAACAATACAAAAGCAACATACAATTCATGTTATTAGATTAATTAATATTCTTTTACTACATAATGAAAAACAACGTGCAAAAATTATGTGCATACGAAAATAATTTTGTGAAATTTATATACACAGTATATGTACATGTACATATATAAAAAAATTGAAGAATGGGTTTTAAGAAGGCGGCATTAAGCCATTAAATTATTTGTATTAAAGTCTTTATTATCATCTTATTTTATTGAGCGGGTGAGTTAATTGTTTCCTTATTTTCATTTTTATAAGTTTTATTTTATCTTTTAGAATAATTTAATCAATTTCCTTATGTGTCTGGAATCACCACGATGACCGAACGTAACAATAACGCGTTGTTGGTCGCTTATGACACAAAAAATTATAATCAAAGCTGATCCAACTAGTTTTTTTCTTCTCATTTACATCTATGTGGTTTTATGTTTTTCAATAATAAACATTGAAATTTTGAATTCCGTCCTCAAAACTAAAACATTATTCATTTGTATGTTTTCCCTGTCATATATATCTATGGATTTCGTTTTATTATAAACATTACTTTTAAATGCGGCCTCACTTTGGTTTCGTAAAGGCTTACGCGCGAGGTATACAAATTTTTAAATCGTCACCCTCTTATACATTCGTACTTTGTTTTTTTTCTATAACAATTAACATTTACTACATACTCTCACCTTTATCTTCACGCATTTGCCTATTCATGCACACTGGACCTATTTTTTTGTTCATAGTATGACACTTGTTACCCTATCAAGTTCTTATTTCTCTTATTTTTATAACAGTAAGAATTTCTTCAAATGATTTTTTTATATCTCAGTCGCAGTCAATAATCGCTCATTCATATCAATAAAATATCCATTCACATCTGTATGCTCATGGATCTCTATACAATGTTCATATAATATATATATTATACACGTATATAATATCATATCTTTACATATAAATTTGTTTGTTTATGCACCTTTTTCTTCTGTAATAGTCATCACAAACTATCAATGAATTACAAACCTAAAATCAATGTACAGGCATATAAACTTTACATTCGTATAATTTTTCTTTTTTTGTTTGAATAATTCATAATATTTTAACTTCGCCGTACACATATATACCATTTTTTCGATTTTTGTTTTGTTTCGTTCGTAACGCATAGTATATAAATTTTATTATCAAACATAACTAAAAATCTTTTATATCCAAGTTATAAATACGTTGCATCATATAAGATGATTACAAATTGTTATATCTGCGATACTTTTTTTTCCAGTAACTAAGGTGTTACTCGTAGTATTATCGACATTTTGAAAAATATGCGATGCATCGACAAATAAATGAATAACGAAAACCTAGGAAAGTTGTGATCTCGATTGTTCACGTATTGTTACTATTAAAAAGAGGCAAACGTTGGTGTGTAATAAACGTCGTAACGTCACAAAGTCGATATTATCAACGTTAAAACTTACTGGCTAATATTCGTCGTCGTATTTAAGTATATATGATGATATTACAATCGTAAGGGACGGCGCACACGTGCGGGTGTCGATCTCGAGTATAAATGAAAAAAAAATCAAGTATAACGTGTAATTAAATAAGTGGGTACAACGTAGATTATGCGGCTCAAACGGTGTATCGCGCTATCCCTTTCTTCGCGTGCTGACTCCGGCGTCTGGTGCTGCAGGTGACGGCGGCAGTCGCGGCTTCATACTACTGTCAACCTATTTTTATCCATCTATCGATCGAATATTCCAGTGCTGCCAGCCATCTGCAAATATAATTTATTATTTATAACCTCTGCAAGGTTTATGCCGGTTTCAATGGTGTTCTTCTTTTAGCATTTTCCTTTTTCCTTTTACAATAACGCACGCTTATTCAAAGTGCAGATCATAAAACCGAATAATTGATGCTTACTTCATGCTGTAGCATGAATACGCTGAGTACTCGTGAACAGATGAGATATCTCATTATAGCTTCATTCGCATAATTAATACATTTTTATTATGGAGAACACGCAGTTTTCATCTTTATTCTCAGTGTAAAATATTGAAATCATAGATTTTTTTCCTTGTCAAAGCGTGTTCAAAAAAAAAAAAAGAAAAAAAAAATCGATACATAATTCACAGCCACATTGAAAAGCCATACCGTTTCTTATCCATCTCGGAATCGCAGGCGAAGGTGTAAGTTCTCTGCGTCGGATCGGGCGGTTGAAGTTCGAAGGCGTGCTTTCTGCCCCCGGAGCTCGAGGCGCTATTGAGCACACGGTAACCCTGCAAGCAAGCGACGCCGAAAGCTCTCTCGGCACCCGCATCCTCGTAGAAGTACATGACGGCATCCCTTAGCACGCAGTAACGCCTCGACCATCCCGTCGGCGATGAAGCTCGACGTGCTCGCTCGTGTTGCTTGCTCAAGTAGCCGTAACAGTGCGGCCGTTGAATCATATTCGCCGGCAAATTCTGCAGGCTCAGTGAACCCTCCAACCATGTATCCGCCTGAGAACAAATCGTACGAAAGCGTAATCTACCGGATCGTTTGAATTCACGTAATAATCGATTTTTTCCACCCTTGATTCTGGCAACCATCTCGTGCTTTCGCGTATCTCCGGTTGCTCTACGATCATCGCGTGACGTCGGCGCATTTTTGTATCGTCGCTGCTGGATATCCCGCACGCTCGTTATTTTCAATCTGCCCCTTCGTTTTTTTCTCTCTATTCTCTTTCTCTCTATGTTTCAAGTAGCCTCTTCTCATTTTTCATTACGAAAACTCTTTTGTTTGAGATACGACGATCATTTTTCAACTGCAATTTCGACCCACATTCACTCGGAATCGTAACGAAATTGTTAAAATTCATTTCGTAAACGTTATTCGTCAATTAAAAATAACTATTCTGCCGAAAATAAAACCGTATATGTATTCAAAACGTAATTCGAGCACTTTGAATCTTTTATTCGCCAATTCCACGTAACGTGGAATCCCGCGTAAAATTCACTTATTCAGTCATCAAGTTATTACACTCTCGTACCGCGAAGTAAACAGCAGAGAGAGAACGAGAGTATACGTATCTCGGGTCGTCGCATTGAATAAATAATCAGCCCACACACGTGTGCAACCACACACTACTGCAACGAATAAGTAATTAATTTCGATCATACTACACGTGCATATACGCTGACCTGGTTGCAAAAAGAAGTGAACTCACGCGAAAGAGGAGATAAAAAAAAAATTTTTTTTTTCATGGCGCCGTATTCGAAAAGAATAGTAGTAATAGTATGATTACCTGATTATTCCTCTCGACGGCCTCTCGTATGACCGAGCACCAGCGAGCCGCCAACTCGTCCGTGTCAGCCGCAAGATGCAGAGTCGGTGCGCCGTACTTGCTGATGGCAAAACTGTGCGCTCGTGATTCATGAGTCAGTTCCACGACGTACTTCAGTAGCATTACCGCCCCCACTGGTTGCGAGTCCTGCGAAATCGATATTTTTCCCATTTTCATCGCTGTACAATATATATAAATATAGCAAGAGAACTTTTTGCAAATGCGTATAATACTGACGGCGAGCTAAATAATTCAATTATCTGCCAAGCGTATATCCTCCTCGCATAAATGCATTTCTATTATTAATTATCACTTTACCTCATATCGTCGCGATAATCTCGATTATATTCATTTTACGCATCGGCGAACTAACAGCGATGGGATTTTTTTTTCAATTATCGTTAGTTGATCCTACGCGCATGCATAACTAAATTGTTCGCCAATACGTTAATCAAACACGAATTGATAAATGGGAAAAGCGATTGTCGTACCATATCAGTCTTGTAGAAATAAAGGCAGTTGTTACGACGTAGGGCGAACCATCGGCGCATCCACTTGTCCCGAGCCGAGGTGGACATGGACTTTCTCCAGAGGTAGCCGGAGTAGAGGGCCGGCTCCTGCTTGGTCTCGGGCTGTCCATCTCTGCCCAGATGCGGCGCCACCACGTTGCTCGTACTCGCCACCTCGAGTTCCAGCTCGTCGGGATTCGATTGCGCCAGTCTCACCACCTCCGAGTGCACCGCCTCGAGGACGCTCTTGCCGTTGACCGACACCACGATGTCGCCCACGCCCACGCCCGAGTTCTCGGCCGGAGTGTCGGGTTCGATGGCCGATATCATTACCGGCTTCGAGCCGTGAATGCGGAAGCCAAACTCCCCGCCGGCCTTTCGTCGCACCACCACCTTCTTGTCGCTCTCTGCAAAGTATTAACGATCGACCACTTCAACGTTCTCGTGTTCGACAAAACTTATGCTACTTCAACGCGACGCTCGACGAGATCGTGTATGTATGTATGTATACTCGGTAAAGTTGCCGATGAGAGGCTTTCTTGTGAGTATGGTGCTTTAATCAACTTGACTTGCTGATTTTCATCGCGAACGTTAAATTTTGCACGTACGACACTTTTCGAAAGTGTTTGAGAATTTTTTTGGCAATTTTCTGAAATTCGGGTGGATTTTTTTTCTCAGCCAAGATTCATCTCTACTTTTTTTTGCATGCGGGGTACTTTTTCTTACGACACTTGAGAACGCTTTTGAGAATAGCATACGAAATTTAAAAACTTTTTGGCACTAAATCAAAATGAGAATTTGATGAAGTCACGATAAATTCAGAACAAAGAAGTCCGTATTATAAAATAGACTACTTTATCTACTTTCACACATGTAATAGACTCAAGGAGAATAAATAATACAAATAATTGTTTGACCACGTCACTTGGCTTTGTTTGACACATTTGGCTCACATTTCTTAATTAAACCTGAAAAGTCATCGGGAACAATGATGCGCTGCGAAAAGTGACGTCGTTAAAGAAGCGCCAAGACAATTAACTATATATTAGAAAGACAAAACAATGCCAGTGACAAAGTGAAGTTTGGACAAACTGGACTCCGCTCAGCTATTTGCATCGATTATCATTCGAGTACAGTTAACTACGTAATAAGATATAATGGCATCTACAAGCAACAGCCGTGAGAGTGTTGTAATTGAAATAAACAATACTCAGCGTAGCCCAGCGAACCTAAGTACCAATTTAGAATTTTGGATGTCGCAACTGCCTAGAAGATTAAGAGAAATTCCTATTATACAACTGGCTATTCCTGGTAAGTGTGATTCTCAAATTAATTCGTGCGCGTAATTTTATTCTCATTTTACTTTACAAGTACTTTGTTTTATTAATTTTTTTTTTTATCAAACGACAGGTTCACACAACACAATGACTTATACGATAGAAAGGAACAACGAGGTTGGACCTGACCAGCATGATCTTGTGCAGTTGATAGCCCGTTATCTACCCATTTTCGTGAAACCAATTGTGTTCAGCTGGTCGATAAACCAAAAAGAGAGTGTAAAAGCTCAACTCGATGGTGGCATAAGATATTTGGATTTACGTGTCTCGGTGAAATCGAGCGACAACAAAATCTATTTTCTATATGGTCTTTATGGCGCAGAGATAACTCGAGCCCTGGAAGATATACTCGATTGGCTATAAGCAAACATCCCAAGGAAGTGGTAATAATAGATTTTCAGCATTTTTATAACTTCGACGCTATCCAACATCGCATCCTGATCGACAAATTGAATTACATTTTCCATCCAAAAATCCGTCCCGTCGAGTCATCCTTCGACGACGTCACATTGAATCGTCTAAGCGAACAAAACTACCAAGTGCTAATCGTGTACAGAGACGACATCGCTCGGCAATACGATAACTTGTGGCCAAGCGAACAGTGGCCAACACCTTGGCCGGAAACTGTAGATCCGAACAAACTTGTCGATTACTTGACGAAAGGCTTGAAAAAGAAATGTCCTCTGTCGGAATTCATTTTGCAAGGTCTGCTGACTCCCGATTTTTCTTTTATCGCGAGACACCCGTGCGGAAATCTTTGTGGCGATTTGACGCCGATATGTCGCAAAGCTGTGATACCGTGGATCGAGGAACATTCTCCGGGGACTGGAGGTATGAATGTCGTTATTACCGATGACGTTGTTTTCAATGATTTTCAATTCTCGCGAATTGTAATTCAGCGCAATACGGTTCTTTTCTAATAAAATTAATTCAACGAATTAAATACTCATTATTTTCATATTAGATCAAAAACATAGTTATTTTCTCTTTTATCGAAACATAATACAGCGATAGAGCAAATAAAGACGTCAAGAATTTTTTTTAATGAGAACGTATAAAAAAAGAACGCGAGGATAACTAAAAAGTTGAGTTCGTTCAAGGTCTCGCTGATGAAGCAAGTCCAAGTTTACAGCAGAGCACTCTCTCTCTCTCTCCCTCGAGATTTGTTAAGATAGATATCCGAAGCATCTGCTTTGGCAAAGGATAGAGATATATAGGTGAGCGAAGTGCTACGGGCACGTGCTTCGGTCAGGGGGTCAGGTGCCAATCTGATCTTTCTTGGCCTTCCAATGGCGCTGCGTGCCAATTAAGCCCTCTGCCAGATAAATAATCGGAATAATTGCAGGGCGCCCGGCCACTCGACAATCATGCAATTATACGCGTCTAGATAGCCTACAGTTGCATAACGCGCGTTCCGAAATTGCGCGCGCGCGCTGACGACGACACCGATTTCTCGTACACATTGGCTACATGCGCTGATTAGCCGGAATTGACTTTCATTGATTTTCCCGTATATATGCATTCCATCTGTCGCATTAGCGTATAGTGCGCCTGCCGCGCTGCACATGTCGGCTCCTCGAAAATTGCCTAGTAGATTGGAATCCCGCTCTCACTCTATCTATCTTCTACTCTATCTATCTCTTATCCACAGCCTCGCTGCTGCTGCTGCTGCTGCTACTGCTGCTACGTTATTGATCTTTGCGCGCGCGAGCCCGTATAGCCGTGGCGACGATGAATGCCTTCAGCTGTATATTGCCACGCGTATATATATATACGACACACTTAACGACGTCCCATTGATTTCCACTATATACTTCTCCGGCTTCGCTGGCTTTCTTATATTCTCTCGAGAGCGAATTGTCTAGAGTAGCGCGCGCGAGCGTCAACAATCATTTCATAGCGTTTGATCAGCAGCCAAACGCTAAATAAATTGAGTGTGTGCTAGTAGTGCTCGCGCACGCGCCATTGAATTCCGATCCTATAAATCAGCGAGAGAGAGAGAGAGCGCACCTTTTTTTTTTAACATTTATTACCTCTTCGCGTGCGTATACGTGTGTGTCGAAACTATATTCTCCCCGCGAGTAGGAGGATACAGATGAATGCGCGCGAGAAACTTTGTTGACATAATACGCTATTTTCGTGTTTCGCGAGCAAAAGTGCCAGACACTTCAACTGAAGACACTGCGACGAACTATCTGCTGCTGTGAAAATTGAAGGCCCATTAAGAGTCGTGCATTATATATATACGGTGATGTAATCATTCGATTGTTGAGCTTTCCGGGAAGAAGAAGAAGTAAAAAAGAAACAAGGTCGAGTGCTTGCGAATTTACGTGGCGTATACCTACGTATCGAGTGTATATAAGCTGCCTCGATCTCGTTAGGTGTAGGTCGAATTTAAACAAGCTACTTGTGGCTTTCGAAGCTATAATAGCCTGAGCAATTTTGCCGCTAAAACGGCTAAGCACAGTATATTGAAAATCCAGTGATATATTTACACTTTACTAGAGAAATTTCGAAAGTAATTTCACGTTAATCCTATAAAATTTATATTTGGCTTGAAATTCAAATTAAAGCTACGAACTTTCATCCGCAACGTGGCAAAAAAAAAAAACGAAAAATTGAAAACCACATAGTGGAAAGACGCGATGTGACAAAAAGAAAAAAAAGAAATTTTTTTTTCTTCCTCTCTCGCCCGCGCGCGCGCGCCTTGCGCATTTCGAAAATAGAAAGCATGAGGAAGCAAATACCAGAGGGGTTGAGAACGCCAAGCCTCGTAAGCGCTTGCCTTTCCGTAACCCAGACTCTCAGCATCGATTTCAGAAGTTCCTCCAGGGACGACTTCAGTGTGCCGCTACTTTCTTCTTCCTGGCATGGCTTTTCGATCTTTGACGGACATTCACCGCCCGCGGAGTCGCACACCATTATTATATACTTCACCGAGGAGACGAGAGAGAGAGAGAGAAAAAAAAACAAACAAAACATGCACAGTAGTAAACTTTGGCCAAGACACACACGCGACCGTTCTCTCTCCTCCTGACCCAGTGACTGTGGCGTCGGCGGCGGGCGGACGCAGCCAAATATTCGAAACGCCGAAGGCGCAAGAAGACAGAAACGTCAGCCACCTACTATAAACTCGCGAGGCGCTTTGCGAGTCCGACTTATACTCTGGCGCGTCGCGGCGCGCCGATTATATTTAGGCCTACGCAATGTGCAAACTATTACGCGAGAGAACTTATTTGGGTAGTCGCGGCAAAATGTAACTATATGTACATACGCCACCGCCGCCGCGTCGACCGAATTATTTGCCGTGTGTCTCTTGTACTTTTTGTACATAAACAACGCTTTTAGCGATGAAACTTTTCGAGCTAATTATAAAATGTGGCCTCCGGGCAATTCAAATTAATTTCGTTTCTATCTCTAGTTTACTTATGCTTTTCGACTGTTTGGGCATGAATATGTGTGTGCTGAACGCTAACTGATTTAGAATTTCTATGTATGCGTTCGCGAGAAACTGAGTTCTAAAAATAATCACTGCGCGTATAAGATTTGTACAATGTACGGAATGTATTTATATCTTTTGATGTTAATATTTCGAGACTTTTAATTGGTGATGATTGATTTCTTCGGGCAGGCATATCACAAATTGAGTTTGTTCGCTAAACCAACTACATGGCTTTCTATCTTATGGTAATTATTATCCAAGCTTCCAGAGATGATTACGCGCGTTACTAATAACGTAATAAAAGGCAACAAAGTTATTTGGTTATGTTAAGTTATTGGCGCCATAAATCACACTTGCTAAATTAATCTTTTCGCAAGCTTCTGGATAGATGCCCAAAGTCATCAATCTCTTGAATATGCTTATGTCTGGAAGCAATTTCGCCCGACTGAAGAAAGCGAAAAATAAAAGATAAAAGAAAATGCAAGGTCGTCGCCGTCGCGTCCCCATTTTTCCCGTCATTTCTCCGACGTGTATTGACACGTTCGTCGACAAAAATAATATTTAGCCAAGCGTGGCGTAATCGCGAGAGTACGAATTGAATAACCGTGGCTGAAAGTTCTGATAAATATAAAAAAATGTATTCTTTTTTTTTTTGGACTTTGTAGAATTATTTTCAAAATAGTACTTTTCAACAATTATGCATGCATGTAATTATTAACGTTATTGGAATTATTAGATTAGAAATGGTATTCCATTAAAAACTGAATTTTTTATAATCCGATATTAAAAATAGTTTTGCCAGTGAAAAATAAAATTCTTGGCTGAAAAATTTTATAGAGAAAGTCAACGTGAAAAATACTGTTGCAAAAAAAAGTGTTGGTAAAAAAAATACTCACTGAGGGTTTTACTCTGCACCCTTTTGAACATTTCCCCGGTACTTTTCCAATAGATGCTGTGTAAATAAACTCTGTGCGTGGCAGCTTGATACTTTTTCTTGAATTTCTTCTCACTTTCCGTGCATTCCTGAGCCCCTCTTCGCTCTTCGTCATCATCGTCTTCCGTAGTGTCCGGCCGTCTCCACGCGCAACTTTCCTCGAAGTCACTTATATAGAGCCATTCGTAACTGGTGTACGGCTCTGTATAAGCATCTTCATCTTCGCGACCTGAAATTGACAAGTGTTTTTTATTAACTCACAAGGAGAGTGTCACATGTGCGGGTCACCGATTCACCTGTAACTTTGGGATCTCTTTTCATACGTAGAAATATGTAAAAAGCCGCGTCCATTCATCCTAACGTTCGATATTTCTATAGTTATAGGCTATTTCCATCAAATCTGTGAAAATATATAACTTTCTTGGAATGGAAATAGCTTGTAATCTAAGCATTGTAGGATTTTTATAGTATTACCAAAGGAAAGCTGAGTTCGAACCTCTTCAAGAAAAAAAATTTGGCAAAAAAGATCAAACCGTTCCTAAGTTACAGCATTTTGAAATTAGGATATGAAATTTTCAATAAAATGCTTTGTTTCGGAAAAGTGGCTAATTAGCTTATGAAGTTTTAATGTCATGTAACTTTGGAACGGTTGGATCTTTTTTGTCAGATTTCTTTTTCCTTTGAAAGGGTTTGAACTCAGCTTTCATTTGGTGGTATCACAATAACGCTACAATGCTTACATTACAAGCTATTTCCATTCCAAGAGAGTTATATATTTTCACAGATTTGATGGAAATAGCCTATAACTATAAAAATATCGAGCGTTAGAATGAATGGACGCGGCTTTTTACATATTTCTACGTATGAAAAGAGATCCCAAAGTTACAAGCGAATCGGTGACCCGCACATGTGACAATCTCTTTGTCTGATACGCTTGCAAAACAATTTATGTCGGCAACAAAAGTATTTCATTGATTTGCGTGTTTCGTTCGGGTGCGCCTGCGAGTAGGCAACTCAATTTGATGCTAAGTTAGATAAGTAAGCAAAATGAAACTATTTCCGATATTTGAAGCAAGGAATACTGTATTTCTAATTAATAATACTTTTAGTTAAAATGAAATATAGAATGACTGAAATATTCGTTTTTCCATTTCCGAAATATACACGGTGATGGAAAAGTCTCGTCCAGTACATGAAACTCTACAAGTTTGAAAGTTTTGAAGAAACCGACCCAATTTTCGTAAAATAAGAGAAAAGTTTATGGAGAATTTTTAAGAAAACAACGAAAAGTTGAACTGAGATAACATCATGTTTGTACTACCGAAATCAATAAGCTCACTACAAGAAAAGTTACGAAGAATTCCATTATGATAAACACATTTGAATGCACAACAATTCAACGAGACGAATGGAAATTGATTCGAAATCGAACAAAATGAAAAAAAAGCATATCAAATATAATAATTACCAGTGAGAATTTCCATGCTAGCATCTGTACTGCGTGTATGAAATCGGTCTCTGCTGAAATCATCTCCATAACGACTACCAGTGCCGACACCTCTCTCCTCCGACCTGGCTCTCAAATCTGATCGTCCCCCGCTGCTCGAATGATAACGACGTTCGCTGCGATCTTCCGATCGATAGCGCTTATCAAATTTCTTAAACAGTCTATGGCCCGCAGTATGTTTCGATGTTTGCCTGTGACCTCCTTCCGGCGAATCCGCAAAGCCAGCTGGAGGCTGTACTATGTCTGCCGATACCTTGGTGAGTTTCAATGCAAATTTTAACACTGTTCCGAGCGGCAAAGTTTGCTATGAGTTTTTTTTCTTATTTTGGGAGGAGAGACAAAAAAAAAGTAACGATGCGAAGTTTCTTCGGAGCAAATGTCATTCAGCAGCTTATCACAGATATTTTTTTTTTGCTGAACTGAAATAACTTTCATCGTGTTGCAAACTTTTTTCAATTATCAAAATTTTTTTCTGCGGTATATAAATTTAAAGAAAATAAGTGAATAATACTTTACAAATGTCAACTTTCGAAAACAATAAATTTCAAAATGACAAGTATTTTGGAAATCTTTAAAACCTTTGATAGAAGATTACAGATCGACTGATGAGATGATCGATAGAAAGTATAGATGAAGAAAAAAGTGAGAGAGAGAGAGAGAGAAAAAGAAAAAAGACCTCTCGTCCGCAACAGTGGCAGTGGGCTTGGTCCGTGGTTGAGTCGTCGATGCCGTAGAAGACGCTGTCGCTGCCGGGACTGACCGACCTAAGGCTCTCGGCCGACAGCGCCTTCAGCCGTACCTCGGGGCTCGGCGACTTGATCAGCGCGGCGGCCGTCGAGTGGTGGGCAGCGTTACCACGGCCCGGACTCGCACTGTAACGACCACCTCCGCCGCCCCCGCCGCCACCACCGGGGCTCAGTCGGCTCGAACTCACGTGATCCGCCGCGCGCGAACGACGCCGCGGCAGACTCCCCGTTAACGCCGCGTTCTTATCCTGCCGAGTGCCAATTTCAGCCTTATAACTCCTTCAATTTCTTTTCTGTTTTTCTTTTCATTTACTTCTTCCTTTTTAGCTACATTTTGCTACGGACGCCTACACTATATTTCATCTCCATTGCATTCCATTCAATATCATTGTTCACTTTTCTTCAGCCTTTATTATGATCTTTCGACTCTCTGTGTGTGCGTGTCTGTGTCTACTCGTTTCAAAGGCTAGATTGTCGCATGCGAAGCTTTCGATGTACACATCTACTTGTCACTAACATCAAGAAGCCATTATTTTCTTCAGATTGTCTTTTATTAAATGACATGTTGTTTATGGACACTGACGCCACGAATTTTAAAAGCAAACTTCTATTTTTTTTATCAACTTTTTAATGACAATGTTGACATCTATTTACACATGGACGGTTACGATATTGGACGATTTACGATAACACAAATTTATGGTACATCAAAAGTTTTAGGTATATTTTATCATACGTATATGACGCTTTCATATCTACGATATTTCATGAACAAAGAAAAAGCAAGTATTGATGTGAAATGATGGTGTGAAAGAAGACAAAGCTATAGAAGTATGACGATGCAGATGCTTTAGAGAGAGAGAGAGAAATAATATGTATGAAAATGTTTACAAGTTTCGTTTTTAGTTGAAGTTGAGATTGTTTTGCACTGCGAAATGTGATATATTTGATAAGATTTCTATGATATAAAAAATACTAAGAGATGTAATGAAAATTGCAATGAAAAATGGTGGAAACAACGGTGAATTGATATTTTTAATAAGAAAGTAAAAATAGAAATCAAAGTATAGTTAAGAATACTGCATACGACAGAAAAACAAAAAAACTAAAATTTCATATTTACTTCCATTCATAATTGAAAAAAGTTCTTCTCTATGACAATCAGAAAGAGTCTAAAAATGAATCTACGGTGTCATCGAAATGTGATTCAGCTTTCAAAACATCATGAAAATCCATCTACCACCAAAGATCAACCGATGATGGCGACATCAAGCGAACAAAACAAATATATTTAGGCTTCGTAGCACACTTACAAAAGACGTGATGAGGAGCGAAAAAAAAGAAAAAGAAACGCGAGATTTTCGGGTTGAGAAGCAAGTCAAGCTTGTTCCACATCCGTCGCGCGCCCGCGTGTTTGAAAGCCAAGCCACTCAAATTTGCGGTTTGAAACGAAGCGACAAGTGTTGTTGGGAGAGCGAGTGGAGAAGTGGGGTGGGAAGAAGTGAGAGGTCGCTAAAGGTGGGTGGGGTGGTTGGCGAGCAAGTGGTGTCTGGGGCACCTACCTCGTCTCGACTGCCCCGTCGCCTAGCGGCGAGGTGTCCACCGCCTTTCCGTCGAGGACTCTCCCTGGTGCGTCGGTGCCTCGACTCCGTGGTACCGTCGCGATGCACGTGATGATGCGGATGGTGATGATGCACGTGGTAATGATGACTACAACTCGGATGGCTACAACTCGAGTCGTCGCTCGTCGGCACGTGACCCGGTTCTTCGGCTTGCTCGCGCCATTCCTCCTTCTGCGGACTCCTCGTCATCTGCGGCTGTTGCTGCTGTTGCGCCAGAGTCGCCGAGTCGAAGGAGCGTCGTTTGTTGCTGCGGTGTGGCGACGAGCGTGTAGCGGCGCTTTTGGATCGAGAACGATAACGCTCGCGGTGATTCGGGGACAAGCTTGTGGTTGCGGCAGCCTCCCCGTGGCTGCTGCTGCTGGGTGGCTGAGGTTGACCCTCGGTGGTCGACTCGGCGCCGCCCCCCGTAGGCTCCAGTCCAGCTGGAAAGTCCAGGGTGAACGTCTTCTTTCGGCGCCGGCGCTCCTCTTCGCTCCAGAATTGCGGGTCGGGCGGTGACTCGGCGTAACCGCCTGACGATGAACGATGCCCGTCCTGTTCGTACAAAAAGATTCGCATACATTTATTCACGACTTCTGCTCTTTGTTCGCCCACTCTATCTTTATAAACGCGATTCTCGAAGAAAAAAAAAAGTGGAATAATGTATTTCTATATTTATTTCAAGAGAATAATCGAACGAGGCTAACTACCGTGAACTCTGCATTTTTTTGCCAACGTCAAAGCATGCGGAATAATTCAACGGCCATGTGCATATACTCACGTAGATTTCTTGCTCGGTCGCTGCGGTTTGCGCTCCGTGGGCTGCGGGTTTGAGGGTTTCTTGCGCGGTATCTGGCATGGCATCCTCGAGGTCGTAGCTACCCGAGCTACTACTACTCGACGATCTAGCTGGCGATGGTTGTTGTTGTTGTTGCTGTTGCTGTTGCTGAATGCTATACGTTGAGTCTGATTTGGAATCCTTGAGCGTGCGAGGACTGCTCGGATCCTGATCGAGGACAGCCTGATTGAATGTTGCCGATTTTAGACAGGGTATTGAACTTTTGAAGAAATTCATCTTCGCTCGAGTATATATGTGTAGTCAATGGCGAATTTTTATTTTTTGCCGTGAAAAAGAATGTAAGAAGAAGACGAAGAAGAAGACGTGCGGACTGTGAGAAGATCCGATTCGTAATGAATGCAAGAAAATGTGAGTCGTCGCACATGCGCGGGGGATGCTGCTCGGATCAATTGTACGAGTCGCTCGATTTTCTCTAGACTACATTTTGCGCGCGGTACATTTGCGCATACTTTACGAGACACACACACGCTGCTATTTTTATTCGGTCTACTTTACACACACACACACACACACACATTGTCCTGGATTCTCGGCGCGTTATAATAGTAAAACCACTAAACGCTATAGAGTTGAAAAGTGAAAAGCTCGCTTACCTCGCTCCTGGCGAGGCTGTACACGGAGCTGGCGCTCTCGAACGAGCTTCCGTCCGCTTGGGTGGCAGTAGCTGAGATTGGCCCCGACGGGGCCTTGTGCAAGTGGCCTATCGGCCTGGTAAGCGAGCTGGTTCCCGCCGTTCCCGTGGTGGTCCCTGTACCCGTAGACGTGTTGGCAGTGATATAATCGTCAGTCGTCGAAGTCTCGCTAATGTCCGTCGTGCCCGAACGACTCAGTCCGAATTCGCTCGAGGACTGCGAGTGCGGCTGCGAGCTCGCCGCCCCCGTTGCTGCTGGACCTGGGCTACGTCGCAGATATCCCATCCTCGTGCGTCCATTTGTGCTTGAATATGTAGCTTCCGCTCTGTGTCGAAACGTTCGTTAGTTCGTTCGCTGCAGCCAATCGTAGCGTGTACGAAAAAAAAAGTGTACGCGAGTCTTTTTCATTTTTTCGTCGCCCTCGCTTGCCGATCGATAATTGATTGCGAAGCGATGCAGATACTTTTAATAATGTTGACAGTCGATGCGGCATTTGGGTTCGCTCATGCGAGCAATGCAACGTTTTTCGAATGGAAAGAAGAAGAAAAAAAAACGAAGGAGACGAGAAGAGAAAAGAAAAGAAGAAAGAAGAATGAGGGTGGCTCACGTAGGAGTGGTGGTAACGGGCGTGGGCGCCTCGAGCCTGATCCTCGGGCTGGACGGGTAAACGTCCATCTCGTCCTCGGCGTCGAGGGCGTCGGTGTCCATGGATGAGCGCTGCTGGTGCTGCAGTATGAGCAGGTGGCGACGCTTGGACGACGGCGTGAGCCCGCCACCACCACCGCTGCCGCCACGCTCGTCGGCCTGCAGGACGGTCGCCTGCGACTCGTTCCAGATGCCGTCGCTGTGGTCGCGCGTGGCGTCGTTCGTCAGCGAGTCGCTCGAGGCGAACGGCGACGGCGCCACGAAGCCCGCGTGCAGCAAGTGTCGCTGATGCACCCCAGCCTCGCGCGCTCCCCTCGACATTCTCGATGGAACTGTGCCAACAACCAATCGAACACACATACACACACATACACCTCTTACATATTGCCTTTATAGGACCATTCTTTGCGACAGTTCTCTCTATCGCTTCTTTCTTCTCGTATATATAATAGTCAAAGCATAAGTGTCACTTTTCATCTAAAAAATATTTTATCTCTTTTCGATAGAAACTATTTTTAGTTTACACACCTACTGTTGTGCGTGAGTCGTGATGCCGTGATTACGCGTAGGTGCGAATTCTATTCACCTGTTAAATGTATTAATAACGCCTAGTTTCCCGTTCGACAATCTAGCGTGTATTCTTAGAGATATATATGATGAAAAATTTACTTTGCTGTATATATATGCGATGTAGAGAGAGTTTACGCGGATTAATTTTCTCCCTACTCTCCCCTTTCAATAATAATCTCTGACGTCATCAGAATAATGAGCTTATCTTACGACAGGGAATATTAAAGCTTCGCTATTTATAAGGTAAGATAAAAATAATGGTGGATTATGCAGCGTTGCGTTATACTTATATCTAAGGAATAATAAAGTCAAAGGTTGCGAAGAAAAAAAGAAGTTGCACGAACCTGTCGCTGAGGTAGGTGACGTCGGTGACGTTGGAAGAGACCTTGGTAGGATGTATTCATTTGTCGAGAGAATTTGTACACCGTCCTCGAGGGACACGCTTCGTTTGCGGAACAAACCCCGGCGCACGAGGTTTTCGTGGAACTCCTAAATAGAGGGATGTTTGCGTTATTATGGCTGGCGACCGCGAGCTTGTTAAAATTTCAAAAGAGTAAGGTGTATCTTATGCCGCTAAAAATTCTCAGCATGGAATGTGCTTTATTGAAAATTTCTACGTTTCAGTTATCAGATTTGAATGTTAATACAGACGCGTTGAACGAAAGTGACGTCAACTACAGAAATCAGAGAGATACAAAACTAGCATATTTCTCTGAGAAGAGAGAAAATACAGCGAGCAATGTGTGTGGCACAGCAAGATAAAAACTAACCTCGTCATTATGGTCATCAGGGGGCGAAGTAACCCTAAGCAGCGATAGATCCTCGGGCGTCGAGGAGAATTGGACGGGGGCGTGGAGCTTTTTGCTCCAGGGGTCCTGCGGATGATTTCTGCGACACGTGTGGGGATAACTCGGCTCGCCGATTTCGCTCATCAATTCCCGCCTCTCGACCTGAATTTCGCCATCGGATAAGGTCTTCTGCAGGCTTACATAGCGCCGATAAGGTTGCGCCATTTCCTCCAGCAGCGCTCGCGCGTCCGGCGACACCGGCGCCGGCTTGAAATCTATCAGGATCTCCTCGTCATCCAACTCCAATTCCTTCCTCGCCAACTGTAATTGCGCCAATTATTTTTCATTCCAAATCCTTTTTCCTTTCATCGTAAAGCTATTCGTCTTTTTCCTCTCCCGCAACTGCGCGCGCGGCCCGTTTCAACTTCTTCTTTTTTTCTTCCTTTTTTTTTATTTTAAATGTCCGCTTCAATGCCAGACATTTATTTTTCTTAATTGCTGCGATTTGTATGGACCGACAAGTATAAAAATCTTCCACCTGACCTTTCTAGCACTTTTTAAACCTGTCACGCTTGAAAAGCTTTACTTAAAACTCGGAATTATTCATAAATTGAAAGCGATAATATAAGAACGGCTTATAAGTTTAGTTAATAATTAAACAGTAAAATAAATGCATATTTAAATACAAAGACAAAAGAAAAAAAAAATTACCTCGCGCGCGAAATCCCCGTTGAGCAGCTCATCCCTAGCGGCAGGCGAGCGCGGTGGAGTATCAAGGATGAAGGGCGAGCGAGGTGGTTCCTCGCTTTGTGTGCGTTGCAAGGGTTCGTGCTCGGCCGGCTCCTCCTTGACGGAGCCAATGCCGTGTGGTGTGCTCAGCTTGCCTGCCTCCGAGTAGCTCTTGTGCAGCTTGCGACCGTTCAGCATACCGTTCGTTTGAGCGCCCTGTGACACCATCTTTACTCGATGAATTGTGCGTGGACTTAGCGTTACTGGCGGCCCGCGGCCTCGAATACCCGCTGGAAGCTCCGTCTGCGTCGCCTGTGCCTTCATCGTTCCGCGTTTTGGTTGTTTTTCTGGATTTTTTTTTAATTTGGAGAAGTTAATGTTGAGAGTGCTTATTGGTCGATAGTATGATGAATAATATTGTTCTAAAATGTTTTAGTTTTTTTGAAGAAGTGAATGGCTGACCATATCAAGGCTTGTTCTACTTTACAAGCTTATATTTTTTTATAAAAGTTAAACATTTTTGTATTTTTAACAGTATGATCTATGACACTTATCTAGAATGCTGCCATTTTTTCTCAAATCTTTCATAGTACACCACGTCTGATCATATTAAAACCTATTCTACTTAAAAAAATAAGTCTTAAGAATATCTAGCTAGTTTCAAACGGATGTCGAAATTAAACGTTATGTTCAGCATTTATTTCTAATACACAAATATTGACAAAATTTCAATCTGTACATACTGAATAAAACAATATCGAAACGTACAGCAATAACATTGAATATTTTATTGAACGATTCGATAACGCTACTCTAACAACACCGCCAATCTAATAATAAATCACTATAGAGACACGAGATATACGGCAATAAAAACTTTACCGCTGAGTGTACAAGAAAAAGAGAGAGAGAGAGAGAGAAAAGCTATAGGACGTAAGCTTTGAGTGCGATGTTGATACTCACCGAGTACGACGATACGTGGCTCCGGCGGGGGGTAGGCAGGATGGGTTTTGCTCAAGGCCGAGGCCATGGAGGTGTGCACCGTCGGCTGTGAGTCTATCAGCCGTTCCTGATTGTGCGGTCGCGGTGGACTCTTTGTGCGCGGCATATCGAACGAGGTCAGCGTCTGCGATCTCGCGAAGCTCACGTGCTTTCCCTTCGTTAACGGTGGTTGCTGCTGTTGCTGTTGTTGTTGTTGTTGCTGCTGCTGTTTCTGTGCCAACGCTGAAATTAGTGGTTGCTGTTGTTGAATCGACGGAGGCAGCACCGATCGAGGCCCTTCTAATTTTATTGGCTCCTCGTCCTCTGGTACCCAAACGTATCTGTAGAGTTAATCAATGTGTCGTTTCCATTAATATTTTATTCAATTTATGAAATTATTTGCAAGATAGCCTTTTAAAAGTCCGAAGGTTGAATTTAATATCTTCTTCGAACGTAAAAGCGTAACATGATAATTTTATCAAAGATATGCATATTTTATTTCACATTTGCATAGCTCTACAATTGAGATTTCCGATATGTACTCACTTATACGCGGCGCGTATCAGTTTTAGCGAAACAAGGATGAGGTAAATTCTTATGTGTTTTTTTAGCATAGAATTCGAAAAAATTACACAAAAAACAACTGCGTACAATGTTAAAACAGAGAGTGAGAGAGAGAGAGTAAGTATAGACCCGCAGAACTAACGTGAAAAAATGTAGTCGGTGCAGGGCTCGATATTTCAGTCGATAGCCGAGCGCGAAGCTAGCTTCGACTCGGATGGTTCGATTTTCACCTCCGGCACTTTTCCGCCGCGTCTGTATGCTCATCGTGAAAATGGGTTCTACGTTGGATAATAAGTCGTAATATTTTGTTTGAATATGAGCGTTCTTTGAAAAATTAAAAAGATCTTTTTTGGAGTTACAGCGTATAAATAGAAACAACGAGGTAAAAGTGGTTCAGGAGTGGAAATAACACTGGATTATATGGCCAATACTAGTAGCTCTGTTTCTCATGTAGAAGAAAGTAACAAAACCTGTTCCGTATAATCGACTCGAATGTAGGACAATATTCTCCGGACAATCGGTATAACGCGCGAGGTTGAAAAGCTCGCGAAGTTCGAGCTGCTGCTGCTGCTGCTGCTATTGCAGTCCTTGCACGCGCTCATTAATGCGTGTACTGGGCAGTTGAGTGCTCCATAAATAGTCGATATAAAACTCTCGCTCCGCGTGTATATTTCTCTCTCTCTCTCTCTCTCTCTCTCTCTCTCTCGTGCGCGCTCTATGTGTCGATAGCGCATAAACGCCAACGTGGAACTCGTATAATATACAGAATGAAAGCGTATGTTTGCGAATCTCACCGAGTAGTTGTTTTGTCTATGTTTGAAGTTTTCATCTGATTATCATTTTACCGTCTACAAAATTGTATTGCTTGTTCCTGTTTACCTTTAATTGGCTAGAAAAAAGAGTTGCGATTTTTTTATTTCCAGCTTGATTTTTAAAAGATTAAAGAATGCTAAGAATTCTAAAATGTATTGCACGTTGTTTCAGATAATCGTTTTAATTACATAAATGCTCAAATAGAAAATATGTCACACGAAATTTAATTATCTTTTTTCAGTGCGACAGCTTTCACGTTATTTCGAAATTTCAAATTACTATAAATCTTCCACGTAAAATATCTCGCGCGAGCTTTATTCGTTTAATTTTCCGTTTCAATGAAATGAAAAATAATACAAAGCAATAAAAGAAAATTGGCTATACAAAACCCTACAGAAGGCACCGAAGCACTACGAGCCTTTTTCATTTTCGTCGTCACCGTCGGTACAGCCGTCGCGCCAGTTATAAGTAATGAATGGAAGACGACGACGAACGAGACGGAGCTAGAAGCGGGGTTACGGCAAATTCAAGAAAAAAAAATCGATCTCGTCATCTGACCCTGCGGCGTCAGGTTTTTGACCCCAAAAAGAACTACCTTCGTAAAAATACGAGTGTGTGTGAAAGACGAGCACCGAAATTCCTTACATGGTATAAAAAATCAATGAAAGTCAATTTTAAAGGTTTATTCGATCCACTATCGATAACTCCAATAGTAGAAGATTATAATTTAATTTTGAATAGTTAATATTGAAAAATCACGCTCAAAAGAGATTGTCAAATTGAGAAACAATGAAATGCAAGAAAGGTAACTGTACGTAACATTTTTTTGAAAAGAACGAAAGAGTGCTTTGAAGAACAAAGTCTAGAAAGCTGAGTACATAAGAGTCTTTGCTGCTGAGAGGCACGTTTTCTTTCGTACACTCGAAAATGATGTACTTCAATGATATAAAGATGATCATAAGTTGTTTAATGTGTACATGTCGCAGACTGTAAATATTAGTATAGCTGCAGATCTCTTCTTCTTCTTCTTTGGTAAAAACTTGTATGATTTATCGAGTTTATGAGCTATTTAAAATACATGTAATCTCAATTTAGACTCAATCTTTCACTCGGTTAGTAGAAAATAGTAATTTCAAATGTTGTGAATTCAGTATGTAATAAAAAAACATATTCTTTTCAATATTTGAAGCTAAACACATAACTACATTTGAATTTCGTTAAGTCTACTTTGTCCACTATATCTTCTAACGAATTGTACGTTTTCATAATAGAATAATTCGAACAAAAGTCACTTCGTTACAGTATAGTTCTCCCAACTAGCGCTGATTAAGCTAATTGTTCTGGCGCTTTCACGTCCGATTCGCGATAAAATACAACACTATAACGAACTTTTAAAAGGTCGTTCATGCGGCATTGTCATCGCATTAGAGTACAAGAACGAAATGACGTACCTCTTCGGATCCGGCCCGGAGTAGAAAGATTTGGGCCGCCTGCGGAAGAAGGAAGGCTCGTGCCAGTCTTCGTCGTCCTGATCGTCGAAAGGATAAGGATACGAGGCAGAGGGATACCTGGCGGACATATGCCTGGGATAGGTGGAGTAAGGCTGCTGATACATGATGAGTGGTGGCATTTGTCGGGGATGAGCGCGGTGAGGGAGCGGATAGGGATAGGGATAGGGAGCGTCGCAGAGGTTCTCGTCGCTGGGAGCGCTGCGCACGCAGGCCGACAGGATCGAAGCTTTGGCGGCGGAGCTGCAGGGCGAGGGTCCGCGACTGGTAAGGCAACCGAATATCCCGCCGCCCGACTTCTCCACCGCGTCCAGCTGCCGATTTGTTATGCAGTACTGCTCCTTGATGTCTTCGCGCGAGTACAGCGGTGTTGCCCCACGCTGCAACGACGCTCCTTCGTGCAGGTCCACCTGCGTCGACACGTCCACCTGTTTGTGACGTGAATTTAACGGTGCGTTATTTTAATTGGTCTCTGCTGACATTTTTCTCATATTTTAATTAATACATTTTTCATGTGATACTCGGTAACTGCTGTTAGATTACAGTCGAACTGACAATTCGAAGCGAACTTTATTTCGAAACAGAGTGTTTTTCGAATAGAGGAATAATATTCAATTTAAAAGTTTACTGATATATTTTTCATTAGTTAAAACTTTATAACGAGTGAAAATTGTATGAAGGCAAAATCTCATTTTTTTATAATTATTAAAATGGAATATCGTATGTTATTTTACGCATTGCGAGCCTGTTTTCTTTTTTTAGGATACAAAACACTAAATATATAGCAACTTATTCACATTAAAAAGTAAAAACACTGCCGCCTTGATTTCAAAAACCTATATTTGCATTTTTGTTGTCTGCATTCAAGTAATAATCCTTGTTTTTCAAAGCTTGCAATTTTAACATATTCGCTGATTATTCTGTAGTATCGTTTTATAGCATGGGGATACATTTCTGACAGATAAGCAATTTTCTATTACAGCAAAAGAATTTTACGAAAGTAAATTTTTCTAGATAATAGTGTATGACAATTTTCAAAATGCAAATTTTCGCTTTTCAAACCAGACCAACAGAACAATAATGTGATTCGATTCGATAGAATTACATAGTTTTTGTAAGTATCTGCATCGGTTTATTTGATGTAATCAATTATTGATGAAATATTTTTATCTTAAAGGTCGCACACACTGAAGATTATAAATACTTATTCAATAATACGTTAACGAGGATATAGATTGTCAAACCGCCAATTTCAAAGTTATTAAAGTAGCAATCACTAAGAGCTTACAAAATTCCGCCTGTAATACCAAAATAATTGGCAGTGAATTACGTACAATTACAATAAAAGCTTTATACGAGAAAACCAACTCATGTTGCGCACGGTATTTTTTTTCCTGGCAATTGGTTTACCGTACACAATTGCCTATAGTGAGCCGCGTATAGAGCTGAATCGCTATTTTAAGCTCGGTATTACATTATGTAATCCAATTTGTCTGAAAGCAGACGCATCGCTGTTTTTTGTGTAGCTGGAGGGAAAAAACCCGATACACAATGAACTCTCGTATCAAACCCACGGCTTCGCGATGATAATAATAATAAAGCGATCATATAAGGTGATAATCCGAAATAACAAGGATAAAAATCGAAATAGCAAAATAAGCTCGTACAACCGCAAGTGAAGTAACTAAAACAAAGTGGCGTTTAAAGCGGTCTACTTCGTGATAATATAATCGAATCATGCTCGTATTATAATTTCGCGGTTATGACGAAAACAAAGCTATATAACTCGCGTTCAATCTCTCAAGAGAGAACAAGGTAGAGAGAGAGAAAGAGAGAGAGAGAGAGAGAGAGAGGGAGAGTTGTTGGCTGCGTGAAATATAATTCGCCTCAACCTAAGTATCCCTATAATCGGGTCACCTACATACACACTTTCAGGCGATAGGATGTATATATATAAATGTGCATGTGGCGCGGCACAGTGGCGGGCAGATCAGGACTATACACACGCTCAGCACGCGGCTCTCCCTCCGTCCAATTCTCTCTCGTACTCTCTCTCTCTCTCCCTGTGTTGGCGCGCGCGACGAAGAGCGAGGGTGTGTTTACACTGTCAATGTTTTCGCTTGTTTTCAGCGTACGTTTCACTCGTGCGCGCCCGTCGCCGCGTCTACACCTTCGGACAAATCCATTTCAACTAAATCATCATCTCGCTACTCATTTTACTCGTCACACATACAGAAGCCATCCCTCATATAATTATTTTTCACTTCTGGCTCGATGTGCAATAATAGTAAAAACAACAACTATTTACGTAAATTTTGTCAAAAAGTTCAAATAAAACGAGTTTGCACTTTCGTAGTCGCGGTCGGTATGAATGATAGGGTGGTAGGAAAGTAGGTTACGGCGTGTCAGCAGAATAAACACACACAGAGAGAGAAAGAGAGAGAGAGAGAGAGATGCAGGATAAAAAATACAATTGGCGATCTCGCATCTCTGGCGACTGACCTGCGTGGAGGTGGACGAGGACGCAGCCTGGGGGGTGGTGGCCGGCTGATGATGATAGGTGGGCAGGCTGCGCGGATCCATCTGGAGCTCGGCGGGCCGCATCGCGTGGGCGGCCGCGGCGGTCGGGCCCCCGGGCATGGCGCTAGGGCTGACTCAGCAGCGTCAGCCAGCACTGGCCCCCGGCCGCACCCCCCGCGCACCACCCAGCAGCCCCTATCTATCGATCGTCCTTTGGTCGGTCGTCGTCCTGCTCGTCCGCTTGGCTCCGCCGGCACTCAGCAGCAGCGCGATCCTAGTTGTCCAACGAATCCATCCTCTCTCTCTGCTCCTTCTTTCCGTCCTCTCTGTTTCTGCTGTTGCTGCTGCTGCCTTGACTACCTCGGCTACCTCCGAATGCCTCGGCGGCTGCTGCTACGGCTGCTGCTGCTACTCGACTCACTTGACTGCTGCTAGTGCTGCTGCTGCGTGGCGAGAGCAAGAGAGAGAGAGAGAAAACGCGCGCACGCCTCAGCAGCCCTGCAGTGAGAGCGACAGAGACGGCCTCGGGTGGACAAGTCCGTCTCTCAGCAGGCTCAGGAGCAGCAGCTGCCCGCGACGAGTACGAGCGAGAGAGAGAGAGGATGTGCCAAGGGCAGAGCGCGTGCGTGATACACACAACGTGCAGCTGGCGCCTCTCTCTCTCTCGTGCTACTGCTGCCGTTGGTCCAGCTTGGGCGGAGTCTTTACCCTCGCAGCATCGCAAGTCGATGCACGAAAGCTCTCTCGATTGCCGACGGATGCTGCTGCCGCTGCTGGCACGCTGCAGATGATCAAGCCGAGCGAGCTTTTAACGATGGGAGCTAGGGTCGCATCTACGAAACTAGTCTCTCACCCTTAGCCTTATATCGATCCGAATGTGTATCCCCCTCTGCACCATTCTGCAGCGCTCGCTGAGCTCGCCACACCGCGCGATCATCCTCGTTACGATGCGCCAATAAATCCCAGGCTAAAGATTACGCTGCTTTATTTGACAAGGCCTGCTTTTCTTGCTCGGATAACGCCACGGCTCTTTCTATCTCTCTCTCTCGGTTTTCGAATTATCGCTCTTGGTTATTCATTTTTCCGTCGCTTTATGTTTTTTTAGCAATGAAAATTATGCAGCAACCCTTTTGTTCGCTTCGCTGTTTAATTTCTCGGAACTATAAAAAGAAGAGAGAGAGAGAGAGAGCATCGATCGCTAACGATGACGTCGCGTGTATCCAACATCAAATATTTCGTAACAATCTAATTTCACTCCCCGTGTATACGCGCGCGTATGCGGACGGTATCGTCGTTCGGTTCTATAAACAATAAACGCGCCAAATATTGATCCCAAGTTCCAATTACGCTCTCGCTACCCGCGTGCGACATTAAACATAGTCGTGCTTTTCTTCTTTTTTTACGACGTTGAAAAGTAAACTTTCGTATAATGATGATCAGCTTGGTAAAAGATACGACATTACGGATCGGTGGACAAAATGCGGGTGGTCGTGGTGGGTCATTGTTACAAAGTGTTCTCGTAAATCTGCGCTTAATTGTTATTGATTCTCAATAAATGGCTTCGATAATCAATTTCTCGCGAGCCGAACAGCCTTTTTGTCTCTTACTTTTAAAGAGGTTGTCTTGTGAAAATTGATCTTTGAGATGCCTCGTTGCAAATACTGCACATAACTCATCCACCCCCTTTTTTTTACTGAAAATATTTTATATAGGTATTGGCTCTCGAAGTACTATTTTCTCGTTAAAAAAATGGGGTAGAAATTGTCCCGTGGAAAATATCTGCGCAATTTAATTTCATTCAATTACATCTACACACGCGTTCGCGATGTTATCGCGCTGCTGCTGCTGGCAATTCAATTGAAAAAGCGCGTCGGTCGACGAAAAAGAGAAGAGAAAAAAAAAACGATTCCCAGCGTGTTTTATTTCAAACTAACCTACGCTTAATTGGATGATAATACTTTTTTACAAATAGAAGTATAAAATGGATTCGTTATCGTGGGGCGGTAAAAGCTTTCTTATCTAAAGCTCGAGAGAGAGAGACTTAGCAACTTATCTATAAGTGGAAGCGTTGCATCGTTGACGAGTACGCGGGTAGCTAAGAGAGAGAAAGGGGGATGTTAATTCGAGAAGCGATGAGCGCTAGATGAAAGAGATAGCAGCGGTAGTAACAGCCGAAGCGACACTTTGGTCCGCCCTGCATTAATCATTGTCGTAACAGCTATCTCTC
This sequence comes from Galeopsomyia nigrocyanea, assembly GCA_035047105.1. Classification (NCBI taxonomy): domain Eukaryota; kingdom Metazoa; phylum Arthropoda; class Insecta; order Hymenoptera; family Eulophidae; genus Galeopsomyia; species Galeopsomyia nigrocyanea. The sequence goes on along the minus strand of JAWWMK010000040.1, from coordinate 5,791,731 downwards.
GCGAACGACGTGCGAGAGTCAGCCGCCCGAGCAGCTTGGCGCTCCGAAGCAGCAGGCAGCTTGCGGACGAACTAATTTATCCCGTTTGACTTTCAATCTTGATTTCGAGCGAGCTGCTGCTACCGCTATACCGCTGCTTTTGCCCGTTTCGCGTCTTTGGGCCACGTCCAGCCGCAAATTAATGCAATTTACGGGCCTGCGCGAGCGTGTTTCGCACGTCCCGTTTCCTCTCCCCCCCTCTCTCTCTCTCTCGTCGCTTCCGCTTCGAAAGCGTGACGATCGCGCTCATGCCGTGGTCAATCATTATTAATTCCAACTGGAATATTATAGGATATCGAGTTGTAATTGCGCGCTGCTGTGGACAACTGATAACATCGCCTATTTATTTTTTATTTTTTTTTTTACTCGATAAATTGCATAACGCAACGAGCGACGAGAGATATGCATGCCGCTGACAGGCAGCTCGTGCCAAAACAGTAGATAATAATTCACGACGAAATCGCGTCAGCGCCCGCGTCCGCAGCCTGTAACACGACCGTAATAGAGTTGTCTTTGCGGCTGTTTCTCGCGCGATTTACACACGTCTAGCTCATGCATTTGAGCGATCAGATTGACGAGCGTCGGTCACCGCGTATTGATTGTAATCGGACTTTTGATAACGATCTATAGTGATTCTACAGGCTATAATTTTCTTTCGATTTTCTAATTGTTATTTTTTTAAATATTGTTCTCGACTCAATAGATCATGTAGAAAAGTATAATTTAAATAACTATAACGTAGTTTCCAATACCTGATGTGTCGTGGAAACAGCTTGCCTGGAAAAATAACTGTTTTGAAATGAAATTGCAAATACTTTTCAAAATTTGATACGGAAGTTTTGCAAAACTCTGTGTATAACTTTGAGGCTGGAATTGCTACTCTCGCAAGCTCTATATGCTTGGCAGGCAAAACGCTGTATATCAATCCGCGAAGTGACAAGCGAAATTGAATCGAGAAACGTACGTAGGAAGCAAGCGTGCAACATATATCTATATACCTATGTATATATAACGTTGCTAAACTGCCAAAAAGTTCGAAGGACCTACTTCAATCGCAGTCCCCTGTTCGCGACAATTAAACTCTCTCTCTCTCTCTCTTGTGAAAGATTTTTATTGCTGAATCGTTGATGAAAAACACTTAGAACTCAGAGCGTGTTTGTGTATATACGTATAACGGCGATATCGCAAAAAAGTTTTTGCCGGGGGGGGGGGGGGGGGGGGGGGGTAA
>JAWWMK010000040.1:5744273-5790364 GCA_035047105.1 Galeopsomyia nigrocyanea | reverse complement strand
ATATATATATATATATATATGTGTTCGTCATCTCCTTCTTGAGCATCAGATCACGTAGCAGAGTTAAAACTTTTTGCTTTCTAATGATCGCTTTGGTGTTGCGTTTGAATAGCTTCTTTTCAAATAAACTTAAATTGTAGTCTTTACTAATATGAACAGCTTGTTTGCTAAGTGCTCGATCATTATATCAAATTACTATATTATAAACTTTGAAGGTTGTTTACAAGTGGAAACACCTGTAATTTTCATTTGGATGATTAATTCAATAGACTAAACTCGTGACATACCTGTTTTAACGTTGTAATTACACTTCACTTATGATATGGCACGTAGTAAAAACTGATTCGATCTCTCACCTACTATATATCCTACAGTGATATTATCAAAAGAAAGAAATAACCTTGAACGAAACAAAAGTCACGATGTGTTATCTACATAAAAAATTTAATTATTTCACTGTGAGCATGATTTTTAAATTTTTTTCAAGCATCGTACAAAACGATTTTCAAGCACGAAATTAATTATTTCATTTTTGAGCGACTCTATATAAATTCTTTGCGTATTTTAATTAAAAAATTCGTTATTTGTGTCAACAAACAGTAATCATAATATTCTTTTGCAACTCGTGAATACTAGAATCATAAGTCTGATGAACCAATTTAATAATATTAATGAAAAAAATTATTCTACAGTTGTTCAATAATTAACTGGATAAAGATTTGAGTATTAAAGTCTTATCGATATGGACTTTTGTAATGATTTTGTGAAGATCAATAATGTTCAATAATTCAATTATATTTAATTGACGTTTATTAACGTAAAAGTAAAAGTTCACTATCATAATATTATTATATAAAAAACATCAATTTGGGTTTTTATTTTTTGGATATTTATACCATGTACTCATAAAGCTAATGTACTTTAGTTCGTAAAAAAACTTATATCTGATCAGGAAAATATTTTTCATTTAAAACTGTCAATACGTATGTTATATTATGCATTCGTATAAATAGAAATTTAGTTGCTTACGTTCGATTACAAATCTTATTCGTACAAAACATAAATCATGTTTTAAGTATTCGTAGAAATATCTTGACTACCTACCGTTATAAATCGATAGAAATCTATAAGTATAATACATAAAATGTTTATTTTAGTACCTAAAGAGTAAAACCGATCAAATAGAATTAAACCAATATTTCATACTGTATCGTAATGAAGTAGAGTGGTACGAACGGTAGTTATTATATACTTTTAATAAGCAGTCAAGATTTACGTATGAATTCACTTTAAAAAAAAGTTTTAGTGTCCACTTAAAGCTGCTGAAAAGTCTATTTTTAGTTAGGTCTATAGAGCTCTTCCGTTTATTTCTATCTATATTGGCTATACTCGTATACACTGTCGATGCACGGGTGTATAGTCCTGTTCTATGCTGTGAATAAACCCTTACGCCGAAGATTTTTGAGTGGGAATTTTTTTTTTATCACCAATTAATACAGAGTATATACACGACGCTGAATCAATTTTATTGGCAATATCGAAATAATTTTGTTGTCAAAAACCTTTCAATCTTAGTTTTCATTCAAAAATCATTGTCAATATACCAATTCTGCAGTTATATGATTGGATCCAATTTTCCAATGAATACGTGTTTTATTATCATTCGAATCTCTATTTCATATATTGATTAATTTATCTGCTTTCCGGCGAAGTCTATATTGCTTTTACTTCAGTAGAAAGAATGGAAGAGTTTAAATTTGGAAATAATAAGATTGCTTTGAATAGATTGTACGTTTATTTTTTACTGTTATTAAAATTCATTACTTTTCTATTGTATTTCATTGATATTCATTTCCAATGACGATACAAATTTCATATCTTTCAACAAATGCATGTATAGAAAATCCGAAATTAAATTATATTATTCCGGAAAATAATTCATTACTTCGAAATAATCTTTCAGCAAACCAATCAAATAATTCCTGCAATTCATTTTCCTCAATTCATTCGAATGAAATCACACTCAGATCGATCTAAGCAATAGACATTTTAAACTTCAAGCGCTTTGAAACGGCAATAATACAGCCGACGAGCAGAATGAGCTCATTGTCTATATTGCCTTCTATTCAATTATCTTGTATATATAATGCGCGAGTTTGCCCGTAGAATACTAAGTAGGCGATGTAATGGGCGAGCGCCCATCTAATTTCAATCGAACCCACAGAGGAACAAGCAATTAGTATACTCAAGGAGTGGCTGTATATAAGCGCCGAATCCTCTATGTATGCAGGGTCGTCGCTTAATTATAACGGATTAGCAAGTTTTATCGACGGCATTAATCTTGGTTTTCGTAAGCAGCGCACTCCGGCAAATAAGTAATAATTCAGCAGAGGGTAGAAAGGCGACACAGTATGTGTGTGTGTGTGTGTGTGTGTGCGTGAAATTCACAATTACTTATTTTTCAGGCACTATTAATGCGGACTCAGTACACGCTTGAGCAAGTCGATTGGTATGGAAGAGAGAGAGAGAGAGAGAGAGAGAGAGAGAGAGAGAGAGAGAGAGATGTGGAATGGTATAGGCAGAAAAGCAATTTTCAGAGTGAAATCGCAGTTAGTCCCGCGGGAGCAGCGCGTGATTTACCTGCCAATCTCGAGATCTTCGTTCCGAATGATCCTCACCTTGCTCATCTCATAGCGATCGCGTATACCGCGTAATATATGTATACATCAACGCGCGCGGGGTCATTGAGTATTCGATGGACGTGCGAATACGCGAGGCATGCAAATATTTTACGTGCATTAATTATTCATGCGATGTCACCATCCCTCTTTGGCCATTCGCTCGCTCGGTGCCTTCTTGTCGTCCCGGCGCGTCTCCCAAGAGCCCTTTACCTTTGACTCTCTCTCTCTGTCTCTCTCGTTCTTTGCCATAGCGAGCGTTTACCCTCCTAGAAGACGACGACCTCTCTCTCTCTCTCTCTTCTTCCTTTCACGCCCCTTCGTTTTTATCTCCCTCGGCAAGATGCCCCTCATAAACAAGCGCAAGATCGCCACGCAAACACACGTCGAGAGACTTCACTCCAAAATCCGTATGCAATAAATATACATAAGTTATTGCGATCGCAGCCATCAGGTAGCCGAGCTTTCGGAAGCTTCCTTATTCAGTGGCTTATATGCACGACCGTCTCTCTTTCTCTCTCTCTCTCTCTCTCTCTCTCTCTCTCTCTCTCTCTCTCAATCCTCAATGCTTTTTTTCCGTGCGCGTACATAATAAATACGAAAGGTTGCGCATATAAGGGCGACCGACACGTGCGGAAAATTCCAAGGAAAAGCGCCAATAGAGAGATGCGATACAACAAAGAGCGTGTCTTGGAAAAAGCCGCACGACTCCCCGGCAAAAAAAACAAAAAAGACCAACACGGATAAAGAGAGAGAGAGAGAGAGAGTGAGAGAGAGAGAGAGAGAGAGAGAGAGAAATACAGCAACAAGAGTGCGGCGCAGGGTTTTTTCGGACGACAATGTGGCATTGTGTCGAGCCGTGTAATGGAAGAGAATATCGGCAACGCTTCAATGCAAATTCTACTCCAAGATATGAAAAGTCCACGGTGCACGTTTATAGACACAGTCACAGGAAAAAAGAAATCAACGCGAAGATGCCACCCACCCCCTTCTCTCTCTTTTTTTTTAGCTCGAGCTGTCTATTATTGTAGCCTAGGCTAACGTATATATATAACCAAGCTTCCTTTTCAGCTTAGGCCGTCCTTTATATTCCGTTCCTCTTTCTCTTTTCTAAACGCTGTGGAGGATGATTATTAGGGTCGCGCGAGCGCGAGCGCGAGCACACAGCATCTATATACACACACCTATACGTACATGTACATGTAGAGGAGAGCGCGAGCCGTCGAGGCTGCAATCGATCTTCCTCGACGTCAGCCAGACGAACCACCACCACCACCACCCCTGAGACTTTACATCAGTCGTCGCTCTCTTTTCCCACACACTTCTGTACGTGTATAATATATATGTAAACGGCCAACATTCCGCCTAAAACCGCTTATCGGATATACTCCTCTGCGCGAGGCTCTAACCGTGTTCGCGATAATGCACGGATATTTGCCACCTCGTCGATAATTCACTCGCTTTAGCTACAATTTTTTTTTTACTTTTCTTTTCCTTTCTTTCTTCGCGGTCACGTATGGAACGATTTAATTTATCCTGAACCGATCTTATTCGAAGCTTGTAATGGCAAAAATGTCGATAAATTTTGGTTTTTGGTCTGGAATAACCGAGAGATATATGACTGAAATCCAAACGTCACGCGGGGTCGAGTTTTAAATAATCCACATATATTCCGGCTTATCTGTTGGGATGCATTGCTGCCCTCCACCTTCTCTTGCCAAATATCAATTCGGGGATCAAGTTGCAACTCTGAAAAAAAAATATATGTAAATTTGGGAAATTCTCGATGAGTAGCAGGGCGAAAGATAGAGAGATGGAAAAAAAACAAGCTGAATTTATAGCCGTGATACCAATATATATACATGTATATAAGATGGCTAGAAGCAAATACGAAATCGATCGCGCGTGCAATTCTCATTTATAACATCTCTTCTCTCCATTTTTTTAACACAATTATTTTTTTGCCCGCGTCTCGTGGCCGGCGTCCGGTACCTATTTCCATCCTGCCTTCCCGCCCGCAATCAGCTGCACTTTCATTGCCCGATAGATATATATCTGCATTCGAACACGTATTCTCGATACATAGTATATGCGAGTGCGCATTGTATTTTCTTGCTGAATCAGATTTCCTAACCGATCGAATGCAAATTAAAGCCTCTCGCTCTTCTCGCCTCTGACTTGGTAAATACAATTGTACAAGTATCGGGAAATCACATTTTCATGTTGCATTTCGCGCGTGTGATACGTATTCGTTATACGTGGTATCCTATCTTTAGATTCATAAGAACTTTGCGGTATTGGATATATGACGAAGTCTACAAAAAAAATTCACTTTTTTAAAGCCCAAAATGGGACAACAATTTTTTAACGATAGAGCTTTCGGAGTTTTTTTTCTCTTCTTTTTGAAGTTATATAGTGACGGAAAATGCTCGTGAACATTAGAAAAGTCGTCACGAACTACTTTTTTTGGAATTTTTTCCATATTTTTAACGAACTGATGATTGCATTTTTTGTCATTTTGTTTTGTTTTGTTTTGTTTATACAAAGTATACAATGAGTATGAGGAGATTACAATAACGACAATAAATAAATTAAGATAACCTTTTTATTTGACAACCAGATTGTTTGACGTCGGTATGACGACTGAGAAAATTAATAGTAAAACAATTAACAACGAAAATAAACAATTGGCTGTGGCTGTAGCAACTTCAGTTTTGGAACTTCGAATGTCGTGCTCGCCACAAGTATATGATTAATTATAAAAAATGGAATAATAAAGTATAATATAATATAATATAATGGGGAAAAATAATAATCTTAAGCCAATCATAACAGTATAAAATAAGTAGTATATATGTAATTAACATTGCTAATGACTAAGTTATAATAGTAGCCCTCCTGCTTACATCTAAATATAAAGTTTGGCTTAGAAGTAGTTAACTATTACAATAATTATTATTGAGATGTACACGCAACTCACTTTCAAAGGCTCCCATTGGTAAGTGGCGAATATCGCTAGGGATGGAGTTTCACATTCTCTTCAACCTCGGTAGAGGTGTGTAAAATAGGAAGTTAGCTGATAGTAATTCTTCTAGGATACTCTTTGGGTTACGAAGATGATAAGTAAGATCACGACGTACGAATAGGGCCCTCAATGAATCACATTTGTTTGATAACTTTTTACCGCATAATTATTTTGAAACAAAACTAATTTCTACGTAAAGATCTTCTTTTTTGCTACAATTTTGGCTGGTCAAAAATGTTTCTAGTGGTCTTAGAAACCGAGAAATCAGCATTTGAACCAAATTTCGTTTTTTTGCCTATTTTCACTGAAATAAGCTCATTTGATTGTTATTGTTATTGTTACTTCAAGACTAAGTTCATTTCGAACTCTGCAGAGGTACACGAGGTACCTGTACGCAGGCTTGGTTCCCTATAGTCATGAGAGACATGCAGACTAGTCTCCCCCACCATAATAATTTATATGGGATTATAATGGGAAAATCACGAAAAACGTAGTTACTGTAAACTTTTCCAATGTTCACGAGCATTTTCCGTCACTATATACCTTGAAAAAGAAGAGGAAAAAACTCCGGAAGCTCTAGCGTTAAAAATCTTTTTTTTTTCATTTTGGGCTTCAAAAAAGTGCATTTTTTGATAGATTTCGTCATATCTGTATATACCTGCTAGACTTATATTTCTATAATAAAAAATACATTATGATCGAGATATATAATGTTGGCTTTTTTTTCAGTAAAACTAATCGGAAAACTTCAAGGCCTTGCGGCCTGTGCCAAGTAACCTACATCCAAATTTAATATATTTTTGAGTGAGTTTCATTTCGCGATTTACGATGTAATCGAATTTTTTCTATTTTCTATCGTAATACAATGTCGGAGTAAAGTTAAAAAAAAAAACCTCAAACTGATCATCATGTATGAGCGAAAGTGATGTGGAAAAATCGTATGTTACGATCGGAGGAGACAATGGAGCCGGAAAAAATATGTCCATAATCCTGAATAGGAATAGTGGCTTTCTCTGTATTTTACTGCACGATAAGAAGCGTTGTACGAGTGCCAAGACGACTTGCAGGATACGATCTATAGACTTGACTAACCCATCCGTGAAAAAAGCTGAGCCTTCAATATTTATCATAAGATATCTGCGTGAGAGCTCGTAAATATTCGACTAAAAACTTTTTTTTTAAGTTTCAATTCGTTTAAATTACTATTTGCATTTAGTAATTAGATGATGTTTGAATTCGTAATGGTGAAACATTTTGCTTTCTTAAATAACAACGCACGAGTCGCCAATGAACGATCCAAATACATTTCGCAAAACCAGATTAGCCAATTAAGCCGTATACTTTTGTAATTGCATCAATTACGAGACAATTTGTGCGAAACGTCATTTCCACAACAATCACGCGAAAATTCCAACAATTTAACAATAACGAATGAAAGAAAAAACGCAACACGTTAAACTCAGCTGATGTCATTAATTAATGTAGTTAATTTAGAAACTAATTTAATTAACGCGCTGCGTTACTTCTGACGTAAATCTGCAGCGAATAGCTGTGGAGCTTCCTCGAATGGCCGCCGCGCGCAAAATTCTTTCCGTCTAGTTTGAAATTTCATTCTTAATTAAATCCCAAACGACGCGAACGAACGAAAAAAAAAAGAGGAGGAAACAGGACTATTTTGTCGGAAGCTTGATTGAAGTTACCGTTATAACGAGAAAATATAACGTGCACGCGGACGGCAAAAGACTGCTTTATTAGAATGGCAATTGAAACTGCGCTTTTCGTTTGACCTACAGCATCTTTTCCATGAAAAAACCGAGCTTTAATAAAGTTACGAGTCGGAGAGCGAAGGAGTGAGAAATAAAATTCGAAAAAAGATGAATGACGTTAATGGGTTTTCAAAATCTCAGAGGACGAGAGTGAATTTCAATAAGGTCTTCTTTAACGAAAATTCAAAGAGAGAGATTGAATTTTGAAGACGAATTAAACAATGCTGTTCTCACGTCTATTATTGCAGGCAAGGGCGAGAGAGTTGGTAAATTCATGCAGTCGAGAGCGTTCAACTGGCGAACGGTAGCAGTGCGACGAGTAGCAGGAGCCGGATCAGGAGGAGGAGGAGAAGGAGGAGGAGGAGGAGGAGGAGGAAGAGAAGGTGGAGCAGCGGGCTTGAAAAATGAATTTGATAAACATGGACGCGGAGAACCGCGTGGTACTGAACGTCGGTGGCATAAGGCACGAGACGTACAAGGCGACCCTGAAGAAGATCCCGGCGACGAGGCTGTCGAGGCTCACCGAGGCGCTCGCCAACTACGATCCCATCCTCAACGAGTACTTCTTCGATCGGCATCCCGGCGTGTTCGCCCAGGTGCTCAACTACTATCGCACCGGCAAACTGCACTATCCGACAGACGTGTGCGGGCCGCTGTTCGAGGAGGAGCTCGACTTCTGGGGTCTCGACTCCAACCAGGTGGAGCCCTGCTGCTGGATGACTTACACTCAGGTTTGATCGCCATTATCACCTCGTACTTTTTTCTTTTTTTTTCGCGTAACTTTACCGAGGCCCGCAGACAAATCAAACAGACTTCTTCATCCACTATTACGAGCCACACCGTCGTCCAAAGCACACACTGACGCTTATCTTTACAAAGCTCTTATCATGCAAATTAACCTCGATAAGTCGCCTCATAGACTGCTGCCGCCTCCAAATCAATGAATAATCGACGCAAGCACATACACACTGCCAGCCGTGATTGTCGATTAACTGCTCTTCTTTATTCGGCGTAACAATAAACCGACCCGCGAACAATGCGCCGATCCCCTCATAATATCCCATTGACTTTTCACTCATTCAATATCGTCGCAGCTCGACCGCCTATACATACTCGGTTCGCCTCTATAAACAGATCTTGCTCAAACAAAACGCCCGCTGTGACGATAATTGGATTAGCTAATGGCCACAAATTGATTCGCCAATATAATTAACCGTCGTCGTCCGTCATCGTCGTCGTCGTCGTTATCGTGTATGCTGTTACGGAATCTCGTCACTTAAATATTATCCTAATGCGCCTCGGATTTTCAAATGACCCAGTTTTATTTTATAACCGCTTAGTTGCTTTTCACATCTAAACGCGCTTAAGCGTTATGAAATGCTCGTTTGTCGACGACGCAAAAAGAAAAAGCTCATTCTCTAAATAAGCGAAACTGACAAAGTCATGGAAGACGAGGAGAATATGTCGGTATGAAAAAAAAAATTTCGGTAAACGAGTCTCGTGCAAAACACCAAGGAATTAACGCGCTCGCTAAAAAAAAGGAGAGAAAAACTAAAAAAATGAAAAAAGAAGAAGAAAGGCTACATCCCATCCTTAACCAGATGCCACAAAGGCCGAAAATTCGCGGGTGTAGCTCGGGGCGAGTGGCTGGAGGATAAAAAAAATCAGTGCGGCAAACGGGAACAAAGGAACTCGTCGGGGGTGTGTGGTAGGGGGGTTGGATTATATCCCAGCGCTGAAATTCCGCAAAGTGCGCAGTCATCGCTATCTAGGCTCACGTCGGTTACTGTACGTGCCTGCACACACCTACATGCTCGCGCGAGTCAACCTCCCGCCGCGCAGATTATCAATCAATTATAATGCTCCGACACAATGGGCCGAGCTCAAGTAAGTGCCGGTTTTTCCTGACTAAAGCACTCTCTCTCTCTCTCTCGATTACTTGTGGTCTTTTTTTCGGTTGGAACTCCTAGCTTCTGTTTGTGTGTGTCGATAGCCGCAAACAAAAAGCTCCAACGTAATTTCCGGATGGCCGACGTATACGAGCGATCGAGTAGTGTATACATATAGCGAGTCAGCCGGATGTAGCGTGCCTTCTCTCTCGAGTATTCCCCCCTTACACTACTAGCATGCGATACTACTACTATTACTAACCCCCTGACGTTGCATGGACTTGTAGTGCACTGCATATACACACACGAGTCAATTTTTCTACCTCGGCATCTCGAATACCGACTCTCTTTATTTTTCGCTGGAAAAAGCCGGATGATTGATGCTAATTTATTTTTCCCCACGGGTTTGCGTACATTTTGTTTATCAACTCGGCACGCTAACGATATTGCTCCGTTGATAGTTCAAAAGTTTTCTATCGAAATCGGATTAGCGCGCTTGTAACTCGAAGTTTTGTTCGCTGAATTTTAGTTTCGCAATATTTCTAATTACGCGCGTTTATCTACGGTAATTTTCGTAAGCTCCGGAAATTATTTATTCCAAGAGAGATTAGCACGCTTCACGGAATATTACACGAGCTTGCAATACTTTATACAAATAACGAACAATATCGACATTGTACGCCGGCATAATACACGAGTAAAATGAGGTCACTGCTCGTCGAAACGAAGAATGGCATCCGGTAAAATATTGAAAAACGTTCGATGTGGCAAACGAAAAAAAAAAACTTTTATTTTTCCCGGTGAAATAGCAAAACTCGCGAATAGCGTAAGATAATTGTGGAATCAAGATTAACATTCACACAATTATCGATCGTCGGCCGCGCTCACCACTAGATGTACATCTACGACACGCAAACCCCGTACAGTAGTAGTGTGCTCTGATTTATGCATTGAAACGGCGCGGAAAAAATTCCGATTGCATCGTGTGCATTCATACAAAAAAAAAACTTACGACGGAAAAGGAAAAAAAAAAAGTATCGAAAGAAACAATTCTCGGCGAGCGAATAAATAATTCTGATGTAAATGTAATTTGCATTAGCGCGCGCAAAGTAAAAAATGAGTACATCCACGTGGAGATCTAATAAAACTACGTGGGGGCGGTCGCGTCGTAATCGTAAAAAAAGCGAGCAGTATTGTGCAATCCGAGCGTCGGTCATTTCCTCCTCGAATAAGAATACGAAAGGGAAGAGGAGAGAGAGAGAGAAAAAAAGAGACGTACGCACGAGGAAATAAAAGAAAGGAAAAAAAAGGACGCTGACAGCATACAATCAAGCCGAGTGTCGTCGTCGTCGTTGCATGCAATTTCGAGCTTTTATTATTCCACGGGACGTGCAGAAAGAAAGAGAGGAGGTAGCGACGGTATTGGTCGAAAGAAGAAACTTTATTAGCGGTGCGAGACTCGTTAACGTGCTTCGTTTGAGTGATTAAGCCCCCCCCCCCTCCCCTTGACTTTACGTAGCTTAATCGGCTCGCCGGCAATTGAGTTACACGTCTCTGAGACTAGAGACTAAATGGCTCTTGAAAAGAAAAGATAAAAACCACCACCTCTACCGCTTCGCTCGTCACTTTGACGCGCTTTCTATTTGCATTCGAAGCTTTCAAAGCTCTCTCGCGACTGACCCCCTCCTCTTTAATCCATCGAGTCTTTCTCTCTGTTTTTCCTCCGCGTCTCGCTCTTTCTTTTGTTCAATTTGTTCCGGCCAAGCGATCGACATTTCTTCGTTCGTTGGATAAAAAAAATCCTTGCTAATAGTGCAACGGGGGGCAAAGCGCGTTGGCTGCCACCCGAACGTCGCAAAATCCGGCAGGTGGTCTCTCAGTCACTGTTGTTGAGCTTGCAGAGTGCAGCTCGCGCGCGCGCACGCTCGGCCAGAGCCATGAGCAGCTGCCGTGTCGTACAAAGCCCGCGACTATCGATTAGTCCGCTCTACAAAGAAAATAGATCAGGCCTCGCTCGAGCGCCACGCAAGTCGACAACTATTCCATCGCACCGCTTACAGTCACCGCCGCCGCTAGTGCAGTGTGTTGTCCTTTATCCGCCGACTGACTTATTTCTTGTGACTAATATCACGGACTTTAGTCTGAGCCAGCTGCGGTCGATCGCTCATTTGCCCCATTTCCGATTAATTTTCTACCTCGATGTGTCGCTTTCAGCCTACCGCACGCAACCCTTTATTACTGATGATTAAATCAAATTAATTGTAGGCACGATAATAATAATAATTATTCGATCGTCCGTTTGTTTACTGTTGAATTCTAGATTGCATGGCGCTTTCAATCGCGCAAACAATAGCATTTAATGTATACATATTTCAATATGCTGCGAGCTGCTCTGCTTTATGATTCAAAACGACTCGATTGTAAACACACACAAATGCTAATTAGTATCGGCGTTGAGAAATAATTCAGGCAATATGACAAGGTTAAAGAGCAAGCAGCTTTTATAGCGATAAAGATTACTTTCAAGCTGCCGTTGCCACGCGAGAGAAAAAAGAGGAGCATAAGAATCGCGGACGTGTACAGATGAAGGGCGCGACACAGTGGTGCGTACCGTGGATTTATTCTCGTGATTTCCGTGCCGTTTATAGCAACGTATACCAAAAGCGGTGGGTATTTTTTTTTTCACTTTAAAAGTATATATTTCCAATTCCATAAAAAAAGTCCATTAATTTAGCACCGTTTTTACAAATTTTCAAATTAGGGGCACGCTTATTCTGGAAGGTTTTTCTTCTAGTATTTGCCATGTAGAACCGAAAAGAAACTTGGCTCATCATGGCCGGAGGGGGTAACATTCAGTTTTTGGCCTAAAATAACCAAAAACAGCTGAAAATTTAACGAATAATAGGTTTTTTTTTGTGATTTACTCAAAAGCTATAATTTTTAAACAAAAACTAATGACGGATTCGAATTCAGCACGTCAAAATACATAAAAATAGCCTATTTTGACCGTCGAATCGAAAAAAAAAAATTTTTCGCTTACTTTTGAATTTTGAATAGGTCGCACGAGAAATTTAGCGGAAAAAAAAGTTTTCGATTCGAGGGTTAAAATAGGCTATTTCCATGTATTTTGACGCACTCAATTCGAACCCGTCATTAGTTTTTATCTAAAAATTATAGTCTTTGAGTAAATCACAAAAAACACCTATTATTCGTTAAATTTTCAGCTGCGTTTGGTTATTTTAGATGATCCAATTTTTTTTTCGGTTCTACATGGCAAATACTAGAAGAAAAACCTTCCAGAATAAGCGTGCCCCTAATTCGAAAATTTGTAAAAACGGTACCAAATTAATGCACTTTTTTTATGGAATTGGACATATAGCACGGTCTCGCGCGACGCCCTTTGTACGGCGGCAATGCACTTTCGCGGACGAAAATCTCCACGGAAAAGACAGACTGCCGAATAAACGAAACCTCCACCCCCGAAAAAAGGAAAAAAATTGCGATGGGTCGTTTTAATTAAAAAAAGCATCAAAGCGTGCAAGCTCCGAATAAAAAAAAAGAGATTTTTTGTTGTTTTGTTTTCTTTTTTCGTTATACGCGTTTCGGAGCGTACAGTACCGAGCAATTCATCACACACGGGGAGACGTGACGCGCGGCTGCTGCTGCTGCTGCCCAGTTTCGTTATTTCGGCGGTGAACCATTTTGCTGTGCAGGGTACGTATATACGCGCGCGTCCATCCGGCTGAAAGTCGAAGAGAAATCGTTTTCGATGCATGATATAAATTCGCTTGGGCGCGCTCTCGACGAAGTGCACCGCAGCGGCTTTCGTCAAACGAGAGAGTGAGAGACAGAGACAAAGGCGCAGTGTAGCTCGCGCCTAACAGGGTCAAACATTGTAGAGGCGGCAGTTCAATAAAAGCATTCGAGCTACATTCTACATCATGCAGCACACATACACACATATATACACTCGAGTACTTGTCCCACGTTGACTTTTTAACACGCTCATCACTCTCGTCCGACCAAATTCAACGTGCAATCGACATGGCTACGACTTTGCTTCTTTGTTTTTTTTCATCGTGTTATACGCGGACATTAAGATTCATACATGAAAATGACTACACGATATTACTCCCTCGACTCTGTGTGTTGAATAATATTCACTCGACAATCTCTCTATCTCTGTCTATTATCCCGATCCAATTTTCTCAGGTACAAGTGGCTTTGCGTCACGAACACGATCCTCACCACCAATAAATTCGCTCAATTCAAAATTGCATAATTTTCAGTTTCATCTTTCAGTGTGTTGCACGGAGATGGGATATTGCATTGAACTGACCAACAATCACTACAGTATAGAAAAAAAACATGAAAATATAACAATAATTTGACTGATTTTTCAGTATACGAGACTGATGTACGACTGACTGAAAATGTGTTTGGTATCTTGCACCGTAATAACGAAAAGAAAAATAGTAATAAAGATTGTTGCAAAAAAAAAATTTATAGTAGTAGTATAAGATGAGAGTGTCTGGCAGAAACGTAGCTCGCATAAACGTGCTTGGCTGGGTTTTCATTCGGCCGCCAAGATTACATCGCCAAGTGGAGCGATAAAAGAAAGCGAAAATAAAAAGAATAAAAAACGCGCAGCATCAAGCACGTTACATTGCGCAAATGAGAGTGTGAGAGAAAGTGTTTAGCACGTAAAACAATATAAAAGTGCGAGAAAGGGTTAAAGAAAAAGCAAATGGGTGTGAATACGTGTTGTCATTATCGTTGATCTGTTGGATGCGCAGCATCGAGACACGCAGGAGACGCTGACCGTCCTGGACAGGCTGGACCTCGACACGGAGAAGCCGAGCGACGAGGAGCTCGCGCGCAAATTCGGCTTCGAGGAGGCCTACTACAAGAACGAGCTCAACTGGTGGCACAAGCTCAAACCAAAAATGTGGTCCCTTTTCGATGAACCCTACTCCTCCAATGCTGCCAAGGTCGGTAACTTTGAGCTTGCAAGCTCATCAATAAACAAAATGAAAAAAAAAGAAAAGAATACAGTGTCCGTCAGTCTGTCGCTCACACCGATATACGGATGTTGTGTGTGCGCCTATCTATCGTGCGATATGATTATGGTCCACGGTGTCCACCTTACAATCCTTTTCGCTCGAACAATGTCAAGTAAAAGATCTTATCTTAAAGAGTTATGCCAACGTTTTTTTTTACGTATCAAATCTATAGTTTCTTGTTATTGTACATTTTATATTATATATATCAGTATTATATTCTTGTCTGTTGCTCTTATATATTCCACTGCTTTACCCTCACTTCTTTCAGTCCGCCGACTATCTAGTAGTCTCTGTTCTGTTCTTACAATGCATTTACAATCTTTTTATTTTTAATATAAATACAAGACAAGGCGCGTCTTGAACTTTTTTTTCCATACAATTACTATTATTATTACTACTCTGTTGCTCTGCATGGAACGCTCAACTATATTATGTGACATACATATATACATAGACATTATAACCCAGAAATTTTTTAAATAGCCGTAGAAAGAAAAAAAAAGAACGTCACGAGCGTCCATTCGCGTATTTGATCAGGGCAGCGAAGCAACCCGCGAGTTGGCAAAGTCAGAAAAATATTAAAAGCACTCCCTCTCCACAGTAGCTATTTCGGCGCCAGTTATTTTTCTTTTCTCTCTCTCGCGACGTGTTATAAATCGCACCTCTTTCTCTCGCAATTCAGTCGAGAGCACGTACTCAATACGCCCTAATTAACTCCTAAAGCGACTACTGCACGCTATTATATACCTTCCTCGCGTTACATAATTTTTTGGGTCGCTGAACTCACAGCGCTCGCGTGTCTGAACGAGAGCTTTTTTTTTCGAGGGGGTGCTTTTGGAAAATTCAAAATTTCTCGTCTATTCTTTTATTCGAAAATAAGCTTGGAATAATGAAAGAGACTTTGCCAAATCTCTGGAGCTTCGAAGCTTTGAATAAATAAGCAGTGGAAGCAAAAAAAAAATTGACCATAAGCAGCACACAATGTTCCTATTTTTTCTTAGAGATTTTCATGAATTTTTTACTCCAAATCCTAATTACATTATATATACCAGCTCTAGAGCAGCACCTTTAATTGAGATCTTTACTTATGCCGCTTGATTGCCTCTAAAAAGAAGCCGAAGAAAGCTCGAGTTCGAAACTTACGCAGCTATAGGTATAATGATAACAGTGAAGAGAGAGATCGAGAGAGAAAGCTTATAGCTACGTACAGTTGCGAGAGTCGAGTTTCGTTTGCACGCAGGAATGCTTCGTGTGCTTGAAACGGAGCTTTTCCGCGCGTTAAATGAGAGCCACGAGATGTACAAACCGTATAGAAATAACAAAAACTCGACAAGTTGCTCTTTCTTACGAATATGAGAAGGAGCAATTGCGTCGTCGATATATAGTATATATACCATAAAACTCAGCCAGCATGCCGCAAATGCTTTGTCTCTCTGCACACACACTGAAAAAAAAAAAGAAAAACCATTGTACGCTCTCGTGTCGAACGAACAAAAGGGAAAAGATAAAAGAAAAGTAGCTGACACAGTAGTCGGTAGAGTAGGCAGCGTTGAAGTGTAGTCTGATTGAATAATTGCAGATAATCGGCGTGATCTCGGTGTTCTTCATCTGCGTGTCGATCCTGTCGTTCTGCCTGAAGACCCATCCGGACATGCGAGTGCCGGTGATCGTGAACAAGACGGTGTACGGCGCGAACAACACGCAGACCTGGGCCCTCGACAAGACCCACACGAACGCCCACGACGCGTTCTTCTACATCGAGTGCGTGTGCAACGCCTGGTTCTCGCTGGAGTTCATCATAAGGATCGCCTCGTCGCCGAACCTCTGCGACTTCATCAAGAGCTCGGTGAACCTGATCGACATGATCGCCACGATGAGCTTCTACATCGACCTGCTGCTGCAGCGCTTCGCCTCGCACCTCGAGAACGCCGACATCCTCGAGTTCTTCAGCATCATCCGGATAATGCGGCTGTTCAAGCTGACTCGCCACTCGAGCGGCCTGAAGATCCTCATCCAGACGTTCCGCGCGTCCGCCAAGGAGCTGACCCTGCTGGTTTTCTTCCTAGTCCTCGGCATCGTCATCTTCGCGAGTTTGGTCTACTACGCCGAGCGCATCCAGTACAATCCGAAGAACGACTTCAAGAGCATACCCCTGGGGCTGTGGTGGGCGCTGGTCACGATGACCACCGTCGGCTACGGCGACATGGTGCCCAAGACTTACGTGGGCATGTTCGTCGGTGCGCTGTGCGCTCTGGCAGGCGTACTCACGATCGCCCTGCCGGTGCCCGTGATCGTCAGCAACTTTGCGATGTATTACAGTCACACGCAGGCGCGAGCCAAGCTCCCCAAGAAGAGGCGCCGAGTGCTTCCCGTGGAGCAGCCCCGGGAGCGCCGAGCACCGGGGCTCCCGGCGACCGGCGGCGGTGCGGCACGCGAGCCCGGCTCTCTGCAGAGCCACCACTCGCAGCCCACCCATCCACCGTCGGCCACCGGCCACTGCCATGCTAACCAAGAGACTGCAGGGCCTCCTATCAGGCATCCGAGGGCCAACGCCATCAAGTCCGCGCACTCCAAGGATCCCTTTGCCATCAAATCGGGTGAGTCGCCGCCGCATTATCTACTGCAGCGCCATTGCAGCTGCTGCCTGCCTGCTTACTTTTTTCCTTTTCGCCTTAGACGCATTATTACCAATTTCTAGTTATCTTTTCTACAAATTCCCAACCAGTCATATCGTCAAATGCCGATAAGCCTCTGCTGTATTCTTTGATTTCCCAAGCCGATTCGCCAAGCCAATTTTCCAACATCCATTTTTTCAGCAAACCACATACTAAAGAATGAAAAATCGACCATGACAATTGCAATATCTAATAATCAAATTTTTGTTCGTGTATAGGAAGCCACGTTTAATATTGCAAAATTTCCACGGATTTCATTTAAATAAAACAAACACAAAACATACCAGGATTAATCGTTAAGATTCGACTTTCTACTTTGGCGGTACGAAACAAAACAATTCAAAATATACAGATACTTAAATATTTTGTGTTGAACTTACACACATACACCAGCCAGTTGTACAGTTGCAAAAGATATTCATAATGTGTTTAATATGCTGTTTATACACGCCTATGGCATTTTTTTCATCACTCTGACTCACACATGCGTTTGATAGTATATACCTAGCACGATGAAGTGTTCACTTTATCAAATTGAAAATATAAAACGCGAAAAGCGATCGGACGCGTACTATAACTTTTGAATAAGAATAAAAGCCCAAATTTCAATTGATACATGGGTTTCAATAAATAAACGTGCAATTGTTAACGTAAAATGCACAATCGCGGGGGTTTTCGCTAAAGGCCATCGAAATAAAAAAATACAAAAGAAAAAATTTTTGAATAATTTTTATTTTATTTCGTTCATTCGGTTGTGTGCTGAATGAAAAAAAAAAGAATTTCCATATAATGCATCCTTTCTCAGCAATATACGCATGATAAAATTCGACTGCATCAATTTTTCAATAGAATAAACTTTTAGAGGCTAAATATAGAAGCAAATAAAAATTGTTTTCGGTTTGCAAATTTTTTCTTTTATTTTCAATGCGCATTTAACAGATGGCACTCGTAAAAAAACTCACCTGTATAATTTTGTGCGTGCATCAATTTCATCACACTTTCCACTCTGTATTCCTTTGTTTGTTCGAAATAATGAAATACAATGCTGCGCTCTAAAAACGGAATTGAAATTTCGCACAGTTTCACGTGAATATATTATATAACTATAAAGTGTTAAGTAATCAATATGACTTTATTTCACTTTTTTCTTCGTTAAATTTAATTCTATTCAGTCTGTAGTCTATTGATTGGCTCTTTTGAACGGAGAAAAGTTACTCAATATTAATGATATGAAATGATATTTAGAATTTATTTCTTTTCGTACTTCATAATCCAGCTCTATATTGAATCCAGACTTTTTTTCCGCGTTCTCATAAAATCAGTTGAATACAATAAATTTTTACAAGAGCAGATGGGCATGCAA
This sequence comes from Galeopsomyia nigrocyanea, assembly GCA_035047105.1. Taxonomy (NCBI): domain Eukaryota; kingdom Metazoa; phylum Arthropoda; class Insecta; order Hymenoptera; family Eulophidae; genus Galeopsomyia; species Galeopsomyia nigrocyanea. The sequence goes on along the minus strand of JAWWMK010000040.1, from coordinate 5,771,905 downwards.
CACTCGTAATATTCCTATAAATTTTACACCTCGCATAAGTCGATCGAATTGTAAATAATACTGTCAGTGCCCAAAAAATAATTCAATTATACAAAAAAATCACCTGAAAAACTGAATGTATATTCAACTGTTTGCTCATTTATTTACATTTATCAAGCTTAAATTCTTAAGTTTTTGCATGCCATACAGCCGCGGCAATAGGCAAAGCTTGCGGAGAGCTTTCAATAAAACAAAAGCACACGAAAGCTAGGCAGAGTATATATAGTACGTACAGCTCGAGTGGTTAGCTTTACAAATTGAGACGGCATAATATCAGAATTCAAAGCGGTAGAAAAATCTCGTAGTCGGATAGGTCGTCAAAAAAAAAGAGAAGAAAACTCTCGAGTAAGAGTCTCGCGTAGAGTGCGGGGTAGTTCGCGGAAAATCAGTATTTTAATTCGGGCGGGTTTTGAAGCCGAGTATAACGAGCCAAAAATAACTCATGCACCACGGCTGACCCGTCGGTGCGCGCCTTTATCTACTACTCGCTTTTGGGGAGAGAGAGAGAGAGAGATCAGCTCTCGCGCGCGCGGGCAAACGCCGCCGTCGACTGAATATTCATGACGGACAGTTCCTCGTCGCGCTGGATTGAGTGGAGTCTCGCTGCAGCTTCTCGTGTCCGAGTTTTCGAGCGTCTGAAAACGCGCTCAAGCTTCGTCTATTCAAGCGCTTATAATTGGGCGTGCGCGCGTCGAAGAGAGACGGAACAAAAAAGGCCGCTCTTTAACCGACGACGAGAGGCGTTGCGGTTTGCAAAAAAAAAAAAAATGATAAAGCCGCGTGGGGCAGTCAAAGGAACTTTCGCGCTCGGGGACCTCTTCAGTGTTGGTAGGATGAAAAAAACGTCATAGCGGCTCGACGGCGCGCGAGGATAGAAGGCCGCGCTTCTTCGTTGACTCGTCGAATGAGGAAGTCGTATCACCAGATGAAGCTTCGCGAGCGGCGGCCTAGCAAAAGAAGAGTAAAAAAAAAGACGAAGAGGCTGCTGCTGGTGCTGCTGGTACTGTAGGTCGATTGCGCTATATATAGGCCGAGGACGCTCTCTTTCTCTCTCGCCTCAATAGCCCCGGGGCGTCCTTTCTTTCATTCGATTCGAGGCTCGAACTCGTGGCCCGCGGCGGCCGTCAGATTACAGCTCGAGGATTCGATCGGATTTTAATCTACCTCCGACGTCGACTCTCTCTCTCTCTCTCTCTCTCTCTCTCACTCCCTCTTTTTCGCGAGAGATAATCAGAGAAGCAGCTACAGCTGCGACTAAGCTCGACGAATAAGAGAGACTCGAGAGAAACTGTCGCGACACTATATATTGTGAGAATTACTCTGCAAAAGCCTCGTGTGCTCTTGACCCTTATATAGCTTTAGCAAGCGCGAGGTGCTGTATTCCGTCTGGCAGACGCGATAAAAACGAGCTTTTCGAGGGGGAGGGGGGAAGGGGGGGAGGATCCGTTAGCCGCACACTTTTCACAGCTTTCACAAAAACAAAAAAATAAAGCTCATCCGGCTCCGCCAGCGCACATATTCTTTTTCACTTTGCTTCTTTCAATTGAAGTCTCTTTTTTTCCTGTTCTGAAAGATAGCACCTCGCTAATTGTAAATATTTCAGTTGAATTTCGCACGATCCTCGCAAAATTATATGAATAAAATATGGTTCGAAAATATAGATTGAAAAAATAAATAAAAAAAAAACTTGTGTGTGCTATTGTTACAGACGAGGATCGAAAGAGTGCAAACCTCCGAACCAACGGGACCAAGACAGGCACGGGCTAAAGCTCGAGATCAGGCAAAAAGAGCTCCGCCCGAGCCATGTCAATGAGAATACGAGCAGTGCTGCAGCGAGCAGTTGATCAAGCAAGACTATATACTACGAGAGAGACAGACAGACAGACACAGATATGTATAGACAGACTCGCAATGTCTGCGACGACGCATCTCGAGCAAGCAAAGCCAACGAAGATAACAAAAAAAAGGGAGTCAATAATCTTCCTTTTCCTGCGAGGATCCATATATATATATATATATATATATATACAGACCGATGAGGTCGAGGCCTATAGTACATCGCTGTCTCGCAGCAGCAGCTCGGCATAAAACCCATTGAAGTCTGCCTCAGGATTATAATCCAACTTTCATTACACACCGGCCAATCCTGTCGCCGACTCCATTGGGACCAAGACGCCCAGCTGTATATAATATAGCTGCGGGACGCGAGCGTGCTGGGTCATCGCGAGGCCTCTTGGCAATAAGCACAAACACATGCGCATCTGTACACACACACACACACACACACACACACACGCACACGCATTCGTATGTTTACTCAATGATAATCGACTCGAGACGGAGAGTCCGAGAGAGAGAGAGAGAGAGAGAGAGAGAGAGAAAATAGAGGGATAAAACTGACGTTATACATTTGGAATATTTTTCTGCACTAGAGATATACATATCTTTTCAGTTCGCTGGGCAACTATCTCTCTGTCGTAATCGCCGCTATTTCCCGATCTAAAAGTGCAACTTCCAAATTGTCAGTTCCATCGCTCTAACTCCAACCCTCCCCCCACTCTCTCTCTCTCTCTCTCTCTCTCTCACTCTCTCTACGTACCCTCCATCTCTCGAGGCGAAAGTTCAGCAGTGTAAATTAAAGGCACGCCAAATGTTACAACCTGTTTACTCGAAACTTTGCCATTCAAGTGGAATCAAAGAGAAAAAAAAAAGCAGTCCGAAAATTTGTAAGCTCCCAAAGCTCTCTCTCTATATGTACGTATGAACGATCGAACTTTGAAGGAGGAAAAAAAAGTTGGAACGGCCAATCAGTCGGCTGATTGCACATGTATATAACACACACACACACACATACACTTATAGCGAGGGATACAAGAGTATATTATGGCAAGAGTAGATATATATACGGCCAAACTCCAGCACCAAATTGGTCCCACTGCGGCAATCCCTTTCAGAAGCTCCCTAAAGCGAGCAAGCAAGCGAGCGACGGGCCAAAGTCATCGAGAGCCGCTTGCTGCTGCTACTGCTGCTGCTGCTTCTCGTGATCCAAACGTCGGGATACCTATATACATACACGTAAAGCGCATTAGGCTATATATAGAGAGTGAGAGAGCCGATCAAGAAAGACGGCGCGCCGCCTCCGAAATCCGCGCGAGAAGCAGCGCAAACCGAGAGGAAAAGTCGCGTGAAATTGATTTAGCCTCGGCTGCTCTACATCTACGTGCATGCATGCGCACCCTCCTACAATCTCCCTCTCCCCTCTCTCTCTCTCCTTACTTGCGAGCGTTGAAAACGCGACGGGAAAATCGAGTATCGTATCGCGTGCGTGCGTTATACATTTTTTTTTTCTTCCTTCTGGTTTATTTTTCTCTCCTTACGTCCATACGTACTGCTGTGCTCACACACACATACACGCACAGCAGCGATACTTGAATTCCGCTTACTACGCTTGCGTTAACGTTATTCCATGACCCGCCGCCTACTTTCGAAGTAACAAACGTCGCATTTTTCTAGCAAGAATGGCCGGAGAGAGCTTTTTTTTTATCGTTTTCGTTTGCAAAGTGCACGAATTGCATCGCGGAGAATGGGAAGTATAAAATTTATATGGAGAAAAAAGGAACACACACAATTTTAAGCTACTAGAGGAAAAAAAGTATTCGTTGAAAAGTATATCTATACATCGAGGGAAAGAGCGAGAGTTCAATAAAAGCTCGCAATAAGATATATGGCAGTGAACTTGCGAGCTTGCGCGCGCGGATTGACTTATCAGCAGGAATTCACTTTGCCAGCTCGCTCTCGCTCTCCACGATCGACATCTCATTTTGTCAGCGTGAAATATTCTCCCCGCCTCCCGCGCGCGAGAATTCCGCAAGCTATAAACAGTTTAAAGTATTTCGATTTATATGCGCGAAGTAAGAGAGCGAGAGAGAGAGAGAGACTGTGTTGGTGTATATTGTACGTGTGCGAGTGAAATCGATTATCACGCGACGCCAAGCTCATTCAGTTTCTCTCCGAAGCGTGCAAAGTTAGAAGCACAGCGTGCGCCACGCTATAGTCTAGCGAGAGATAATTCCTCATTATTATCTCCGCGAGCGGAAGCTCCGTTTTCTTGGCAACACCGACTTTTCGCCTCGAGCGCGATTAATTAGTCTAATGGACTTTGTGCTCTTCCACGCGCGTATAGAGGAGTCGTCGTCGTTCTGTCCCTCTCGTCGCACAGATAGCACACAGCGTGACAATAAAATTTCCCGTCGTCGACCTGTTAACGCTCTCTACGAAATTTGCGATACACACGCGAACGCTTTTTTTTTTTATACGAGGCACTTCAGAGAGAAAGAGAGAGTGTGTGTGCTATATAACTCGTACACGAACACACATCCACCTGATGTATTGCACTCTCTCAAGCCTCATATCGTCGGGACCAATCAGCCCTTCTTTTATTACATCAACCACCAGTCTCACTTTTATCATCCTCTCTCTCTCGTTGCTGCTGTCACTGCTGCTGTCGCAATTTCGCGCTTGTGTATATCGCGCGTCATCACAGACAACGGGGTATTTTCCAACACTCGCGTGTGTGTGTATAAGAGACAGAGAGAGAGAGCTAACGCATATACACATGTCGACGAGCCGTAAATCCCTTATATACGCTGTAAAATCCAATAGCTTGATTCGAGCTCACACTCAATATATCAGCTCTCTATTGTCTCACGTATATACCTTCGTGATTTTCATGTCGAATATCTCGCATCCACCTGTGTTTAATAACAGACATCGATATCCCGCCGAATTGCGTTTGTATATATCTGAAGCGAGCTTCGCGAGAGTGGAATACGAAATTTTGACGTGTTTTGTATGAGCGTCGAGGAAAACAAAATTGTTCCGGCTAAATGGGATATACACTCTCGGGTCCACGCGGCGAGGAAGAAGTCAGGCGGCGTTTCGCATTATGCAAGTTTGAAATTCAAAACGTGCCGAGGTGCGCGTAGTTTGCTTTATTTTATTAGGAGAGAGGGAGAAAAAAAAAAACAGCGCGAGAGAACAGTGCGCGGATAACGAAGTAGGAGGCGCTAAGAAGAAGACGTAGCTTTCGTAAATCCATTATGCATGGCTAGATTATAAGCCACGCGGATAAATCCTAGCGGAAAATAAGAAAGTAAGGTATAATAAGATTCTCGCGGTAGAGAGAAAATAAAAGCCATCGTTTTGTTGCTCCTCCCACGGAGTTTATTCTCCGCAAAGTTTATGATTCCCCGTTGAATGCATAATCAATGCTATCAAAGTTGCTAATGACTCGCTCGCTCGCGGGACTTTTTTCTTTTCTTTTTCGCTTACGCCACTATATAAGAGAAAAATAAGTATCGACGTGTGAGCGCGATAGGTGTGAAAGAAATATTCGTTGAAAGCATTTCACCGAATCACATCCTCGTGTCTAACTTTAGTTTTCGAAACGTCGATAAGAAGCCTGCCTGACTCGCACGCATATCCATTCCGTGGCCCAGTAAATAGACGATGATAGGCAAAGCCCGAAGCAAAACATGTCGAGAGAGAAAAAAAAAAAAGAATCGTCGGGGGGGGGGGAAGCGAGAAAAGTGAAAAGAGCGCGAGAAGGAAAAAAAATTGGCTTAAAAAACGAAATTTTATTGGAAATCTCGCTCGCGTTGGGTTGTATAGAAACGTGTCGCTTGTGTGCAAGGTTTTTAAAGAAGAAGATAGAAGAAGACGGCGTGGCGCCGGGAAAGGAAGCAAGTTTTAAAGCAATCCTCGAACGCTTGTTGCGCTCGACTCCCCCACCGTCGAGGTCACGAAGCTTTTTTCCGCGGTCGGTCTGTGGCTTTACGCCACCTGCAAGCTGAATCATCCATCGCAACCAGCCACTGCGCGCGTATCTCTTTTTATACGCTATTTCTTCTCTCACTCTTTTTTTTGTGCCGCTGGCTAGTCAGAGTCCGCGAATCACGCGATTTTCCGCTTCTCCAAAGCTCTTTACGCCTCGTTACCCACAGCTGCACTCAGATAAACTTCCACTTTGTGGCTTGTAATTAGACAAGCTTTTAACTGCCGTTACCCCACTTTTTTTTCTTCTTCTTCTTCTGTAGCGATTATTATTTTTTTTTTATACTCGTTGATTACCCATACTACGTTAACCCGATAATATCCTCGGACTAGTTTTCGTGAGAATCGCTTTAATTTTCCGCTGCCGCTCGCGAGTCTGCTGTGTTTATTCAGACTCGTTTGTTTGTTTTGTTTTTTTTTTTTTTCGCGGGCCGCGCGGTTTTACTAATTAAATTGCGTCTTTTATTTTCGTCTGTTTGTATATACGGTGTAGTTGGAGGCGTGAAATGGCGATTATGTAAATACGCGATAGAGGTGGATGAGCAAACAATCGACGTCGGATATACTTGAAAACTCAATCATACTTTTCAGAGTTATAAGCTTCATCGAGTGAGTTTGAAAAGCTTTCGTGTTTGAGTCCTCTCGACACGAGTTTATATCAATATTTACCGTCGGGCATGTAAAAAGCGTTGATTGTCTATCGAAATCTCACGCAAAACGAGTTGATTATACAACGTATACAAAGATTTCAATCGAATCGATCATAAGTATTACGTTTTGAATTTACCGCGTTGGCAAGTAATAAGAATTAGTGCATCGAAAATGGGGTTCCACTCGCTTAGAAATACAGGGAGTGGGCGAAGGAGACGAGGACAGCAGCAGCAGCAGCAGCTCTCGACAGGAAATCGAAAATTCTTCAAATTTCCTCTCGAATCTAAAATGTAGAGCGCGTATGAAGGGGAGTATGACTCGAGCACTTAGAGTCGAGCGTAGGAGAAATACTCCTTCGGCGCTCGCTGTTGGAATGTACGACTCCTCTAGTTCACCCCCTCTCTCTTTCTCTCTTTTTTTTTTCTCGTCTCTCCTTTATTGCTGCAGCTCGGAGCCGAGCGTCATTCGTTTAGCGCGCTAAGACTGCAAGCTCTCGCTGTTGTGTACACAATCGATCGCAAGCTCGAGCGCCAAATCGACGCGGATAAATAACGAGTAGTAACAATACAATTGTTTTTTTTTTCAAATAAATGAAATCCCAGCGACAAATCGTGATAATTCTGTCTTAGATTGAAGCTACAAGTTACGATATAAAAACGGACAGTTGGAAGTGTTTTAAAGAGCATCGGAGCTTCGAAAATACTCGAAATTCCATTGGTTTCCGAACACTGAATATAAGGCACAAAGCTTAGTAGCTCACTTATCGCGGCTAATAAATCAACTCACCCTTACTCGCATACACGCTGGTATAATATAGGCATATACGGTGACGACTCCTCGGCCTACTACTACGAGCGAGCGAGCGGCGGGAGAGCGCATTTATCGACGACGACGAACCAATCAGTGCCAGGCTCCGCGCGCGACTTATTTCCCCGTCGACTTCCGTTTAGCCGTATCCCCATATTATATAGTGCACGATATTGTGTTGACTTTGCTTTCTGCCTTGCTTTCTTTTTCACTCTCGCTATATTGGATTTTTACGCTACGCGATTAGCCATATCTTCGGGAATGTCGTTGCACTCTTATTCGAGATTTGCACGATTAACAGTGATGAAGTTCTTTTTCTTTTATTAAATATATATATATTACTCGTTCGTGATGTTGAGGTTGCTCGTCGAGTGCGTTCGTGTTCGTACGTAGCTTGCGGGGATGAAAAAAAAAAGTAATACGACTGCGGCACAGTGAGTGAAAAAACTAATAAGCCTTCGAGCACTTATATATGCTATATGGTAAAATGACAAGGAAATAGGTGAAACTGTAATAAATATATAGATAGTTACGAAGTGAACATTCTTAAAATGTTGTAACGGTATGTAAAGACGTATTTTATTCTTGGAAGGTCCACTCAAATTTGTACATTCTTCTCTTTCATGCAAAGATTTCCCCCAAATGTCCCCCAACTACATTGCGTATTTTTAGAGACAACGATTGCACGAAAGCATGAGCGTAGATCTGTATACGCAGGTATATGGCAAACGACGCGATTGAATTTGAATGAACCTTCTGGAAAAAACAAATTTTTTACGGTATGATGATATAATCTTGTAAATTGAGTAGATTTTTTTACGAGTTTGAAAGTTTCACGTTGAAGTTTTTTCACTAGTTTTAAAATGCTTAGAAAGTTTTTTCTTCACTTGTAATATTAATGATAAACTAATTAATCTTAGATTATGGAGATGCTACATACGAGATTTAATTCTTTATATATTCGGATAAGGAAATGAATCTTTCAGCAGAATTGTAGTATACTATAATATTAATCTAATAATGCGTACCTTTGAAGGTCATACCGTGAAATAAAAAATTAATAAATTTAAAGTCAAGCATTATTTGCTGTAAGTAAGCTCGTTAGATTATTTCATTCACACAAATACACGATAACAGACACACATTTGTCTTGTAGTTGTTATGACGATTTAAGATAGTATATTACGATCACAACGAGGAGCAACATTGAAAGCACATATTTTCATTAATCGCCCACTTCCAGAAAAATATGTGTACATACATAATCTTTTCATCGACACACCTTCAAATACATTCGTAAATTCTGAAGAAACATCATTCCATTCATTGCAGTTAACTGCACGTCGAAATGTAAAACTTCAGTAGAAAATTATTAAAACGCAGTTTAATTAATTTGAATATCGAAACGACTTGCGAGTACAAAAAAATAAAAGAAGTGACGAGCGAGAAAAAGCCATGAGAAAGCTTGGCAGCAGGAGGTACAAAAGAAAAAGAAGAAATAAGCTGAGCATATACTAGAGAGAAAAAAAAGAAGAGACTCGTTTGGTGTCGAGAAGGTTTGTTAATTGCTCTTAACGCTCACGTCTTTTTCTTCGAGGAATTTCGTTGAATAAGACGCGCGCTTCGCTCAACCCCCCGAAGGCTTCTCTATTTCCTCGGCGTTTTTCTCCCTCGTTTTCTTCTTTACCGCTTCTTCTTTTTCTTTTTCTTCTCTTCTTTCGGCTCAAATTCCCAGAGAGCGACAGTGACGTGGCTTCGCCACTCAAGCTCTCTCTCTCTCTCTCTCTCTCTCTCTCTCTCTCTCTCTCTCTCTCGAAGGAGCCCCCAAGTGAAATTTTTGCGCGTGTATCCACTTGAGCGTCCTTTTCTCTGTCTTCGTCGTGGTGTCGTTGCTCTTTGATCGGCACGCCGTGAAAAAAATCACGGTGTTTTATCACACTCGAGCACCGCGCAATCGTCAAAGAAGGCGAATACCGTCCTTCCCCCCCCCCCCTTTTCAATCAATATTAAATCTCGAAATGTCCCTCTTTCACGATCGTTCGACGCGCGATGTCCATCGACGAGGAAGAAAGAAAAAAAAAAGAGCCTTTTTCAATTATACGCTTCGCGAAGTCAAACACGGACCAAGATTATTCTCCATCTCTTTTTCGAATTGAAAATTTCCATTAAACGAATGATAAATTTCTTTCTCGCGCGGGAATAGTATTTGCAGGTAAAACATTAGCGCGAGATCGATAGTAGCGAGTATCGAGGTGGGTAATCGAGCATTAAAAAAAATCATCCGTCACTTTTGATAGGGAGAGAAGTTAATTGATTGGAGCATAATCGTTCGCAGACTGTCCGCGAATGGCAATTTTCGATGAAATCTCTGTTGGCACGACGAGAGAGCTGCGCGCGCCACACGCGAATAACGTACACACACACACACACACCCACATATTGGCATTGCACGTAAAGTTTGCCTATTCCAGTGATTTACTGCCTCTTTTAGTCTCTGTCGATACGCCGCTCTTACCCGTTTTGCACATACAACAGGAATGAAAAAAAAAAAAAAAAACTGTTATATCCGTTAAATAGACAAAACGCCGATTGTTCCATGTATACAGACGTTTTTCCGGATTTAAACACCAACGCGCCCGAAATGACTAATGTCTCACTTGGCTCTCGTTTTATTTATCGACGTTGTCGTTGCCACGGACTTTCTTTATCATTTTCATCCAAACGGATAATCGTAATTTCCATGGCGTGCGACAAAAAGCAACAACAACAGCAATAACAACAAAAAACGCGCGATACGAAAAGGGTAATTTTCTAGCTAGACGAGAGAGCGACAACAAAAAAAATCGACGAGGTCGAGCAACGAGTTTAGTTGCATGCGATGTCGCACGCTGTAAGTATACAATCCCGCAAAAGTGCACACGAGCTGACAAAAACGCGCTCGTATTTTTCACGATATTTTTTTTTTCGTGTTACTTTTTTTCCGAACAGCCATCATACGTACAGGTATTATTCCGAGTATTTTCATTTGAATAAAGTACAATCGAGATTCTGAAGTAGCTTTTAAATAAAATCACAGGTATATATAGATCGAAGAAGTAGGTTAACGTAGAAAAAACAAATATCTAAAAAAGTATCAAGCATATCAGCCATTGCACCTCCTTCACAAACAACTCACGGAAAATATCTTCTCGTCATTACTACGTACCTTAATCGATAATAGACTTAGGCCATAATAGTCCCGCAAATACATTATTATATATGCAAAGTGCGCTGTAAGTACCTATACGATTTAAAATACATACACACCGCACACATGAGACGAAACGCACGCGCGAATGTTTTTTTTTTTCGTTTGTGAAAGAGCAGCAGGGTAATACATTAATTATCGACAACGACGATGAACGTTAAGTTATATAGAATGGGGCATGGAAATACAAAACGTGAGAATCGAAAGTAACGAATAATCGAACGAAATAACAGGGACAATTTTCACTTTTGACCACAGTGTTGAAATAAAAAAAAAAAGACGATTACCTTACATCCCTATATATACATTCACATTTATACAAGTTAATCAAGTAATTGCGCACTTTTCATACGTATTATAACTGTAAAACACTTGAGCTCAGTTTCAGAGTGAGAACGTTACGATGGCTGCTACTGATTAACTCGAATTGCGCATATTGTAATAAGTACTCGACGAAGCTAATTGTAATATGCGCCAAAACAAAAAAAAAACGAAAAAAAAAAACCATTGTACATAAAGCGTTTAGTTTTAAAAAATATTGGTATAAACCGACTTTAATCCGTTGATTGCTGAGCGACAACTTTGATTGATAGTAATAAATAATAATGAACTGTGTTAGGATGATTTTAAAATGAATAAACTAATTGTAGATTACTTTAAAGCGACGACTATACTATCCCGCGACTTTTGAATGAATAATATAAAAAGTTTTCGCTAAGCAAACTCTTAATTATTAATAATCTCGAATGTTATGATAAAAAGTTCGTTTTATTCCTAGAAAAATCGTGAGCAATACGCACTGACAATGATCGAATACAAAGACGATATATTAGCAAACTGATGATAGTAAGCGAAGAGCATGCAATAATAAATGAAAGAAAAAACAAAAAGTTAAAGCACATCGAAAGGCCTACGCAATCTCAGACGACAGCCAATATCGGATCTGCGAAAAAAAAAATCTACAAAGTTCGGATAAGACTCGTTGACCGTCCTCTCGAGGTGATCGGGGCACAGAGTGCAAAAAGCTCATCAGTGTGTAAAACAAAAAAGTTCAGCGAAAGTAGACGCACCAAAAAGTCGCTGCAGGCTGCGAGGAGCCGAAAACCAACAACCAAATCGTTGTCGAATATTGCCACATTTTTAACGCCTCTCCCCCTCCCTCCCTCCTTTTCATCAATGTTCTTACAGACTCCCTTTCGTCTATCTCTCTTTCGCTCCTCAATAATCCATTATCATTATACCTGCAACAAGCTCAAACGACACTTTAGATTACCGTAGCTCTATATTTAGCCAGAGGGCTTTCTTACACGACGCCTTCCGCGAGCATACGTACGTTACATATAATAGATGATTATATTGTCGAGATGCGAGTCTCGACTGAAAAATGAAAAATGACACAAAAAAAAAGTAAATAAAAGAATCTCCGATGTAGCGAGCGTCATAATAAGGTACCACGACACTATCACTCTTCCCCCTATTATACACAGTCACACTCTACGAACACGACTTGCGTATCGAACCTTAGTGATAAAAGTGCTTTTGAAGTTTTACTATATAATTATAAAACTATAAATGATACTGCGACTTTTTCAATATTTTCCAGTTATAATAATTGAGGATCATCGGCTTTTTCGTTAGCCTTTTTAAACTATAATTGAAATAAAACATTATAGCCCGATAACGATGCGTTCACGAGTCATTTATTATATACATACATGCCATTATTATACATGTATATTGCCGATGCCATCGACCGACGCGCGCGTTGTCATTTATATTATTGTGATTAAGGTAGGCGCCGACCGTGCCGCGCGTGCGGTGCCGACCGCCTGTTATAAGAATTTACTAATTATCAGATATATATAAATGAAGATATAAATAAGAGATTTAAATTATTAGCGAAGATCATATACGAAAATATGAGATTATCTGAGATGCGTGCTTTAAGATATATTATCATAATGATATTTATTATGATGATTATTATTAATTAATTAATTAATTATTATCAACAACGTTGTCATTCTTGATATTATTACATTCATTATGACTAATATTATTATTATTATTACCATTATTATTGTAAAAAAAATTGACATTTGTATATCTATTACGGCGATCATTGTTATTCGATACATTGAATATGGTACGCATTACAACTTTTATGAGTACGAAAATAATACATAAAAATATACGAATCGTTGCTAATTTTCACAATTAATAATTAATAAAAGATGAACTATACGTATAAATAATATATATTGTACGATGAGCTGAGTGCTGCGTTCACAACAAGCTAGCTGGTTTGTAAATAAAACTATTTGACTCTTTGAAATATCTCTTTTATCCGTATGTTGTCCCATCCGTACTTGTGATTATATTTTTTCGAAACTTTTTTTTCTCTAAAAGTTTTATTTGACTAAACTTTTCATTTCAATTTTCAGAGATCTGATATTTTTTCTTTACAATAACCTATTCAAAATTGCATTTTCGAAAGAAATTTTACTTTTTGTTTGTTATATTTTTAAAATGAAAAATTGATTTGTGCTGTTGTCTTGATAAATAATGCCTTTCATTAAATATAAGAATTTTTCTTAATGACAATTATCAATCTTTTTGATGGTTATCTTATTTCGCTGCTTTTTCTTCCCTGGACAACACAAATGTTTTAGCTATCTTTTCCTCTCTTGACACGATACGATCGGCTTCACGAATTACCAGCAATAAATACGTGCAGCTAGTTGAGGCTTACTATAGGGGGATGTAAGAGAGAGAGAGAGAGGACAGTTGAACACGCGATCCAACAACAGGTCGTTTCAAGACCTACTTTGGACTTAGCGCGAGAAGATTCATTTTGTAGCAGCAAGGAAGGAACTCGGATATCGTATATACACCTACGTAGATTCTTATCCAATGATGGCAATTACTGTGGCTGATGCTTTCGAAAAGCCCTACGACAACTTCCAAAGTGAGTAATAAAAGAGCATTAACATCAGACGACAAGATTTCTATTTCTATTTGTAACTTGATTTTGTGATGTAACAATTATTGTCATCAATCTTTTATTATTTATTCCGACACTTCAATCTACTTTTATTTAGTGCAAAAATATGCTTTAAACATATGCACATTATTCATACAGTGACTGCGAGTAAACGTGTAGTAGTAGTAGTAGGCCATTAAATTTCTTTTCAGTACATAGCGTAGAGAAAACTGGCATGCAAACAATGCTTTGAAATATTTGTAGGTGACAAGAGTTTTTTTCGAACAATAGGAGAAGCTTCCATGCAGAAGGAAGTATTTTCATAATTGCGTCATTTCCGTTCCGCCCGTTAAGGATCTGAGTGTTCTACTTACAGTTGCATTAAGCTTTTCACGAGAGGCTACTTGTAAAGAGTTTGTTCCATGAACTTTTGAAAAACGAAAAAGAAAAAATGGGATCAGCTTCTTTTTTTATGAATTTCGTCTTTTTTTTTCAACTTCGTCAAGCTATTTATGAAAGTATAATGCAAAAAATTTCAAAGAAACAGAAAAGCATCAAAAAAAGTAAAAAAAAAAGTGCAAGTAAATAGTGCCTTTCAGATTTTTGAAAAAGTTACCTTTTGTTTATATAAATCATGCTGGAACTGAAAATAAAAGTTGATCGAATTAACTAATGTATTTATGAGGACATAGCTTTTATATTTTATTCAACATCATGGTACACAATGGCGTATTATTTACAATAAAAATCATCATAATGTTATGAGACAACATTTTGCAATTTCAAAAATTTTGAAAGCTACTCCAACATACTGACTTAATTATGTGAACGATTCGCTTAATTATTGACCTGGTGATGATGAAAATTCAACAATTTAACGAATGCAAAATGTTGCGCTGGCATCGAAAAGCTGATTACCCGGGTTCAAATTGATGCGCGTGCAAGTGAAAACATGAGAGAAAGGGAGGAAAGAGATATGTAGAGGCATAACGCCCACGAGTTGTTTTGTTGAATATGATGCTCCAGACGGCGTAGAATACTTTTGGCACTAGATCAAAAAATATCAAGTTATAAGCAAGTATTGACTCTGAAACGTAAATAAAGTTTATCCCTATTATCGCATGACCTATAATTGTTCAAGGATTGAGGTTTGAAAGTTCATAAACGAATAAAATGTTAAGGTCATCAATATTAAAAAGTCAAAAAGTTAATTGAAATCACTACGACGCTTTTGAAAAGAAATTAATTTGGAAACGGTACGAATACCTACAGAGACAATTGTAAAAGAATTCAATTAAGTTATTTAACATTTGATACCCAACACAAATAGAAGCCACTCTGTGGTTGGTGTCTCTTGGGATATCTGTTTTCTCTCATTCTCTTTTCGCGAGAGCAGAATGTGAAGTAATTTTCAGAATTTTTGTTGAAAGCAAGTTTGACAATTCAATGTAATGTTGATTCATTGCCCAAATAAATAGAAATCTAACCCGAAGAGTTACTTCATCTGCAGTAATAACATATTATAGTTACGTTTTGTAGGTAAATACACCTATATCGTAATAATTACTCTAGTGACAATATATGTACAGATCGAAACTAATCAATTAACGAATGAATAGTAAAGAATAATGATTGAATAAATAAATTAACGAACATTGATATTCAATATTTACAACTTGAAGCTCAGAGAAATAGCATTATTTAAAACAAGTCGCATAAAAATCAACTTGCATAAAAAGAAAAAAAAACAAAAACAATAAGACAATTAGCGATCTCGTTAATAGACCAAAGTTGAATCGTTATCGGGTTGATTTCACGGTCTATTCCCATGGTAATAAAGAGACTCATTTGGGAGGAACTGTTGTGCGGTAGCTGCTAACGGCTTGCGCACGAGCGCGAAAATGTACAGCAATTTAATTAAAGTTATTTGAAGCAAGCAAGGACGCTCGCTCGCAAGCAGTAAAAGGATTTTCCCTCTAGGAAACACACATTGGAAACTCAGTTGGCAGAAGAGGGAGGGGAGGGACTCCGACATGCAAAACTCACACACACACACACATACGTTGAGAGTTAAAGTACAGCTGCAACACGAAAGTGATGGTGCATGTGGGAGGGTTGAGTTGGGTTAACGCAATAATTCAAGGGACGCAGGCTAACTGCTCGTAACTCAGGCACATGCCAGCCTTGTCTTCCGGCGAAGTTGCGCTGTCGTCGCTTGTTGCCGGGCCAAAGGCTATTCTTATGTGGAACGGCAGCGCCGAACTTTCCACGCGACAGCTTGCACTCGCACTCCTCCTCGTTCCATTGCCTCCTCCCGTTTCAGTCGTCGGCCTGTCGCACAGAGAATTTCCGCAGTGCTCAAGGTCGCAGATTCCCGCGCCGTCGTTACCCGGCTGCAAAAGATACATACGCATTAACAAGTTCTCGCGCGAGCGTTTGTCGGCAAAACTATCTCTGCACGTGTCTGTGCGTTCGTATCTCCCGGACTAAAACCGACCTGTTGAAAGCTTTAGCTCGAGTCGAATTTCAACGAGAGAGAGAGAGAGAGAGAGAGAGAGAGAGAGAGAGAGAGAGAGAGAGAGGGCCACGCCTCTTTCGTCTAGTGGAGCTTTCTCCTCTTTACATTCGTCACCAAGCACAGACAGACCCGTTCATTGCAATTCCAATTTCGCGCGGTAGCATCTCTTGCACAGACGTCGACAACATAGCTTTTGTAATACGTCTCTGTTGGAGCAATTCGCTCATCTTCTACCTCATTTTCCTTTGTTTGTCGTCCCGTGATCAAATTTATATATATTTATCTCTCGTTGTTTAGTCAAAACAATAATAGTCACGGTATAATATTTCTTCGTAAAAGCTTTTCATTTAAACTTCGGCTTAAACGAGTTTTGCTCGATTCTCTATCAAATTCATTTCGAAAGGTTAATAGTTGAACGTAACGAGCTTTAAATTGCTGTACTGCAGTTTCAGCGATTCGAACGCTATCTCCGAATTAAACGCAACGATGCGCGACGAGTGCAACGCTATATATATACGTATACCCTCGGCAACTGTTACATCGCGAGATTGAAAAAGAATTCTTTTTTGGCTTGGAAAAAAGTGAAATGTCAAAAAATTTTTTTTTTTTCGAGTTCATTCAATTTTACTCTATTCGAACGTCCGACGTCTCGTAGATGACAAAAGAATATTTTTCCCAACTGAAACTTCATATAACGCAGACGCGTACTTTGAAAATCCTGAATAAGAGTTTTTGTAAGTTCGACTGCGAGACGGTTACAGCGAGACACGCGAGCAAGTACGTTATGTGTCATAGAAAATTTTTCTCCGAGAAAGAATGACTAAAGTTTCGTTCTGAAATTGAAGCATAAAAAGCAGCGTGATAAAAAAAGCTCAACGATTCGCGGGAGCTTATTAGCGTCATTCTTTGTTGTAATTTCAGCTAAGTAAGTAGTTTAAAAAAAAAAGAAGTATAAGAAAAGTTGAAAGAACGTGACCTGGGTTCGTCGTCTAAGAAGAGAGAGCGAGATTTGTATCTGCATTCTTGAATTGAGCCGTCTTCTCGACAAGCCTCTCAAGTGAACAATACTCTTCCAAGGAGCCATTATCTCAAAATGTTTTAACAGTAGAGAGCCAAGTGGACTTCGTCCAGCATTAAAAATTTGTTTGCTCTTACCTTTTCCTCCTGTATATTTTATCCAATTTTACGGATTTGTTGAGACGTAATGGTATTAATGTCGTATAAGTTTCATAGTAATATATATCTCCGCAAGGATAAATCAGCCGTCGCTCGGATAGAGTGTAACTAACCCAAATCTGTGAAACGTTCGCCCTCTCTCGTAATCTACCGCGGTCATACATGCACTACAAAAAAAGTTCTTATTTTAAGTATGCAGCAAATTTAAGAACTTTTTTATTTTTCGTTTTTATCTTGCTTAATTATAATTATAAGGCTCAATCTTTTTTTACCGAACACTTGTTGACCTAAGTGATAAAACCTATTAATTTTCAAATCATTTTTACAGCTCCTTAGTTGAAAACGAGCGAGTTCTTAAAATTGCTGCATACTTATTTTAAGAACACCTACTTAATTTAAGAACTTTTTTTTATAGTGTATATATTACCGTTAATAAAACTCGTGTAACGAAATTGCGAAAGGACAAAAGCATAAAAAAAACTGCAATTATCTCGCATTTCACTCAACATATACGTGTATATAAGAGAAAGCATCATGCTCACCGTGATAAATTCCTCAAAGTCGCATGGAATGAGAACTCGATCTCGGCATCGGGAAGTTGTGGCAGTCGCGGCGGCGGCATTGATCTCCGGCCCCGTACCCGAGCCATCCTCATCTTCCTCGGCGCTCACGAAGCTATTGTTGAGGGGTTGCTTGGGTCTACCGATACGGAACGAATCGTCGGAGCACGGAGTATAGGCGACGCTGCACATACCGTACTCCTGGCGTATGCAGATGAGATAGTCGTGGTTGGCGAGGTAGCGCCCGTTGGCCAAGTAGTTGAGGGTCTTGAGGGTTCCGTTGGCCGACTGCAGGTACTGCAAGCAGCCGGCCGGCGCGCGCTGCTCGAAGCCCAATTGGATCACCCGCAGCTCCCACATGCGCGAGGTCAAGTTGCCCATAAGACGGAAGTTTATGGTCACCGGCTCCTCGCCGATGTCCACGTAAACTGCACAGAAACGATATACTTTCAGTCTCAATTCGCCACTCTTTTCATCGATTGTTTTTTTCATCCCTCTTTCTTATACTACTCTTTCAAAGTCACTCGAAAGAGCACACACACACACACTCGATCGACTGATACGTGCTTCAACTTCTTGATTACTCGCTAATCTCTCTTTTTTCTCTCTTGCCAATAGCGCACGTGCGACTTGTTCAATTCCCGATCGAAGACTTGAATTACGCTTTTAATAAGCTAACTGTTTATATACGTATGATCAATTGCCAATACAACAAGGGAAGGAGAAAAGAAAATATCGCGCGTAGCTTGCAGCATTTGTCTTCGAAACGAAAATTAATGGACAAATCAGTTTCTCGATACACGAGCCACTACACGTGCGCTGACTCGCTCTCCCGCGAGCTTGCATTCAATATTCATACACACCGGGCGTATATATATCGACTCTAATCATTCGATCGTGTAATATTCCACTATTGGCTTTGTATTATACGAGTAGGATAAAGGAAAGCGAGATATAATTGCGATTTCGGCCAAAATACTTACTATGCTGACCGCTATTCCATCCGCAAAGCTGAAAGGTCTTCTCGCCGGATCTCACCTGAAAGTATATTTCCCGAGATTTCAGATATATATTCTATACCTTCGCTCTGATCTCATTACGAGATCCATCTCCCTCTCTCGATCTATAATCTCGTATTGCTTTGTTTGTATTATTCATATTTCATTGATTTTTTTTTGTTTTCCTGTATATAATACATACGTCTCGTTTCATTCGCTTATACTCGCGACTTTATCATCTTATCAGCTAAAAGCATGTGAAAGCGCGAATATACCAAAGGGAACGTCTCAAAAATGAATGGCATATTAGATACATCCGGAGGACGTATCAAACTTGAATTTACTCAACCTGACGTTCGATCGAATGTAGGAAATTATTACCACAAGAACGTCGTTGTCGCAGACTCCCGTCCTCCTGTTCGGTTGGCCCTGAAATGAAGAAAAAAACATCAGCTTACAAAGCATAATTATCGCCGTTGATTTCCGAAAGGAATCGATATATCGGTGCGGGAGTATAATGACAAAAAGCTTATCGTAGCGCACAAAAGAGTCGTTATATAGCAGCAGGCAGCTGCACTTCTCGTAACACGCAGGCAAGAAGAGAAAAGAAGCTAAGGGGTGGAAACTAGTAGGCGAGCTTTTTTTGCGTAAGGATAGGATATTGGCTCGGAACACGTATGTAATAGACGAGGAAATATTCGACATGTGTGTATAATATGCGTGTGTTGTATAGAGCGCGCAGGCAAAGCTTCAACAAAGAGCAAAGCAGCAGCAGCAGAGTTAAGGTGATATGTATATGTATATATATAGACGTGTGCAAGTAAAGCCACGAGTCTTATTGTCAATGCCGTGGCAACAATGGCCGCGCGCGCCTCGAAGTCAAGCTCCTGTGCTACTACTACGACTTGGGTATTGTATGTTAGCTCCTTCTATGTTCTCTCTCTCTACCTACGTACCGAAAATTCCACGCTCGTCTATAATTCAGAGGGAAACGAGCAGCTGCATTGGGAACAGCCAGAGCTCGCTCGATTGCCTCCTTGAACTTTTACGAGCCCTACGCACGCGCATGTATATGTATACTATCTCGAACAGGGCGAGATAAAAAATATATATATGTGTATGTGTAAGTCGAATTAGAGCTTTACTGCTATCTCTTGGTAGCTTCTTTGTGCTGTGCGCGCGCGTTCGTGCAATTTATTAATACAATTTTCGCCGAGCGATATTAGCTTTCTGCTCTGGCGTTGTATATAACGAGGATACAGCAGCGGAGGATATGCCTTTAATAAGAGATGCAATAATCTTTTTATCCTTCCCCTGGATTGGTGATACTTATCTCGAATATGGTGCCATATAGAGAAAAGCTTCGGATGTATATATCTATACATAATCAGTTCTCTTCCCGATAATAATTCTCGTTAAACGGTATTGCCTATGTCGAAACGGCGTTTAGTCGATCCAATATATATGAATAGTCGAATTGTGCAAGTCTATGAAAGTTAAACCGAGCGCAAAGACGAACTATGTAGATATATACATAACTACGAGTATATAATATCAATATGCAATAGGACTAAAAGTTGATATATATAGAGTTGCAAAACTTACGATGTTAAAGTGGAGAAAGTCGATTCGCAGTTGACTGACTTGGGGCTCGATTTTCTTGACGAGTACTGAACAATTCATGGCTTGATCGATGAGGTCTGGAAATCCTGGACTGGTTACATAAGTCAGATTATTCTGCACCTCCCCGCCGCAGCTTGCGGTGACTTATTGGACATAAATAATATATGAGAGGGAATATCACAAGTTTGTGCTCTCTCTCTCTTGCTCGCGTCACATCGACCAAAACCTGTCAAGCTCCCTTATACACTTCTATCTCGGCTCGCGACGTTAATAATTTTGCGGCAAGCAAACTCCCGGCAGCTCGCTTTATCTTTAATGTTAGCTTAATATTCAGAGATTGCAGCTTTCAGATGTGGGATTATGCTGTCGAATATACTTACATGGCTTCTCGACATTGATTATAATGTTGAGATAGTAGCATATTTACTTAAGCATATTGATGCAGTGAAGCTCAAGAGTATTTCCTATTACATTTTAATGGAAATTGTTGAGCTTTGACTAGAATTAATTTCAGTGAGAATTTCGGATTAATTCAATTGATCAATGTAAATGTTATATCTTTATCAGACCAAATTTTTTAGTATAAAAAATCGCATAGCGCCACTATCAGACTATTGAAATAGATAACATCATTTATGAGAAAACTCGACGATAAAGTTATATATTATAGGCTCACACATTCAAACGAGCACACAGATATATCCACGAGAAGCCGGGTAAGAAGAGCACTTTTTTTATTGGCGAGATCAGCCCTTCCACCACGATAAGTATCCTGTGTTTTACGATTTTGCTTTGTAGCTCAGCGATGTAATCGCCTCTTGACGGAAGTCGAGAGAGAGTAAAAAAAAAGTTTCTTAAAGAAAGCGGCAAAAAGAAGGACTGAACGACAGCTTTCGTAGTGGATTAGTGAATTGATGAGTATAGAGATTCCGTAATAAGTTGAATTCTGACGAAACATCGAATTGTATGGATGCGGAAATAGTATTTTTTTATTAGTCGTTACTTTCGGTTTTAGTTAGAGGTCCTACTTTATTACTGCGGCATTTTTTTTCTCTGTACGTGGGATATATGCTTATACGCATTATCCATCACGCGGCAACGCAAACGATAAACTTGCAGTAACGCATTATAAAGATAACTAGATGATGAAAGTGCATCGCGCAACTTTCACGTCTAATACTTTGAGTAAGCTCATCCTGCATTAAAGCTGCCGTCAGCTCAAAAAAAAAAAAAAAGGAAAAAATTCACCACGACGTCTTGAAATATTAACAGTCTGTCAGGAAGACGTAATACGTAAGATTAAAGTTTTTTTGCCAAGATTTCGAGATATCTTCAAGCTTGATCTTGTCTTTGAAAATATCTTCGAAGACAGATGGTAAATAAGCTACTTAAGATTCTAAATGCCTTTGCAGAAAACTTTTTAGCTATAGGGTGTACAGGAATTTCAAATTTTTTACTTTACGTGCATTTATAAAATAAAGCCCTCGAGGCACCATTTTTTCTTCTTTATAAAAATCAACTGAATAAAGCTGTTATCTCGGATTACAAGCTAATTATGTAAGCTATTTTTAAATTGCAAGCTTCGTGCGGGTAAGAGGCAACGTCGAGCTCCGTAGCAGTCTTTTTAATATTCGAGCAGCACTTGTTTGCAGTACGAATCAACCGGCTAGCTATCTCAGCCATTTCCTGAGATAAATTTTCAAAGTGGATTTCCAACGAACCAAATTGTATACAATATCCATTAGTCTTTTTCTTTCTCGTTTCGTTGTTCGAGCATTTCTATTTTTTTTTTTTTCATTAGCTCAATACTCTCGCTTGCAATTCGAAATTATATTTACTCTGCTAAAAAAATTCTGCACAACATTTACCGGAGAAAGATATCGAAACATTAAATGCTACAGCCCCGTAAAAATTTCTAATAGCCAAAGTTCAAAGTGAACTATTGAATCAGTTTGTCGCAAGCTCTGTTTGCCGAAACAGAAGAAAAATTGAAACTTGACACTCGAACTCATTCTCGCAGTTTGCTCAGCTAAGCTCACTGAGACTGTGCACACACACGCATACACAGAACGTTCTCATTGCAGTTGCACCTCGGATGAATAGTGTGCGTATACAGGTAAAACTCGCCCGAAGCTTTTTTTTTTTTTTACCTCTTTTCATATTCTCTGTGTGTTTTACACAGCTTCGCTTTCTCGTCAAGCGTCCCCCAGAAATCCAATATCCACAATTGCTCGCAGCGATTTTACAACTGGCTTTATGCGTTTCGTAAACAAGCGAAGCTGCCTGTAGTAAGAGAGAGGCCATTTGAAGCTTGCTTTAATTGCGTGTAACCTAGAGAGAGAGAGAGTGAAAGTTTTCAACGAGTCCTTACAGAGAGCAAGCAGACGTCAATACAATTCCTTGCGCGTGGAAGGAAGGAGTTCAGTACATGCGCTATTATACCTATTTTGCCGGTAGGTGAGCTGCGAGAGGAACGTCTTTGTAGCTGAACTCGCCCTGTTTGCTTAAACCCTCCTCTCCCTCCCTCTCTCTCTCTCTCTCGTCTTTCAACGAAATTCTGCGCTGCAGTAGGTATAAGATGCTGTACACGCTATACAGCTCTTGCGCGCGCGCCGGCGCGGACTATGAATGCAAGCCAACCTTCTTTCTACGAGCTTGCATATTATATGTATATGCAGCTTTATTTGCCTTCCTGCCTGCCTGGCTGCCTTGACTTTCAGTTCTTCTCAAAATATCCTTTCCTCTCTTTGTTCTATCGTCTGAGCGCCAGGCGAGTCAAAATAGAAACTTCATTTTTAGTTCTATTCTTTGCCGAAACTATTTTTCGCGTTTCCTATAGGCTACTTTGTTTATCGAATGTTCGTGTTCGAGGATATGTTTAAAAAACTTGAAAAGTATATAATGACTTTCCGGTAGCGCGCGGTAAAAACCTAATCTTCGAGATCTTCTTCGAGCGGAAAAAAGTTTTTTTTTTCGTCTTTTTACTCTCTCGTGCGCATTCGACGAAAAAAAAGTGTTTTTTGCAATTCTCCAAGCGTTTCTAGAGTACGTGGCGAAAAAAGAAAAATACAAACGGATGAAAAATCCTTAAAAAGCGTGGATTATTCATGTCGATGCGAGGCGCGCACGTATGAAGCACGAAATGATATCGCGCGCTAGATTTTGAAATGTATATTTTTCGAAGAAACGTATACGAAAAACGTGTGCGCTTATGGTAATACGATGAAGTATACGAATTATACAAGTATTACGCGGAGCTCGGTCAACAGGTTTCGACTCTCGTATATGTGGGACAAGTAGCCGAACCGAAAGGCAATCGAGTAACTGTTTCCGCAGTATACCAACGAGATGTAAGCGATTTCGTGGAATAGAAAGAGAAAAAGAGAGAGAAAGAGAGAGGGGGAGAAAGAAGATCGGAAGAGCAACGTCCGTACATTTTTTTTTCTCTCTCTCGTACGCGCATTATTCCTCAAATCGAACAGATAAATGTTTGGATTCTTTTCCACCCGCGAAGAGACGCGCTGAAGCACGCACTCCGAGTGTTATCGCATTAGACCGCGACTTTGAAGAATTGGATTTTGTCTTTTACGGTTGATAGTGATTTTTCGTTTTATTTTTGACAATGTCTACAGATTTAACGTTCCTGTAATTCATATGTAAAAGTTTTATCTATCGAATTCTTTTTGTTGACGATACTATGATATATGCAGTGTCATGTTGTACTGAATCTGTGTTATTTTTGTGATAACATATCGATCTGTGTATAAGGAACAATATAAACTTATCTTGTGCATAGAAAATGTATTACAATTTCTATCAATTGTATACAATAAATCTCATCTCATGTAATCTAATGTAATCTAAATAAGCAGGAAAAATATCAATTCGAATGAATATCTATACCGTTATTTAAATAAAAGCGCAGCTAACATTCTTATCCGTCTCAACCGAAGTAGTAATGCTTTTCAGATCCTATATACATGATGAGATTATATTCATGAATCGTACGCACGAATGAAGTAGATTTGCATGATTACTAGCATATTCAGTGTCGTTACATCGACAGAATCGAATAGATACGTTTTGATTATATCTCGAGCGCGTTACTGTATTTACTTTCCGATCTCCGTTTTCCTTTTGCTTATTTTGAACTACCTAGTCGACTTATATGGATTATAATCGAGTAAAATACGATAAATCAAAGAATTAAAGAGTCGCATTTATTGCTGGCATCATAAAAATCTTCCGAATGCAAGCTAAGAATAAAATGCATCCCTTTAAATACTCAACGACCGCGTTTGTTTACCAACATATTAGAAGCTTCCGCATAGTACCTCTAACGCTAAACCGGCGAAAGACAAGGCGGACAAATTGTTGCGGTTCGATTGCGTACAACCATAGTGAGTTATAGTGATGTAGAATTTATCGGTATTCGATAATGACATGTGTGTTATTACGACAGACCGCATATTAATGAAATTCCTCATGAATACATATATGACGAAATCCAGAAAACAATACCTATTTTCTGAGGACCAGAATTGAAAAATTTGTTTTCGCCGCTAGGGCTACCGGACCTATTTCCTTTTCTGATTTAAGGTATATATAGTGACGGAAAATGCGCGTGAACATTAGAAAAGTCTGCAGGAACTAGTTTTTCGGCATTATCCCATTATAATCAAATGGGTTTTTCTCACAGAAAATACGCGAAAAACGGCATTTCTTCAAATATTGATTTCTCGACTTCTAAGACCGCTAGAAACATTTTTGACCAATCAAAATGATAGCAAAAAAGAAGACCTTTACGCAGAAAAAAGTTTCATTCAAAAATAATTATCCGGTGGCAAATTATCAAAAAAATTGCAAAATAATTACATTTTAGTTCGTTATTAATATCGGAAAAATGCTGAAAAAAGTAGTTCCTGCAGACTTTCCTAATGTTCACGAGCATTTTCTGTCACTATATGCCTTAAATAAGAAGAGGAAACAGGTCCGGAAGCCCTAGCAGCGAAAAAAAATTTTCAATTCTGGTCCTCAGAAAATAGGTATTGTTTTCTGGATTTCGTCATATATGCGGTTGCTTATCTCGAATCCGCACTGAAAACAGGATGTCACTCAAGCGCAGTTTATGTGTATATACACCGAGTACACGAGAGTCCGATATATCAGGAAAACTGCAATGTAAGCCTGTAAATGTAATGAGGTATACGCGTATAAAAGGATGTATATACATAGGGACGATTTATAAAAGTAAACCGGCTGCAAACGAAAAGGCGGCGCGCGCTTATAAGGGAGCTTGACAAAACTGATACAGAAAACTGGAAGAGGGTAGTAAAAAAAAGAAACTCACAGACGCAGCAAACGCCGAAGCCAAGGGCGCAAGGCCCATGGAAGCTGCCGCGCTGGATGCGGCAGTCGTACGTGTTCATGCATATTCCGCGACGACGCTTATCCGACGACAAGCACTCCTCCGCCACTGGCTCCGGGAAGAATCCTAGAACTGAAAAATAAGACGTGCGAGGTGTTTTTTTTAAAAGATATTTATATGCAATGATTTCTGCGAGTATCTTAAATTCCTATAGCGGACGATGAATCTTTGATTCTTTCCTCTCTAGGGTATTTTCATTTTGAGAGCGCTCTCTCGAGATGATTTACGGCCTACCACTTGCGAACACTTGGCACTCGCAAAGCTCTACATAAGTTGACTTACTTTTCAACAGTCGAATGAATTCGTTATCGGGCTTGTAAGGCAATTAGAAATTATACGAATTTAGTTTTATATTATGAGAATATTCGATGATTAAAAATGTTTTTTGAAAAAAAAAATAGGACAAAAAATATGAGTTTTTGTAAAATAAAAACAGTATAATACATCATAAGATCATGGAAAATATACTGCGTGAATTTCTTCCAAGGAATATCTTGACGATAACTTATATCTAAAGCAAGGACTTACAATACCCAGTAAAAATGAAATGTGCCCCACCTTTTATTGGCTGAAAAAAAAATTATTGGTACTTTACATGTGCACATCCAAGAAAGTTATTCGAGATATAAAATTTGCATAATGTCATTTATGCGTTTTCCATCAAGCCTAAAATGATTTATTGTGTATATTGGTTTTGTAATAGACTCTTGATATATCGTATACGTTTTCAATATACAACACATCGAATATCGTGTTATCAATGATGAATTGTACCGAACTTTCGAAAAGAAAACGTATGAATTTTCAATCGTATTCGTATTATTTTTTTTAGCTTTATAAACTGAAATCTGATCATTTCTGTCGGTGTAAATTTTTTGTCTATTTCTGAAACAAAAAATTTACACCGAAAGTGTATTCAGTTGAATGAATTACCGAGTAATATAAATATCCATTTATTTTTCATATTTTTCAAAAATGAGCACTCTATAATAAATTTATCATATCGTCATACATTGACAATTTACATCCTTTTGCATCACGCATCTGAATTGATAATTACAACTTTTATCGGCGTGTTATCTCGGAAAGTTCCGGATGACGTATCGTGTATTTTCAATTTCGATCAACGACAATTTTCAGTTTTTCATATTTAAATGAATGAAATTTATACGAATTCAATTTAAATTAACAAAATTTTATAATGTCGCCAAATATAAAAAAAATATTTTTAATCTTTGACTAATTTAGAGGTTTAAAAGTACTTCAAAGGAGATACGTTTTAATTGGACTTCTTCAAGAATCATCTTCCGTCAGTATAATTAACGATGCACCTTCAAGCTTTTGAAGAACCTTACTTAGTCGGAAAAGTTTACCCTCCTCAATTGGCTGCTTGTATTTATTACTTCTCTTTATTCACGGCGCAAATGAAAAACCGTCTGCCTCCAAAGTTTGCAAGTACCACGATCAAGTTGGTTTCAAATCGCGTAAAAGTCCGATAATATTATTTAAGCAAGTTCGCCGTAGTTCATCAAAATGATTAATTCACCGTCGATCGAATTAAACCGGGGCTTCCGTCCGCAATAATATTAACGACAGTCGAAATCTTAAACTGCGCGGAGGCTTTGTCTGCCCGCGCGCGTATATGACGATATCCTTAAAAAAAACACACTTTTCTGGGGTCTAGAATGGAAAATTTTTTTTATGCTAAGGCTTCCGGACCTTTTTCCTCTTCTTTTTGAAGCTATATAGTGTCGGAAAATGCTCGTGAAC
>JAWWMK010000040.1:5694854-5736346 GCA_035047105.1 Galeopsomyia nigrocyanea | reverse complement strand
ATACATATATGTACATAATAATCGGACTGGAAGTCGTCGAACGGTGCACAGATAAACTCCAAGAGATAGGAGCACTGATTATGCTCGCTCGGACGTGAATGGGTACATAGTCACATACACAGTACACACACATACACATATTGCACACATTGCACACGGGACGCATCTGATTGGTAGCTACTCAGAGCATGATATATGAGCAGCTGCGGGTCCATCGTGTTCTCGCAAAGGACTGCGTTATATCGCGCTCAAGATATTATGCACACAAATTTACCCCTGGGAATGAGATCCTGTTTGTTGGATGATGCACTGGACCAAAATGGATATGGCCACTGGTAAGTGGGTGTCACGAGTAATGATAATTCGACGAGAAGTACAAGAGCCGGTAAAAATCGCGACATGGTAAACCGAAATCGCGGAAGCGCACCGAGAAACTGGCCCCGCGCACCTACAATGATATCTCGTGGCGGCCCGTCACCGAGTCCCCACCATGGCAACCCATATACCGTTTGATGAGCTGCTCGCTCAGTCCACGAGTAAGTATATAGTAGGCCGAGATTCCTCAAGAGTCGCGTGTATTTTATATATATATACACACGACGAACACGCTTCTTTGACTTTCAACTTTGGTTCAAACATCATATACGACCATGATGAGTTCGCGCCTCGCTCGATGCTGCGACGCGATATGATAACTGTTGTTCCGCGCGTTAAGGCACTTCGTCGCGCTTGTTGAATTTGTTCGTTAGATTGTCAAGCTGTGCCGTATTATACCTGCGACAAATGAGTAACGGGTGCCGTGATTATTATCGCAATCATTAAATGTTTTTATCGGTATTTTTGAAAAATTAACGAAATTGATTATCATCCTGATCAGCTATATAAGATCTTACAGCAAAGCTTCAAACTATCCCGAGTTTCTCCCCGTCAGAACTGAACAACAGATTAAGTTGGTCTATCCCAAGCTAATATCGAGACTATAAGTTTTCGCAATGCAATCGTCTTTCGAACTGGGTCGAGAGTGAGAGAGAGAGAGAGAGAGAGAGAGAGAGAGAGAGGGAAAGGGAGTTTTGCAAAATACTGAAAACAAATAAATTGAATTCTATCCTTCCTCATTAACGACTTTTGTTTATTCCATTTTCCGTTGATCGTCGGCTAATTGAGTTCGCGAAATATTTTCTATGTTAATTACGAGCAATATTTTCATTTTTTTTTTTTTTGAAACTTTAAGCGATGTATTGAAACATGCGTGACGAGGTTTATTCTCTTTGTTCGGTAAATATTTCGAGCAAATCTTTAGCAAGTGTAAATTAACGCATTTAGAGTAAACGCTGCAAGCTGCATGCATCGTAATTACTTCGATTGTTCGACGCTTGATTCGCTAACGACAAAAGCACAAGAATATATGTATATACATTTATCCTCTGTACACCAACCAACACTGGTTGTACCCTATTCCGTGCACCTTCCATCGATTTCGTCCTATGCATATAGTAAAACACAGGCGTCGACGAAACTCTGAGCTCCAACGTACAACTTGTTAACTGCCCCGCGCGTGTAAGAATATATTGCACGAAAGGTGTATGCAATGTATATTTAGGATTCGACAAACCGTAAGCTCGACCAGCAAAAAAAATGGTATTATGAGGGGAACGAGCTTGCGTATGAAATTATGAGACAAGGTATGAAGATAATATCATGTTATCGCAGTGGTTGTTTTTGCTTATATAAAATCCGTTTTGTTTTGGAACTCGACGTTTTGGCAATATTAATATAAACATGGACGTTGTAACGTTGTAAAACGGAAGTCAATTAGTGATAAAACTATTAATGTTTTTAACTTTATTTTCTATACCGAAACTTTGTGCCTCGTAAATAAACGATCCTCCAAAAAATAACTGATGGTGCGGTTTTGGAGCTAAGCTTGTATACTGAGTGTGATTATTACTATATTTCTATAATCAATTTCTTGGTTTATTAAAGGTCAAGCCAATTTAAAAAGAGATTTGCCCCAGTTTTCCCAATATCATTAAAAAAAAATTAATATTTACCATCGGATATAGCAGGCTATGTCGTTAAATGTCTGTACGTACTATATTATATAACAGTGAACTCTAACTGAAATCGTAATTAAGTTTTATTATCTGTATGGTTCAATTTAAAATTGACTGGATAATTGAATCCATAATTTTAATTTTTAACTACAAATTGTGTCAATTGTTTATCTGAGAATTGCACCAACTGAATAAATTGAATCAGCCGTTTACTTGTTCACTATTGTAATTTTTTTCCAATTATTATTGCTAATTATTCGACAAAAAAATTGTTGTTTGCAAAAACATTAGCTAAAATATCCAATTGTGCGAGATACCGCGTAGATTTTAAATGTCAATAAGCATCTGTGTTTATTAAACAGCCAAATTGGAAACGCAGCAAATAGTTTTTTACTCTGTTCAATTTATACGAGAATAGGTGTGAAAAGCCTTTGATTTTAGCTTCGAAATTCGGGGTTTGCGTATAAAAAGCTAGCATTTTTCCTGCGTGTTCTTTTAAAATTTTGTGTAGTCTGGAATGAGGATATACTAATAAATGTTCAGTAATTGTCTGTTCACATGAAGTTGCATTTGTTTAAAATATTATAATGTAATATATGTTACTCGAATAGTATCGTTTTTGAAACATGCATACATACAACTAAGAAGTACGAAAAATTGCAGCCTTACGCAAATAGTGAACCGATATAATAAAATAAAATAAAATGCAAAACTATTGATTTAATAATTACAGGCGTTTCTATAGAAAATCATTTTCTAAGTGTTTTAGCATTTGTTGGTAATCTTAGTAACAGTATAAGGATCCCATCAGAGGGACTCCGGACTGGAATCGGGTAAAGTAGTACGCGTTACGTCCACGTGTCGCTTGATGGCAATTGCTTCATTTTCGAAGATTAAAACAAAAAACAAATAAACTTTTTGCAGCATCTATACATAATATTGACGGAATTTAAATTTCCCGTCGATATTCTTATATTACAAGGATTTTTTTAAATTTATTGTAGATTGTTATTACACGCAAAAAACACGTGACGCAAAGCGATATATTTTTGAATTGATAAAGATTTTAAAGAAATATGTTTGTTGACTCTTCGTTTTTTGGATCTGAAATTATAAATAATTATTCATTTGGAATGATATATACAAGTTATACATTACTTGAAGTTTAGTTTATTACAAATCATTTTATTAATAAAATATATTCAAGAAAAACTCAATCTGCGAGACTTTTACCGAGCTTATTTACCACGTACGCACTTATATAATAATAATTGGCATGCTTTATCTATTACAAGGAATCTACATATGTATTGCACGCTCACTACTAGAAATATTTATCAGCTTACATGAGCGAGCGGCTCCATGTTGAATCTCACACATTCACAGACTACAAGCCGCGCTCGCAATCCCTGCAGGCGCTACAGACCACGTCCACGTACTGCACGCTTTGACGTGAAAATGGCTGCGACCAAAAGTTGATGGAATTTTATATTTTTACAAGTATTTTCGATTTTACCGAGAGAATAAAGGTGAAAGGGTAAGTTTTAAAGGTTTTATAGATAAGGTTACTTAAGTATAAGCTGTAAGCTAAGGCGCAGTTGTATAGTTAGTTTGATTAATTCTTCGACGACTTGTATACCGGCCACACACCAGCTCTCTTGCAGTCGCCATTAGGACACAACTTCTGGGTTCTTTGTATACCTACCTCGAAGGTCTGAAACTCTGCGATTGACTTTTTCTCCACAATCACTCGAACACACACAGCTGCTTATTTTTTTATATGTAGCATAAAACTTGGATGGTTTTGTAAATCAGAGATTTTTATATTTCGTTATACTCAATATTAAATTAACCTCTCGCGCACACACACATGTATAGGCATATACGCGCTGCTATACACACTTCTATGTACATACAGGCACACAGATGGATTTTTTATTGATACAATTATCTTTTGTTAACATTTTATTTGAAGTAAGATCGTGAATGGTTATTAGCATAATTTGATCAAGTCATCTCTAGCTTCTTCAGATCATTTTTGTTAATAGACTGTTGTTGCGTATGTCAAAAAAAAAACTCATGCGAATAGCTTAAGATTTTCAAATTTTAATTGACTCATTTGAGATTGAATTTTAGGGATTATTGGCTACATTTGTAAAGTTGAATCGTTTCAATTTTACTGATAGCTTAATTGATATTTGTGGATAAATGTTTTTCGGTGATACATTGCTATTGATAAACTGCTAGATCAATGGTTCTTTGCTTATCTTTTTGAGTGCAAAAGTAAACATAATGACAATGTTACACACAGATCCACCAAATAAATGTGTACATGGCTCATTCCTTTTTCAATGATCAATTGAACAAATTTTTCAATCAAATGTTGAGTTTCCACAATCTTCTCAATTGGTGCGTGCAGATAGGTATATAGTTATTTTGTTGATTTACCCCTCAGTCACTTGAATAACGTATATAGATGTAAATCTTACAAGGTAAATGTGGTAAGTAAATGGTAATCATATGTCCATCATTGAAGAGCTCACGGCTTCTTTCAATGTGAATTAAAATTTTTAAGTGTTTTTTTGTTTATTCATACTTATATTATATTATATAGGAATCCACATTTTGTTATTTTTACTCTGCCCTAAGAAACTTGAAAGTTAGAATTCACATCATCTAACACTGAAGTTTTCTTAAATAAAATCTACCATAAGCTTTTACAACAAAAAAACAGGATCTCAATAGTTTTGGTATTTTCAGAATACATCTTGCTGGTTAGAACATTTGAGGACAAGCTATGCAAAATTTTGACGACCTCGACATCGAGGGGCGCCAACCCTCCATCATCTCTGAAGAAGATAGAGAAAAGGTAATTTTGTTTGAGTGAATTATCAATTCTCCTATATGACAAAAAAAGTGTTCTATATTATTAGTGAAGGGCAGACTTTGTGAATAAACCAAATTTTTTTTGGGAAGTGTAATTTTTACCTCGAATATTTTTACTTTGATTCTTTTAATCAAAGTGAAAAGTAGGGGTAATAAGATGCTTTAGTGAGGTGAAAGATTTTTTCTATGACAGTGACTGTGATGTGGGATATATTTACAAAGTGTTCAAATGGCAACTTAGCATCGTTCTTGGCAGCATTTCTTTCCTACAAAAGCTTTTTTTATTTTGATACTATGCAATGCAATTTGCTTACCAAGCAAATTGCAATATATTTTCTATATTTTGAGTAATTTTATTACTTGTGTAACCTTATGTATATTATGTATGTGTTTATTGATCTTTATTTACATATAAATATATGATTCCCACAGGAAGAACATGATCGAAAACGGTTAATGAGAAGTAGCGTAACAGCAGAAGATGGTACTCTTCGACCAGTTTATTCAGAAACAGCAGATGGTGATATCTGGTGTCACATTTGCAACATTGCTCTCTTTGGCGCACACAAGTTATTAACTCACAATGTTGGCAGTCGTCATAAAATCAAATTAGAAGAATGGCCCTATCCAGTATTGTTGTGGTCCAAGCGATCAGATATTCTGAAGAAGAGTGCAAAAGCTGCCTTAGGAGACTTGGCACCAGGAGAGCCTATTCCACCTGGCATGGAAGATCAGATTACCCGAACCACTTCTATTCAAATGAGTTTAGATAGACACAGGAGTTCACCTTTAGTTGGTTTGGAATACCTTTTAGAGCTAGTTGATCCTGAAAGTAATGAACCCAGTTATACATGTGTTTTATGTGATAAGCGCGGTGATCCAAGAACAGTTATGGCACACATAACTAGCTATAACCATCGCATTACCTATTTGAACAGACATTTTCCTACTATTTCGCGAGCCATTACAGATCTTCCCCGTACAGTCAACTATAAGCGTGGAGCTAATGAAATTTCAGTGTTGGTAGCTAAAAGAATTGAGCAACATTTTGGAAGACTAACACCTCAATTAGTGGATAAAAATCAATTTGAAAAAAATAAAGTGCAGTTGATCAAAAGAATTTATCAAGATCATCATTTTCGGTAAGTTTTCATTTAGAAAATTTTCGTAATTTTCAGTACATGATATTAGATTTGTCACTAATCCAATTAAATATAGTTAATGGCATACTTATCAATTAATAGCAAGAATAAAGCGGAAATTATAATATATCCTATGTTTAATACAGTGAAACCCCAGAAATTACTTTCATGGACGTTTATGACGTACGTTGGGTTACGGATTTTGAAGAGAAAATGGCCGAGACTGTTAGAAAAGGTTTGTCAAATTCAATTATATTCCGATCAGCTACTATAAGCAACTAAGCATAGCTAAAATGATATTTTTTTTCGTGTGTGAAGAACAACAAGAAAAAGATAGGGCGTCGAAAAAAGAAGATAGTGTTGTTGATACAAAATCTAAAGAATCATCAAAATCGGAAAGCAAATCGGATGTTACCAAATCGTAAGTTGATCATTTATTTCATTAATCTACCAATCAGAAATTATCCATATTAGAAGCAGCAATTACAAGACTGGAGGAAATTACATTTTTAATCTACCATCTAGAATTAACATGTTTTTTTTTCAAGCAGTCTGAAAACATATAATTTTCACTAACATTAAATACTCATTAAACGACTTTAAAAAATGCAAAAAGCACAATCAATCAACCGAATACGAACATTAAAAGAATTGTATTTGTTTCCGTTGTTTTAGTGGCTTCAAAATCCGCATACTGACTAAAGAGAAATTGAACGCAATACGTAAGCCCGACAAATCCAACAAAGAGAACGATTTAGAGCTGGAAGACGTGAAATCTCTGTCTTCCTTATCGAGCATCTCGAGCAGTCCGTCGCCTCGCAAATCCAAGTCGAAGTCTCCGGAACGCAGTAGTCACAACAAAAACGCGCATCCGGAGAGTAAAAGTCGAGCCAACAGCGGTAAATCGCGAGCTCGGTCGCGCTCGGCCGAACGGCACCGATGGCTGAAGTACAAGGATCAGGTGAAACGCGCCGAGGAGTCTCTAGAGAGGCAGCTGAAGTTCCACGAGAAAAATCCGGAGAAGCATCCGGCCTATCCGGACGAATGGAAGAAGTTCTGGAACCGGCGATACAAAGAGCTGCAGGCCGAGGGCAAGGACCCGAGCAAGCACGACTTCAAGCCCGAGTGGATCGAGTACTGGAACAAGCGCATGCGCGAGTTGCACGGCGAGCAGGTGAAGCTCCGCCGAGAGGACATCAAGAAGAAGCTCGAGCTCGAGGGCGAGCCGCCGAGCGACCTGTCGTCGCGCAGCAGACGTCGCTCGCGCACCCCGGCGGAAAAGGAAAAGAAGTCCGCCGCGGCCGCCGTTGTCGCGAAGAACGATAGCGACGACGAGGTGGAGTACGTGGGCACGACGAAAAAGCCGGACAAGTACCACGTGCGCTACAGCTCGAGGGACCGCGAGAGAGAAAGGGAGCGCGATCGGGATCGGGATCGCGAGCGTGAGCGCGAGCGCGACCGCAACCGCGACAGAGAGCGCGACAGAGAGCGCGACAGGGAGAGAGACAGGGAGAGGGACAGGGACCGAGATCGCGAGCTGGGCCGAGAGCTGGGACGGGAGCGCGAGTTGGGACGAGAATTGGGACGAGAATTGGGACGGGAATTGGGACGGGAGCGCGAGTTGGGCCGCGAGCGCGAGTACTTCGCTTACGCGAGGGGTGGTGGTCGGGGTGGTTACAAGCCGACGTACTATCTGCCAAGGCCGCCGATGAGACCGAGATACGCCACGCCCTACCCGGTGCCGGACACTGCAACGGCCGCGCCCGTCGAGGAGATGACCGAGAATCTGGAGATCGTTGGCTTGCTCAGACTGCTGACTGCCCTCGAAACCCAACTGGGCTCGCTTGGACCGAAGGTCGTCGCCCTCCTCTCCAAAGCTCTGGCCGCTGAGAAAGTCAAGCCCAACTCCGCCGAGGAACTGCTCTTTGACGAGGAGGTGGCTGTTCTCTTTGAGACTGTCAAAGAGAAATTGAAGGGCCAGTTGTTCGCAGGTTCATATTTTTTTCTTCAGCTTTCATTTGCGTACTTAACTCTCCTCGATTTGTTTTTCCGAATGGTGACTATACTTTTCCAAGTACACGTTTAAGGTTTCTCTGACTGTTTACAGGTATGATCGAGAAAGTGGCCGTACCAGCGACGAAGAATGCCATACAGAACATAGCCCGACTAGTCCACAACGCATCGGAAAACAAGAAGAAGATGGAGGAAGAGAAGAAGAAGCAGGAAGAGCTATTGGAAAAAGCCAAGTCGATCAGTTTCCTCAGCCGAGCGACGTTCCCGCGACCGAGCGAATTGGAGCCTGTTCGCAAGTCCGAACCCGTGAGCGTACCAGGCATAGGCACGGTCGACAAGGTGGCTATAGCTCAGCAAATAGCAGCCGCTCTCATAGCCCAGGGCAGAACTAACGTGTCGCAGGAGGAATTGGAAACGCTGATCAATGCCGTTGTGGGCATGGCGGAAGCTTCGAAGAATAGCGACAAACCAGTTACCACGGCTGACTTCGTCAAGGGATTGACCAGTAACGCTAGCAATGCTTTGACCAGTAGCACTAGCATTCCGTTGACCGGCGGCACTAGCATTCCGTTGACCGGCGGCACTAGCATTCCGTTGACCGGCGGCAGTAGCATTCCGTTGACCAGCAACACTAACAATACAGCCAATAATTCGAAGAAAACTGAAAGCGTCAGTCAGAGCGTCGCTCAAAGCATCTCTCAAAATATCGCTCAAACCATCAACAGCGTCAAGGAATCTTTCAGAGTGCCGACGCCGCAGTCGGAGAAACCAATCGATTACGCTGCGAAAATGGAGACTCTATCCGACTCAGATCTGAAGGCGCTCTTGCAAAATTTCAAAGATCTAAGCAACGACGAGCAGCACGGCCTCATCAATTTCTTGAAGAAATTGGAAGCGACGGACTCCACGAGAGTTGAGAAGCTTCGGGCTTACGTGAATCTAGGTCCTTCCAAATCGGAATCTCCGCCAATGAAATCAATGTCCCCAATTAGCGAGCACGATGATGATGTTTTGAACGATTCTCGAAGAAGTATGTCTCCATTTTCCAGTCGCAAAGGTACTCACAATCCTTGCGACGACGAGAACAAGTGGCAGCCAAAGTTGGACATGTTTGCCAACGAGGAAGAAGAAAAGCGAAGGAAGTTTGATGACAAGCCCAAAGCTAAGTTGGATTTGTCCGACGACGACGATGACTACACGTTCGAGGACATCTACAAGGCGGCTGACAAGAACGTGATCGAAAATGAAAAGGCGAAGAAACGTTCTTACTCAAGATCGAGATCGAGATCGAAATCGCCGAAGCGCTGGTCCCGATCGAGGTCGCGCTCGCCGCCACCCAAGAAAAAAGATTACCCGCAGTCGAACGACGCTATTCTAAATGAGACAAAACGTCTTATTGCGAATATCATGGGTGAATTACCAACTAGTAGATACGTGCCGAAACCTCATTTGTCGCCGTTGTCCGAAAGCTCTCAGCTGTCGAATCCACCACCGCCGTCAAGCACGATATTACCATCGAACTCTATACCCGGTATTGCTGGAAATTTCAGCCAAAGCTATAATAACATGAGCACTTCTTCAAGCAATGCACCTATGCCTTATTCCTCAAATCAATATCAGAATTATCCAACGCAGCATCAGTCGCAACCCTACACCGGTGGCTCTGGATTTTTAAACAACGGATATAACAATTTCAATCAAGGCTTCAACAGCATGAACAGTCAGCCTCAATATAATAATAATGTCTCGACTAATCCGTATCCTCCACCTCAAACCAACTATGGTTCCTCTTATGGTGGGCCGCCGCCGTCAAACAGACCTGCAGCATCATACCCATCGCAACAGTATGGAAACTACTCTCAGCAGCAAAGATTTTTTTAAGTAATAAGGTGACCTTTAGTGACTACTTTTTAAAATATATTACACAAGGACTGTAATAATTTGAATAGTTGGTAGTATCAAACTTTAATTTTTTTTAAAGTTTACGTAATGGTATTCAATTTTCATTCATTACCACAATGAAATCTAATACATATAATGATTGATGTTCAAATAATTCATTTCGTTTGGAAAATTGCTTCTTTCAACCATTGTGTAAATACACAATTATGTGTAGAGTTATCTTACACTTTTTGTAGATTTGATGCGGCTGCATTTTCAAAGATAGCTTGCGTGACATGCTTTTTGTATAAACAAAACAAATTAAAATCGTTTTTTAAGTTCAATTGACTTTATTTTTCTTTTCTCAAAATCAATATTTTTATTTCATGAAGGACTTCTAATCGTATTATGTGCTACAACATTTAGCATGTATGATGTATTGTAATACTCTCATGAGACAATTTAAAAAAATCTATACATTGTATCTTTAGATTTGATTACACTGACAAATACTTTAAATACAGAAAATTATTTTCTATTGGCTTTAGAAATATTAAGTAAGAAGTAAAGCATTCCAAATTTAACAATCTTAATTTAGTCAAAAATGTAATCATTTTGAGCAAACGATTGTTTGTAAGAAACAATTAAATTGTACAGTCAAACAATTTTTTTCATAAATATTTTCAAAAATTAACACTTTATATTGTTCAATATTACAGACAATCTTATAAAGTAAATATTTAATACAACCATAATATCGTAACTATCGGCGATGTAATATTCAGTATTCTTGAATGGGATTCTGTAAATTTACGTTTTGTAATGACCAATTAAAAAACTGGCTGAACTTTCTATTTTTTACTGTGGATGTGATACATGGCTCTATTATATAAATGTTCCAGAATCCTACTCAAGTATCTATGAAATATTGTATTATTAACCGTCTACTTCAAGCAAGAAATAAGTAATTAATTAAATGAAAAAAATACAATTTAAAATTCAATGTGATGTGTAAAATAAGGTAAGTCGAACTTACTAAGTTCTATACAAATAAATGAATCTTCAGTCGAATTTTATTCTTAGATTTCCATTTTTTCCAGAACTTTTTATACAAAATCTTTTTAAACTTTGAATAATGCTCTAATTTTAAATACCTTAAATTTCAAAATGAAATGGAACTATATTTGTTTTGGTAGAATGCATTTATTAAAATAATATCAATACAATATTTATTTCATATTATACACAACTATGAATGCACATGAGTGCAAGTTTGTATGCCAACACTGGAATACTTTTAATTTTCATGCAGTGGAATGTATGGGGGTGAGATCTATTAGAACCCCTACGTAGCACTTAAAAATATATAGTAAATGGGAGATTCTTATGCAGTGATTATTCTTTTGTGGAGGAATAAATGAATATCATGAATACGTTTCAACGCATAGTCTGCAATAATATTATTACTCTGAATGATTCAGCACAGCTGTTCAACAAAAAAATTATGGTCAAATAAAACTCACGTTATAGAATGAATAAAAAACAGGATCTTTACATTTATCATTCATTAAATTTACGTTATCAAGAGCTGATTTATTCATCAATTTTCGATTTTTTTTTGATGAAACGGTTACACGAGAATTTACTATATTTTCTCTAAATTCACAGTCAACAAAAGAGTTTTTAATATTAGGTGTTCTTTCAAAATACTGTTATGCTTTCACTTTTTAATTTCATAACTTATCACAAACAGAAAAAAGGCTGAACTTTCATAACAAAATTGTGAATAAAATTAATAACTAACAAATATACTTTTACATTTTTACAAGTTTTACTGCTCAACTTTTTGGTATAAAAATGTTCCATTAAATCTATTTGAATGAACAAAACAAAATATTGTAATGTTTACTTTGGATTTTGTGAAAGGATTCTTATTAAATGAGTTGTGAAAAATTTCCATGGAAAATTAATTAAGATTTCAGTGTAATTTTATAAGCAGGCATCACAATCATATGACAAATACAGTATGGTAAAATGAAAAACATCTGGTAACTTATATGATTAGGTAATATCATGTAGATAACAAATATAACTAAGTGTAAATAATATCACGCTGTAATGTTAGTTGTATCGCAAAGCTTAATAGCTATTTACAGATATATTTTGCATATAAATAAACAGTAAAAATGTATACGACTATTTTGGGACTAAGCCTCTTGTTTTTGGATATACTGGAGCTGGAATCTGTTGCATTCTAGCTACACTTTTTGGTCTAGCTCGTGCTGTTTGCAAGCGTGATCTAGATTTGAAACTTGCATTAGAAGCATCAACATCGATATCTCCCTCATCACATAATGCTTTTTCCAAAACAGCTTGGATAGTTGGTGCGATAACAGGCTTTTGGTAATCTAATGTTGTTCGAGCAGGCATGTCAAGATCTAAATTCAATATATTTTCACCTGCATATCTAGGACCTTTACCCATAGCCAAGGCAGTACGTGCATGTTCAGATACTGGTCTTCTCAAACTAGGAACTGATACTGGGCGCTTAATATTTTCAGAGCTCGATGGTTCTGGTTCTTTAATGACCCAGCAATCTTCATCTTCATCAAATTTAACCCTAGACAAAATTTTATGTTTCTCCTCCACAGGTATAAAGTTTTCTATTATGAGATATTTTAGTTTAAGTTCCTTCATCAATTCATGCTGTGTCTGTTCAAGTTCTCTTCTGTCTCTGTTATACTCGCTTGTAACATCATCCAAATCTTGTTTCAGAACTTGCAACTTTGCATAATATTTTCTTAATTTTTTAGATTTCACATCAACTTCTTGCTGTAAATTGGTAAAAGTTTCGCGCACACCTAAATTTGTAAGTTCCTGCTCTTCAAGCTTCTGTTGCATTTCAACCTCACGTTTTTTACGTTCTGCAATTTCAAATGCTCTGTTTTCCAATGCTTTTTGTTGCTCATTTGTGTGATCAATAATATTTCTCCCTCCAGAAAGCATTTTACTTTCTAACTCTGAAATACGTTTTGTTAATTCTTCAGCTTCTTCTTTCTCAGCTTTGAGTTGTTCTGCAATTAATTTTTTCTCTGCTTCAGATGCCTCCTTACTTTGTTGCGGTTTTTCATCTGCTGACTCTTCGGCTTCCTCATCTTGCGGTGGTGTGTTCTCTTGTTGCAGCGAACTTTTTTGAGCTAACATTTCTTTTAAATGAAGAATCTCTTCTTGATACTGTCTAAGCAGTGCATCTTTAGGATCCTCATTGATTCTTGGCTTATTTTTAATATTTTTAGCTCGATTAGCATATCTCAGTGTAGTAAGTGTTTCATCATAATTATAACTAGCTGGACCAATATTTGCTATCATAATTGTTTTTGAATTACCACCCAAAGAATCTTGGAGAAGTCTTGTTAATTTTGAATCTCTGTATGGCACATGTGACGTTTTACCGTCAACTAGTGCTGAAATAACATTGCCAAGTGCTGATAAACTTAAATTAATTTTACTAGCTTCTTTCAGTCTTTCTCCTGAAGATCCAGTCTTACTCTGTCTCTCACTTCCTGCTAAATCTACTAAATTCAAACGGCCTACTCTAATTCCACAACTGTCATCCATTTCAATAGTGACAATAAATATTGCATGTGACCGTGAACTGTGTTCATTCATATTTGTAGCACCGACTGTTCGATTTCGATTTCCAAAAGTCATCAACTGTTGAATTTCTTCTGCACTTTTGCAGACAGTACTTGACAAGTCTTTAACAAAAATTCCAGTATCGGGTCTTTCCTTCAACTCAAAACGTAAACTCTGATCCTGTTGTAGTAAATCTCTTATCTCCTCTTGATAAATTTCTAAATAACTGGCACTGACCAGGTACTGTATATTCTTAGATCTTCCAATATGAGTGAAAATTTGCTCAAATGATCGAGGTATAATACCTCTTTTCTCTGAATCACCTTTAAATCCTTCCATTGTGTATGTTTTTCCAGTTCCAGTTTGTCCATATGCAAATATTGTGCCATTAAAACCATCAAGCACTGAAGATACTAAAGGCCTCACAGTTTCCTCATATATCTCTTGCTGAGTGGATTTACAATCATATACTGAATCAAATGAAAAAACTTTAACGGCATCTTTGCTTGGTTCATCTCGAGGGTTACGAATTTCCACAACTCCTCTTGCAGGTACTACTTCTACAACGTTAGAAAAATTTTGTGTGGCCTCTTTATCATCCATAGGACGACATCTCACTACCACTTGG
Source organism: Galeopsomyia nigrocyanea (assembly GCA_035047105.1). NCBI lineage: Eukaryota > Metazoa > Arthropoda > Insecta > Hymenoptera > Eulophidae > Galeopsomyia > Galeopsomyia nigrocyanea. Next base: position 5,722,106 of record JAWWMK010000040.1, on the reverse strand, counting down.
ACACGTTGGGTGGCAACTTCCACAGCCACAGTTTTACTACTTTTCTTTCTAACTGTCTTTAATTGACTTTCAGCTTTCTCCATAATTTTTTTCTGTAACTGAAAATTTGAATAAAAGATACAATTTTGCCATGTATATTAAGTTTTCTGTGATAATTTTTACCTCTCCAACAAAACTTATTAAAAAGTGAGTTGTCTCTTGACAATTTTTAATTCTTCTAAAAGTTCTAGTTGAGGTAACTCAGGTAACAGTATTGATTATAAATATTCAGGCAGTCTCTTACTATTGACAAGTTCTAGTTAAAGCAATCCATATATCGAATTTACAAATATTCTATAGCATTGGTTTGTTCCTTTGGCAAAAGGTTTATTCTAGAACAAAGTAAAACTTTGTTAGAATTGATTTTTTCATCAAAATTGAGTTTTTTAAAGATTTTCACGTACCTTTATTGAAACTGAAAACGTTTAGAGAACGATACTGCCGACACCGAAAAAAAATTCATTATGCGGTTTACTGTACCCAACCAACAGAAGGATATGCACTGGCAGTACTGGCACACTATCGCATGCTTGATCGTTATACGAATTGCGCACACGCGATGGCCAAATGCGGCGACCCTTCCGTCCACTTCTAGCTTTACTAGGGTTGTTTCTTTCCCCTACATTTTGTTTATGCTTCCCTCCATGCCTTTTCTCGGAAAATTTTAAATTGACTTAACATTACACAATGCTGCACTCGATAGGACTTTTCAATCGTAAATTTACTTTGAAATTGTAACGTAAAACTTATTTTTTGCATTAGTGTCTTTTAAAATTAAATTGACTTCACAAACTTTTGCCGCGTCAGCCGTGTCCCCGTTCCCGTCAGCCCGAGTTCAGTTCAAGTTCCCTAATCCCTACTACCCGCAGCATCGACAACCGACAGTATCGATTGGGTATTTCGAGGTTCGTATCCACTTTCACAAGTCACGAGTCGTCGTCACCTCTTGTGCATTATGCTCGCTTCTGCTCAGTCCAGTCCAGTCGAGCTAACTATATTTAACTTTTACGTTTTTCAAAAGTTCATGTAAATTTACTGTATTATTTATAATTTTACAAAGCTTTAGGTAAGATTATACGTATAAGATAGTTGGTATAATTCAGAATGAAATTTTGCTTTCATGAAATGATGATGTTAGATAAATAACCTCAGTAGTTTTCGTTAATTTATTCCATTATTCGTTTAATATTTCTTAATTTTATTCAGTTAGCAATATAGTTTTACCAATATTTTTTCACTTTTTTCTACATTTATTCTGATTCTTGAAAAATTATTTTATAATTACTTTACGTAACAAATGTTAAACATCTTTGCTCTTTTCTGTTCTAGATAATATGAAGTTGTGGCTAGTTGTACTTCATATTATTTTAGTTGGAACAAGATTATGGGTCACAGCACATTTTCATGAAGAACCGTTAGAAGACAATGAATTTGCAGAGTTTGAAGATTTTGAGGAAGATAAATCCACTGGAGAATCTGTGCCAATTGGAGACAATGCTCCATCTGAATTTCAAGACATTGAACAAGATAGTAATTATGGAGAGGATGATATCTCAGTAGAAGATGTTGATAATGAGTTTGATCATTTTCAAGATGAAGAAGAATTCGAGGGACTAGATATAACTGGAGGAAATTCTGATGTCAAAGCTGAAGAACCCTCCACCTTAACAATTACCAAAGTACCTTTGCATTTGCGCGCCAGATGGGACAGTTTTTATCTTGAAATTCTAATGATTGTTGGCTTACTAGTTTATTTTGTAAATTATATTGCGGGCAAATCCAAAAACTGTCGTATTGCTGAAACTTGGTTTGATGATCACAAAGCAATTCTTTCAGAAAATTTTTCATTGGTTGGTGATACTGGCAAGTCCAGTGATGACGAACCTATTAATGGCCCTATCAAAGAAAGTGAATCTCAATACAGCATCTACTGCTCTGGTCGTGTTGGATGTGATTCCTTACTAGTAGAACTAAAATTAATCAAAAGACAGGACTTGGTTGCTGTACTGTCGCAACTAGTGCGGCCACAAAATGATCAAGCACACCTTCGAATTGAATTGGCCAAAGATGAGACAGATAATTTTGTCTTAGCTATTGCTTCTAAGAAAACAGCTATGCACTTAACAAAAGATATAGCAGATGTTAGTGTTTATTGTCCCGAAAGACGACCTGGAGAAAAATTTAATCTTCCAGTTGGATTTTACGTTATGTCCGAAATTTCTGAAGCAACATCTGCTATTTTAGATGCCAGAGTTATCCAAGCATTTAACAAATATGCTCCCTACATTGATTATATCCACATAAGTGATCAGTACAGTGGACCAAAACAGCAAGAGTAAGTCATTTGAACGCTTTGTTTCTTAGTTTTTCAAAGTCTTTAAAACCATATTTACTCATATAAAAATAATATTTTTCAGAGATTCTACTCAGCTTACCATGCCTGAAGTGAAAAGGGTATTATTGGTTGGATTAAATATTAGTATAAAAGGACGTATAAGCAATACAGATAGTCAAGAAAAAATTAGACCATTACTCCAATTAACTTTTTACTTATTAGATAAATTACGTCGCTTTAAACTTTCGAAAGAGGTAACTATTTAGGATCAAATTAAAAATAACTTTTCGTCAGTTGTACAACAAATTTTAACACACGCTCCTGGTTAAATTTTTTTCATTTCAACAATTTTTATTACTATTAAATGTCTTAAAAAATTTACATGGATTTTATGAAAGCTTTATATTGATTCAATTTAATTGATTTTACAGGGTAAAAGTAAGACTGATAAAAATCGACTAAAAGTTGAGGAAGCTTTTCTAAAAACTACCCATGCTGCTCGTGCTGAAGCAGCCGCTGCACGTCGTGAAGAACGACGACGCGTGGAAAAAGAACGTATTCTTCAGGAAGAAGATCCAGACAAACAAAGAAAGTGGGAAGAAAAGGAGCAACGAAGACTTGCCAAAAAGCGAGCTCCAAGGATGAAGCAATTGAAGGTCAAAGCGCTGTGATCTGCAGAACTTTAAGCTAAGAGATCGTTTATCGTTTACTTCGGGAAAAAATGATCTCTTTTCAATTACGAACAGGTACCCAATTTGTATGAAATCTTGTACTTAGAGATAGCTGAGCCATAATACATGTACGTATTTCGATTTAACGAATTTAAAAACACATCTAATCACGTCTCAATTATCATTCTTTATACTCGTCGTACTCACAACACAATTTCAATTAAAAAGGCAAGACTTGCGATTTGGGCCCCTGTATCATGGACTACTTTTCAAAACTGTTTCATACTTACAATTTTTAGAACAATGTGATCATTGTTAATTATAAATACTGATAAATGTACTGAGAATATTAATTTTGTTAATATTTGTAAAATTCTTTTTTGTGGATGAAACATAATAGAAGGTTTTAGAGTATGATTGCTTTTGTATAATTAACAGTAAATGTTACCTATCTTTTTATTTTAAATCATTACTCGACATATTGAAAACTATAAAGTCTGAACTGTGTTCTTTTCGAGACTTGTTTACGGATATATATGTTTATTTAGTAATTTTAATTTATTGAAAAATAAAAAAAAAACATAATTACATGCCATGGAGTATAGATACAATTTATATATAGCTTATTATAAAACATGTAAATACTCTTTTGTCATAAATTACACGCAATACTATTCAATCTTTAATAAATATTTACAGTATCAAGTATAAAATTAGTGGGATTATTATTAATTTTGCATTGACGCATATGTATACACGATTACCACACTTGTAATCTCCGTTTTTCTTTAGAATTTCCACGATTAAAGAAGCGTTTCATTACGCTGAATGACTTTTCTCGAAAAAACAAAGTTATCGTAAGTCACAAAGTCGGTGATGACAATGTTCATCCCTCCGCTTCCGGGAGAATGTTGTTCCACCCAAGGTATCGTGACGTTGCGGCAAGTTGGCGTCAAATCGCGACGAAGATTTCCGCAGATATGTTTCGTGATGTAGGTGCCAGTAGGAGTTAACAAGCACTGAGAAACATATCCAGCATTGCGAGATCGTTTCTGAAGGCCGCTATCCAAAAAATTAACAAGCTTGGTAGAATCAACGGTTTCCGGCCAAGGAGTTGGCCACAAGCCGCCAGGCCAGAGATCATTGTAACTTTGGGCAACGGCGTTTCGGTATACCACGAAAACTTGATATCTTTGCGTGCTCAGCCACTGCAGGCTAATATTGTCGAACTTGTTGTACACGGGGCACATCTTGCCGCGAAACGTGAATTTTATTTGATTGATCAAGCCGCGATGGCTCGCTTCGTCGAATTTGTAAAAATGTTGAAAATCGACAATGATCGCCTCGTTGGGATGCTGATCGAGCCACTCGTTGACAGTGCGCAGCGGTTGGCTGACCTCGGCTCCGTAAAGCCCGTGGAGAAAATAAACTTTGTTGTCGGGTGGTTTTGTGGCGACTCGTAAATCCAAATAGCGTATTCCGCCGTCGAGTTGATCTTTCACGTTTTCCTCCTGATTGACGCACCAATTGAAAATGATGGGCTTGATGATGAACGAAAGGCGATTTCCAAAGCGACTTATCGGTATAGGCTCGTCGGGTCCGATATCGTTGTTCTTCTCGATTGTATACGTCATGGTGTTGTGGGAACCTGCGGCACAATTATGCGCTAATCAGCAGAAATAACTGGAATGAAGTCGTGAGAAATCGGCTCTTGCTTGAGTAATTCTATGATTATTAGGAGATTCTACGGAGGAACTGACTCATACTGGATTATGTAAATAGTCTACTCAGCAGGATACATTATCCATTGTATGTATCTCACAAAGAAAATACCGTGCATAAACTAGACAAATAATAAATAAATAATAAATAAAAAATTTTACGAGCACATAATCTTACCTTGAAAGTCAATTTAAAAATTATACGTTAGTAATTTGCATGTATGAACGAGGAATAACGTCTATTTTGTCATTTTTTAATGGAAAAACATATAAAAAATACAAAATTGACGAATTCAGATTTATCAATTAGCAATCATTCTTCAGTCTATAACTATATTTGTTTTACAGTAGAAAGTTTAACATTTCGAGTCGATTGAGATCAATTGACGTTATTTGAAAGGTTTTTGCTTTATTTCAAAATATTTAAAATTACCTGGTATGGCCAGCTGTACAATAGGAAGAGCTCTTAATTTTGGGGGTAGCTGAGTCATCCAAAACTCCAAATTTTCGGACAATTCAGTCGATTTGTATTGTGCGCCACTTGGATCGATTGTAGCGCTCTCGTTATTGTTACCATATGTTGACGACATTGCTCGGCAGTCGGCGAAAAGTGCTTTCAAATGTCCGCAATTAACTTGAAACAACGACAAAAGAGACTTGGCTAAAAATATAATGATCTTTCTGTGCCCGTCACCTGCAACCAACTGTTTCCGCGAGAGCTGTTTCATATACAACTTACCTCTTGCGGCAAGTGAAGCTTTTCAGTTGAAAAACACGCGAGTCTTCGCTTTTGTTGTGGCCTTCTCGACGCACTACGAGAGCGGGCTATGACGACGACAAGGATAATAACACTGTGTGCGTATAAACTTCTTATTGTGTGCACGCATATACCATGTGTAAGTGTGTAAACTACAACTACACAGTGCACGTGCGAGTAATATCACGTTATAAATTGAACGCGTTTGCAAGCATTTTATAAAGTATAATGAAACGTTCGTTCAAATATTGTCAATTGAAATGCACGATATCGATACAGAAGTTAACCTATTTGAACAGATTTTCTTATAGTTACACTGCAATTGCAATCAGCTGTTTTTAAAATAATAAAATTATCCAAAAAAATTGTTATTTGAGACAGAATTACGTTCAAAGCGATAATCCATTGATTACTGACTCTATGAAGATAAATAAACAGAAAAATAAATATAAATATTTGTTCGAATTTAATTTAATTATTAAATTTAGAACAATCGAAGATAGTATTCTATTCGAAACTTTTTACGCGACAATCTTGAAATCTTCCGCTACTTTCAGTTTTATAGTGTTATTACAACATTTAGAAATATATAAAAAAATTCGAGAAAACGTTACTCAAATAAATTATATCTAAAATTCAAAATTAAAGTTTGTAATATTCAAAGATGACATTGAAAATATCTTGAAAATTCGCATCAGAATAGTTTTGAATTTGCCGCCTTACAAAATGGCGATTTTTGTTGTGAATCTAAATTTTTAGGTTAAGAATTGTATCATGTAGCATTTATTTACACTTGGAAAAAGATAACCCTGTAAATAACAATTAAGAATATCAGATCCATAATTTTGCAAAATGTAAAAGATACAAATATTAAAGAGAACTAGTTTTATGTAGCATGGATAACTTGTTAATAATGTGTCGCACAAATTAAGATATAGTTAAAAAAGTTCTTTTGTTATCACGGATACATAGTTCCGACTCACGAAAAATAGATGCCAATTGTGAATTTTAATTGGATAGTTAAATCGAATTCATAAATTCTGAAATGTCGCGTGTTGAGTGTAGAAAGTACTTGCGCTTTTTAGGTAAGATGTTAATTGCTTTGAAAGTTTTTATAGATATGTCAGACTTCAATTGGAGTAGTGTAAATATGTATTCAATTAACATTCGGCAAATTACACATTTACATAATGAATGTTACTGTTTTTTTTAATGTTAAAAACATGTAAAATTTTATTTTAAGAACTTGATGCATATGCAAAAATGGTGTCAGTTTTGAGAGCTCAAGGTTCTTTGACTGATGAAAAGCAAAAGTTACTAGAAGAAATAGCAACTGCTCTGCATATATCCAAAGATCGGCATCAAGCAGAAATTAGGAGAGCTGTGAATGATGATAAGCTGTCATTGGTTGCAGAACAGTACGTATTAATAAATTATTTTTGACAGTATTGCATTGCACTAACTGATACTTTCATTATTTCCTTAGGTTGTTTGGTCCCAATACTGATTCAGAATGGACAGTGGAAGGACGTAGAATAGTTCCTCTGTTTCCAAGACTGAAAGGTCGTACAGCATTTACAACATTTGCAAATAGTATATCATTAACCACTGCTATTGCCAATGAAAGACAACCTCATCTTGTAAAAAAGAAAGAAGGTATGTAAGTGTTGAATAAATTGAACTTCTTGTAGCATAAACTGTTAATATAAAAGATATATATGTTCATACTAGAAATTAGGACATTTATTACTTACAACTGCAATTATTCAAATTAGAACACAACCAAATAGTCTCATGATATGAAGCAATATTTTCTATCACTATTAGTTATCGTTAACATAAAATGTGTTTCATATGTTTAAATATCTGAACGTTGATTTTACAGTAAAGTATAAGAATGAATCTCATAACCCAGTCAAGTACGATGAAAAATCATCAAACAGTGATAGTAAAAATATATTTGCCACGAGAAAAAGAAAAAGATCACAAGAAGTGGGTATTCTTCATTTTAGGTTTACAAACTTTTTTTATTTATTGAACAATGAAATCCAAATTAGATTTTAGGCGTGAATAACGGCACAAATTCTTCTAAGGATACAAGTTCTATTCAACTGAATGTAAAAAAGCCATGCAATCCAGAAAAACTTTACTCTACCTTACCAGTCTCAGATCAGGTAAGCCATATCATAATGCATAGATAACTAATTCAGACATTCATTAATTCAATATGATGAACAATTGCAGAGCTTTGCAAATAAACAGAATGCAGAACATAATGTATTAGATGAATGTCAAGGCCATAGAAGTAAAGAATATCAAATAATATTTTAGATTTTAAATAAAGTATGTGGATACTTGTAAAAAAACTTTGTATTATAATACACTTATGTAACTTAATTACCTGGAACTTTCATGTAAAAAGTATAATATTTATTACAAAATCGAATGTTATAACCACTATTTTGTATTATTTTGTAAAAAAAAGGTAAATTAAGTTTTAAAAAATCAAAAATTTATAACTTATACATAATGTACAAAAGAAATTTTTATACAAAATAAATCCTTGCTTTTGAAAGCCAAAGTATTGAACTTAATGGGACCTTAACAATAAAATTTCTGTGAATTGTTATTTTTATAATACCAATACAAAATTCTGCATAAACAACTAATTTGACTTTTCATCAAATAAATTTTACTGAAAAAATTACTGCATATAACATTGAACTTCTGTCATTACGGATTAAAAACGCACAAGACATTTTGATAACGTATTTTTATTTCTTAATAAAATAAATTACAAATTTATTCTTTCGTTTCTTGTAACTTCTAAATCGAAACCACGAACATAAAATAGAATAATATAATCTGCTTAACATAGGATGATTCCAAAGTTAATTCTTAGTCCACAGCTAATAATATCTTGTTTATTGGCTAGATTCGAATTTTAATTGGCTAGAGTATATAAAATTGGCACATTTGAAGTTAAATCGATTTATGTGCATCAAATGCATGAGAATAATTTAATTCTTGTTCTTCGCCGCTTCGACATTTTTAGAATATGGAGTATTTTTAAAGTGGCTCGCATTTTATGAAATCATTATTTGTTTTTTTATTGTATTTAAATGCTGTATTCGTATTTAAATTAAGCTGAGTACACTTCTTTCGTTTCTAAAACTTTCTGCGGTTGCATTATCTTATAAACTACTTAATAATACTAATAATCATATATCTGATATAATACCAGCATAAAAAATAAAAAAATTATAAGCGATCTTGATTTAACTAATTGCACTACATGATTACAAATACTGCTAAAAGTATCACTGAATAGTACTACCATTAGGTATCATTGAATTAATAAAAATTATGAAAACGAATATGGTTATTTGTTATAATGTACCAATAAGCAATATAATTAATATTTTGTTCATCCTAAAAACTGCTTATATGGTATGAAGTTTGACTTTAAAAGGCCTTCTGACGATTATTTTCAATGGATTTTTGTGAATTTCAATTTGATACCTCCAATTGGTGATAACAAAAATGCTTTTGGATTGTTTACATACGGAATACAAGTTTCATCACAGACATCGACTTTGTAATTCTTTAAAATTGTAATGAGGCCAACTTTCGATTGATAATTAGCGAATCGTGCACCTGAAAAGTAAAACCATACAAATGATGATATAAAGAATTCAAAAATCCTTCCCGAATGAACGTATAATCGAGAGATAATTACCAATGCAGTTTCTGGGACCATCACCGAATGGCAAATAAAATGATGGGTGTCGTTGCTTCGCGACTTCGTCGTCAAATCTTTCGGGGTCAAACTTATCTGGATCAGGATAAATTTCTGGATCACGTTGTATAGCATAAGCTGGAATAAAAATTTTTATTCCTTTTGGAATTGTTACTTTTGATCCTGAGAACGTATATGGTTCCATGCTTTTTCTCAGGAGGACTGTTACTGGTGGATACTTTCTCAAAGTTTCTAAAAAAAAGTAGTAAATTTCATGTTATTGCGTTATTTCGATATTTATTTATTAGACATAATACACTTGTAATTAGCAAACTTACCACAAAATACTTTATGCAAATATTTCATATTTTTTATTGTTTCGTACTTCAACTTTTCATCATTTTTATTCAATTCTTCATTGATTTCTTCTCGAAGCTTATTTTGTAGCGACTGGTTCAAAGCCATTTCATACAAAGCATGACTCATTGTAGTAGACGATGTTTCAAATCCAGCAACAAAAAATACAAATGCTTGAGCAGTAAGAAGTGTATCGGTCAGTTCTGAAAAATTGATAAAGAAATACGTTTATAGAGAGTCTCTAGGTATATCTTCCGCGCTTTCAATGACCTACAAACGAGTTCTCACGCAATTACAATCAATTTAAAAGGTCCTTAATCTAATGCATTCAATTTTTATATCAAATGTTGCAAACTTTAAAAAAAATTTTAGTCACACAGCTCTCTTATCTCGAACATGGATGTGAAGTAAAAGATAGACAATTATTAATTCGGTTAAGATCTATTTGTAAAAAAAACTCGCGTATTTCAGAACGTCTTAAACAATATGATTTTTGTTGTTTATAATTGTACTATTTTGATACTTTCATTCAAATATAAAACTGTAACTTATTTTACAAATCACTGTCTGCGTATAAGAATTATCCTCGCATGTAAGTGTAAAAACGTAAAAATGTCCGATCCTCATATCAAGCTTTAATTCTAAATAAAGTAATAACATTTGAAATACCTACCTATATCACCAACTTTGCTAGGATTCTCTTTGATTTCCATTAATAAGTCGACGAAGTCATTTTTCTTCACATTGTTTTTCTTTCTGTACTCCATTGTTTCCTTCATAATGCCAATAAAAAAGTCATTTACTTCGTGGTCATAGATAAGAGGTCCAAGCAATCGGAAAAGCCAGGGAGCTCCTTCTCGCATTCTCATTATTAGAAGTTTCCATTTATTTACTTCGAAAAATTTACGTCCAACTTTGCGGAACTGACTATCTTCTTCAGCAAGGGCATTCATCTTCAGCCCAAAAGCGCAAACTCCAATAACATCAGTGGTAAATTTAGCCGTCAGTTCACGGCACTCGATAACTGGATTTTTCGCGATGTAAGTCTCTAAGAACTTCTCAAAATGATCAGCACATTCTGTTAATAGATAAAACATTTCCTTGAGCTTGCCCGAAGTAAAGGTTGGTGACAGTTTACTACGTAGGGGTCTCCAACGTTCTGGCTCGAGGCTGAACAAATGCTGAGATAGTGGCTCGACTTTTTCATGAACAATTATGCCGCGATCGGCAAAAACTGTGAAATCTTTAATTAAAACATCCTTTATGTAATCAGGATCTTTTAAAAGGAGAACCGGCGTTCGACGAGCAAACATCCCAATCATTGGCTCATTTTTGAAATTCTCATATTGTTTTTTGAAAAAATCTCCTGCAGATATTCTGCCGAACATAAGATCTTTGAAGTTGCCAAATAGAAGTGAGGGTTTGGGACCAGCTACTCCTCGGATACGCCAAAAATTAAATGTTGATGTCAAGTAGTAATAACCGGCCAAGAACAGCACGGCAAAGCCGGCTAATAACTCGTAAATACCATACTCCATTGCGTTATATGCAATTTGAATTAGCTGAATATCTGCAATAATAAATTGTTTTCTTATCATTACAGGAAAACATTTGATTGTAGCGATATTTATAATTTTATATGAGATTTAATTTTTACAAATTTTAGATTACTTCCGATTGGCTCAAGTCTCTCTCAATGTAGTTTAAGTGTAAATAAGAAATAGTTCACAAGAATAGACAGTATAGTTATAGAAAAAAAAAACTGGAAAAATGTTCAGTATTACAACATAATCAGGATTTTTGCAAATGAAACAATAACATTTATAGCTGCCTGGAAAAACTTCAATTTGATAATAACACGTTTTTCTTAAAGTCTTACATTAAAACTCATTCAAGATTACTTAAGTAATGTAAATTTACACAGAATCAATTAATTTACGTGTACTGTACTTGATAATAATTAAAAATTGCCTAATCAACGAACAAAGCTGATTGATTCCTCGTAAACCAAGTTGATAGTACTGATAACAATTCTATTTTTAACTGCGCATAATGACGAAAGGCTATTGGGTTATTGTTTCATGAAATTGTAATGTAAAGTCAATTTGACCAATTATAAACGTCACAGCACTGTACGCACATCTACCTTAAGAAGACACATTTACCAAAATTTGACTTTTGTTCACTACGCTCACATGAACTGCTGAAGCTACACTAAAGTTTTTCGCCGGTTTTTGTCGGTTTTAACTGTGCGGCGAGACAGACTCATCAGTCAACTCCACACTCGATGCTTTTATGCTAGTCACGCTATGAGTATCAGTTCGACATGACAAGTAAACTCGCTCCTGCCCGATAATGAATCATATGCTGCAATGCAATATCATCGATCAACATGTGAATTGTTTTATGATCATTGCTTATCGTGATATCTTTTTATAATCAAGATAATTTTCCGTTTTCTTTAAGCGCAGCTCCTTTTTCGAAAAACTGATAGATCCGCGTGATTAATTCAAGTGTTATCATACACAGATATGAATTTTCGTCATTCCGTTTTGTGTATAATGCGACAGGACTGGTAACAAATTAAACAAATCGTTTTACGTAAAGATTTTGATATCTTAAAGAGGTGAATAAAAAAAAATTATTTGTTAATGAACTTACAATTAGTGACTCAAGATGAAGTATCAAGTTAGTAGGAAATGATTTTGCACACTGTACAAATTACTCCAGCTTCTGAATTGACAATGAGACCTTTCATTAAAACAAAAGTTTCCTTGTGCTATAAAAAAACACTATATATGTCCTTGAACATTCTACTATTACAGGCATTCAGACAATTTTCTATATTGAAGTTGAAAGGCTTCTTGTAAAAGAAAAACACGAACTTAAGCCATACTCATGAATGAATTATAAAGTAAGACATAATGCAGCTCAACAAAAAAATGTGTTTTTTCAAATTGACAGACGATAAAGTAGAAATTAGTATTAACGCTAAATGATATATACGGTAGTGACTTTTTATCAAAATGTTCAAATTTTTTTAGATAAGAAGTATAATTACTAAAGAAAAGTAATAATTTATACCTGCGATAGGCAATGCTAAATTGGTTTAAAATTACAGGTCTATACATATATGACGAAATCCTTAAAAAAAAAACACTTTTCTGGGGTCTGAAATGCAAAAATTTTGTTTAAATGCTAAGATTTCAGGACCCTTTTCCTCTTCTTTTTGAAGATGTATAGTGTCGGAAAATGCTCGTGAACACTGGAGAAGCCCTCGGGAACTATATTTTTTCAGCATTTTCCCGATATTAATAACAAACTAAAAATGAATGAAACTTTTTTCTACGTAAAGGTCTTCTTATTTGCTATCATTTTGATTGGTCAAAAATGTTTCTAGCGGTCTTAGAAGCCGAGAAATCAATATTTTAAGAAATGCCGTTTTTCGCCTATTTTCTGTGAGAAAAGCCCATTTGATTATAATGGGAAAGTGCCGAAAAAGTAATTCCTGCAGACTTTTCCAATGTTCACGAGCATTTTCCGACACTATATACCTTCAAAAAGAAGAGGAAAAAGTCCGGAAGCCTTAGCATAAAAAAAATGTTTGCCATTCTAGACCCCAGATACAGTGTTTTTAAAGGATTTCGTCATATATTCAAAAATGAAAATAAAACAACTTTACAATATAATATTCCTTCGGAGAACATCTTGACAAGTTCATTTAGTAATTTTCTTACACGCTATCATATTTACCTCAAAATTTTAGAATAGTGGAAAATTACAAATTCATCAATGTTATAATGTGTCCTAATCGACGTTCCCATTCCATACAAGTGAAGATTTCGTTATCGACTTTTTTTACAAATCACACTACTCGATAAGGCAATTTCCGAGGGGTGATCCACTGTCTCAAAAAGTGTACACAGATTGAAAATCGAAGGATTGTTACAATCTCAATATGATTGCACAGACTTCCAAAATCGTAAAGATTATACCGACTCGATAAGAGTATTAAAATAATTGTAATGATTATGAAATTTCAAGAAAATGTTTTTTCATTAAAAATAAAAATGCAGAGTTTTGTCTCATTACAGGGTTTTGATCGAGACGCTCGAGTATTATCCAAAATATTGAAAAATCGACTCTCTTTAAACACGCTTGTTTAACCGTTCAAATCATATGTCAATAATATGGAAATTTAAAATTGCATCGATAATATGAAAATTATAAATTGCCAGTTGTTGTAAATATTTTGAGAAAACGTTAAAAAAACAGATAACAAGTTATGTCAAAATGATTCTTCGACGATAATAAATATGATGCATTTATTTCGCGCGTGGACGAGAACTAAACGGTTATCAAGCGAATTATCACTCTTAGACTGAATAAAACTAGAATCGAAACGTTTGTAGAAACTAATAATTATGAGGAAATTTTATCTCAATAACATTGGAGACAAGAAACCCTCAATTACTTTTGAAATGTCACATGGACCTTCCTATTTATTTTTTCACGTTTATAATGATTATTTTTATTTTGAGATTTTGATTAAGATTGCAGTTATGGTCGCTGTTGTTTACAACAAGATTTTACGAGCATTTTTAGTTTCAATTGGCAACTGTAATTATAAAAAATCGAAATAATAATTGGCAACTGTATATACTTTGTTAAGATGAATTTATATTGTTATTAATAAATAATAAACAGAAACTTCTAAACGCTAGTGTCTATGAAGATAAAAAAAGTGTTCAATAGTTATTAATAGCACAGGTGTTAACGGCGTACTGCTCGACGTGACTATTTAACACCTTCTCCCTTTATTATTAATGAAATCTGGCAATAATATTTGTTATTTTGAACTTGTTTCACTTATGCATTGCAATCTTTGTATAAACAGTCAATTTAGGATGTTGAAAAACAATAACTCAGCTTGCAAGCTTGAAATCCACGTGCAGTGACGATATAAATTTGTCGTATGTATATAAATATTTTTTATAGAAGTGCAATGCTACATTTCTAACGCCACCATTATCTTCAGGGTATTAAGTCTTAGATAAAATTATTCAAAAAATTGCAATTATAAATTTATTAGATAGAGAAACTACTTATAAAATTATTTTGAATGCTGTAGCAAAGGAATTATGTGTTTACTTAGATAACGTTTGAATATTTAAAATTTCATATCAAACAAACTTTATAATCACACTACGATACCGTTTAACTTTTGTTTCACAATACATATATCAACAACATTGAGTTTCTTATATGTTTATTTTACCTATGTACTAACAAGAGTAACAAATAATAGCTTGCTTTTTTTAGCAAAGAACACCTCAGTCAATTGTATGGTTATCAATAAATTTTTTTCAAGTTCCAAAAAATGCAGAAAAATGGAAAATAAAAATTGAAAAAAGTTCTTATTTGCTAAAATCATTTTGAAAAATAAAATTTTAGACAAATTAGTCGGCTTGTATTAAGAATTGAAAAATGCGATAAATTGCTCACAATTTTCAGGAATAAGTTAATGTTACAATCCATTAATGAATAAAATATTAGCAAATATGTATTTGTAAGAAAAACAAAAAGTTTAAAGTAAATTCTAGAAAGAAAATCGAAATCAAACGAAATGGAGAACGAATGGATGGGAAATTGATTCTCATGAGCAGTGTAGATTACGTATATAACGCTGGTGCACGGAAATGAAAGATTTTCCAAGTTTCCACAGCGTTCCTTTTGCGAACGAGGCCAATTGGAGACCAATTGGTGGAAGGTACTGAAATTGAGAATTTGCAAGAAGAATGTTTTCTGTTTTGAGTGAGCCTATAACACTTAAGATATTCAGATGAAAGGGAAGATATTGAAGTCACAAGAAAGAGAGAGAGAGAGAGAGAGTGTGTGTGTGTGAGAGAGGGAAGAGGGGGTAACCAAAGATTACGTACACATTGCGAGAGAAGATTATACCGTGAGAGAGCGAGTATACATATATACAAGAGAGGGTGGGGGTAGGTGTGCGAGAGAGAGAGAGGAAAGACGAGAGGGAGGGAGAGAGAGAGAGAGAGAGACACTAGGAGACGCTGCGCGCAGGCTCGAGTCGGGTCGATGTTATAAGCAGGCGCGGGGCGAGGCGCCGGTTTAGTCCAGGAGCAGTAGGGAAAGTCGTCGTGCTCGCTGTATTAGCGCGCACTATATTGCAGTTTTAACACAAGTCCGTAAACGAAGCAGCGTCAGTAAAGCCGCCAGAGGACAACAATAACAGACGCGCCATTCTTCAGCTCGCAGAAAAAGAGAGAAATCAGCTGCTGCGGCTCGATTTTCGTTCGAGCACAACTGAACGCCAACCTAGGTATCTGTTTGGCGTGGAAAAACGCGTGCGCCCAGCAGAGTGTTTCCGGGTTATCGGGACACACACCGCGCTACCGCCACCACCACCTCCTCCTCTTCTCCTCTTTCCCCCGTTGCTATCTCAGCTGGGCTCGACTATGTAAACACAAGGTCAGCCGCAGCTGTTGAGCCGAACGAAAGAGTATAGTGTGCGTGTGCGCGACGACGACATTGCAACCGCTGCTGCAGTGCGAGCTTGAGGAAGGCCCAGCAGGAGTTGAGAGTGCAGGTCGAGGAGCAAAAGCACTGTTCGCGCGGAAGCTCAAGGAAGCCCGCAAACTGGCTCCGGAAGTGAGGATCAAGCAAATTGGAATGAGGGAGGATCTTCTGTCGATAATACGTCACACCAGCAGTGACCATTTCTCGGAAGAGCTCTAGTCGTTCGGCAGCAGCAGCACACATGTTTATCCAGCAACTCTGAGCGATCTTGGATAGTTGCGAGCCGAGAGCAGCAACATCAGGTCGGACCCGGCCAAACGGAAGATATTAGCACTCGCACTCGTTAGCTGCAGCTTGCTATGCCCTGGCTGGCCGCCTGCCTCAGTCTATTGAGCGAGCCATTGCTGGGCTACTGCCTGGCCGCGAGAAAGCTGGCGCTGCAAGCCGGTATCCTGCACAATTTCACCAAAAACCCGATGGCGCCCAGCATGGACCACCCAGGTCAGTTTCTCACGCTCTCTCTCTCTCTCTTTCTACATTTTCTTTTGTCACCATCCTCCCCTTAATATGTACCCTCACGAAATTTTCCTTTTAGCCTTGCCCTCCTACAGCGCGACGCTTCTTCTTCTTCTTCTTATACTTCTCATGTATATATGTATATGTATATCGCTCCACTTGCTCCGACGACGGACTTAGCGACCTTAATTTGCAATGCAACGCCGGACAAACATTCTATAATTGATCAGACCGCAGTTGTTATATAAAGTACTCGAGAGACAGCGATCGATCAATCGCGTTGCAACAAGTTCCAACTAGTACTTCTCGCGGCTTCGAAGCCGACGAGCTTTTGGAACACGCATCGCTTCCATTGTTTTCTTTGTATAATATTATTCGTGCCGCGGTGGTAAAACTGCACCACTGATTTTTCCGGAGTGAGAATCTTTACATGACCTTCGTTCGACAAAGTTTCCTCTTGTAATTGTTATTTATAAGGCTATATCAATGTCTCGGTTTATTTTTAATGTGCACACACGTGCCATTTTACACCTGAAGATCGAATGCCACAGAAATCATCGTTTTTACCCTATTTCTCGTTGCAAAATTTTTAATGACACACGAGCTCGAAATAATCTTTACTGACGCATTGTCAAATATACATGTAGTTCGTGCTCGAGCTACTATATATTTTCACGAAAATAGTTTCTTTCTTTATACACACTATGGGTAAATTATTCGGAATACAATGCTCGACGACACGCTTGTATTTTTTTTTTATTTTTCAAATCGACGATGTTTCTTCGACATTGCAAGATTACGCTGAAATTCTATTAACAAACCGCCATTGTTCTCGAAACAAAGTTACTCTGTCGGTTTATTTGTAAAGCTTAAAATTCAAGCTCAGTTTCGAGCGTCTTAAAATAAACCTCCATTTTAGCTGAAAAAGAAGGAACAAAAAAAAAATGTTATCGTCAATTTCAAAAGTTATTTCGTAAACAGCCTGAGCTCGTGCAACGCTTGATTTTTTTTTTTAGAACGAAATATCGTTGCACTCGCGATTCTGCGTTTTTTTACAGTTAAAGCTTAGTGCGCACGTCATAGCGGTTCTCAAGGGTAGATATACGCAGTAGGTATACATACGTATATATAGCAATGTACTTCCTATATCCGAGGCACGAGACCACTTTCGGAGAAATCGATTTTACAATGCAGTGTTGTGCACGCGCGCGAGAAACCAATTATTTGGCTGTAAAAATTTTTCCGTTTTTCACCGACTGAAGGTGCTGTATATATATACTGTACTGTAATATATATATATATATATATTATGTACATACGTAACTAAATATTATCGACCAGAGAGCTATCTTGACCTCAATTCGGTAGTTCAGTTCTGATATCGGTACAATCGAGTTGTTCCTCCCACTTATTGTTTAATGTTTCGTAATATTTGTTAATACTCTCGTTCAACATCAATATTTGGTTTTCGAATCGAGTTACTGATATAAAATGAAATCTTGAAATTTTATGAACACACGGGTTGAAAACAAGATTATGTGACTTAATTGAACCATCCTTCACACGTGCTATCTCAGATTCAAGTACACGGCTTTTATCACCGGAGTTACGTAAAGCAACAAAAAATAAATAAAAAGAGTATAACTCGTTGTGTTGTGACTCTGAAATTTACAAATGCGATTATTTCGTCTTCGTTGCGAAAGAAGAAAAAAAAAGCAATTTATGATCGTTCATTATTCAATTTTATCATTAATAATTTACATATTCATCGAACTTGATATGATAATTGTCCTCTTTTTGAAAAAAAAAAATGCAACTTATCGTCGTTCGACTGCAGTAGTAACGGTTCGCGGGATGCACAGCAGCGGTGCAGTGCAAAAAGTTATAATTAATCTTATCCATACAATAATATATCCTTGGCTAAAAGTGATTGTAGGCAAGGTTATTGTACACAGCGTTATATTAACAATAAATAATACACGCAGACGTCTTGCGGATAGTCAAGATTTTTTCATCTCGTGACTTTAAAGTTTAATTGTATATAAATCGTACATTTCGATGCAAACAATCGTATCAATTAATATATTCACTGCGATAATCACTACAAGTAACGTGAATCGTATGGGAGCAAATGAAAAAGAGAAAATGTATTTTTGTTAAAAATAAATCGCATATAGCGATAAGGAACAGGTTTATCTCTCTCTTGCGGGGCAACGTATTGCTTTCGAAATTTTCTCAGTGGCTCTCAAAGCTGTTGGCAACGCGTGCGAGACTGAACTGTGTGTAGAAACTATATTCGTAGTTTTTCAGAATCTAGAATAAATTTTAAAAAAATGAGGGTCGTATATATAGAATAAATTACAAAAAATGAGAAAACAACAAATCCCTGTAAGTATTGAAATGATAGCTGGGCAAACATAGATACGAGAATATAAGATAACGACGTATATTTCGGAGCAGCGCGAGATGAACACAACACAACACCCGTGTTTGTGCGAGTATATAACAGCAGACGACGCATGGCGATGTGTATAATAGGGGGGGACCAACAAACGCTACAGGCGGCGCGTGTTATATTTTTACGCGACCGGTTCGCAACACGCACAGCACGAGACGCGGCAGAGTAAAAAGAACGAGCGAAGAACCGCCGTGCCCCTCTCGGCTCGACCAATGAGAAAAAGCCTCATTCCGACTTGTATACACTGAGGCTATTTAAAAAGAGAGAGAGAGAGAGAGACGCGCTGCCGAAACTCTGTTCAACTTATACACACGCACATCATGGCTATGAATTTTTGTCATTTATACCGAGGTCGTGTAATTCTTTTGCTTAACGAAGCATAAAAGCGTTATTGTGTTTCATTACTCGTCTTCTCTGCGCTTTATTCAATGCGTCTTCAATTTAATTTCGTTGTTTTTTTGCTTCTATTGGTCAAGCCACTCTTTTTTTTTTTTCGTGGCGTGTCACGTGTTGGAGATTTGCTGATGTCACGATTTTTAATGACGACGACTGCGTTTGCGAAAGGAAAGTCCGAAGTTGTGATTAGCAATTTGTTGTACGTTCTTCGATAAATTACAAAATATTTTTACATTTGTCGGGGAAAGCGATTACCTTTTTTTTTTTCATGGATAAAGCTAATCGAGATATTAGCGCTATCGTCCAATTACCGCAAATGTTTGTTTGATGGAATTTTACTTTTACTAATTGAAGAAAGATTATCATGAAATAAAAATAATTAAGAGAATACATTACGATTTTTATTTTGAATGATATTACTTGTTTCTTATGAATAATGTGTTATAAATTGATCATAATGGTAGAAATATTCACAGTGAATTTTATAATTATTTAGTTACGATAATAAATTAATGATAATTACTTCTAACTACATAGAATGAAGAAAAGTTATTTAGTTTGAAAAAAAATGTTCATTTGCAAGAACTCTATTTCAGACTCGATTCATTTCCAAGAAGTTTTGTTCAGGTTACATATTTTAATAAACTGATGTTACATTTTTTCCAATGTAAGATTATGAAAACATTCGAGTACACGATTAGATTTAAAAAATCATCTCTGAAAAGAGCAATTTGAAAAAACACGCGCTACCGTTGAAAAACAAAGTAATAAAATATCTAACAAAACTGCTGCTAAAAGAAAAACAACGAAAAGATTTTCCATTTGTACAAATATTCCACGTACGTAACTTTTGTTTTTCCAAATCTATAATGCAATCGCGCGCTCCGTAGCCACTAAGAACATTTTCGGATCTCCAAGCGCGTTCCACGATTGCTAAATCTTATCGTATGTCACTGAACCGCGATGACGCAAATCCTAGATTAGACCGAGAGAGCTCACGATTTCGGGGCTGACGCAAGAAATGCACGAAGATGATAATATATAAGATACTTGATTTTTCTCGATGCTAATTGCATTAAAATTCTAAATGGCACGGCTCGTGTTCATAATAGAATAGTAGCGAATTGAAGAAGAAGAAAAAGAAGTAGGTCAACGCAAGAACGTCATACACACACGAGCTTACTATTAAAAAACTTCGAAACACCTTTTTCAGAGCACTTTCACGTTGATGACATAACGAATGAAAAGTCATAAGATGTTTTATTCTTTTATTGTCTCTCGCGACTGTAATTTTCGACCAAAGACGTCATTCCAAACAAAACTCATGATTATTGTATACGAAGAACGTCATTACCGAAGCCACAGACGAGAAGCCATCCAAAAATGATTACAATATTGACGAATTACATGGGGAGCTTATTTGGCGTCTTATATAACGATTCGCCGAGGACGACGCGTATACAATTCGCTATACGTAGCAGCAGCAGCATCTGCATGTATACTATACATCCTATACGTAGCAGTGCACGCAAGTGACCTCGCGTGAGACCGTGTGCGTTATATATACAGAATGAGTTAGAGCGAGAGGGAGGGATGATAGAAGCCAAACGGAGCCAACAAAACACGTTTTTAGCACAATACACAACTTGAATATCTGACAAATTAAAGACTTACACGACGTCGACGCGAAAAGACCAAGTCAAACATTCGAGCCAGCGCAGTATGGGATCGTCGTGGCATTTACTTTATGACTTTATATCTGTCGTTTTTACACACACACACACATACCACACGGAAAAACAGGAAAACTCACAAACAGCAGCAGCAGACGATGATTACGCGATCTCCTCTGTCTACTGTCACCAATGCCTTCGGTTATTTTTCCCTTCCTTTTTCTATTGTGCGTCGTACAGTGCATTTATATGCAATTATGAGCCACGATCTCGGCGTCCAATGGAGGCACTGTGTCTGGAATTCCACGTCGGTAAACTCGCTTGCTGCTAAATCCTCCATCGTCGATCTTCTCTTCTGCGGCTTGGCAGCGTTCTCGTTCGGTTTCACTATATATGTTGTACCCAGCATTCCGACACGTGTACGAGATGATCTTTTATACAGTTCTTTATATCTCTGGTGACTTTAATATCAATTGTCCACTGGTGTGACAGTGAAAACTCAACTTTGCTTTTTTTTAAATGTGTCTTTCTGTTTTCACGATGCTGTTTTGATGTGCCAAACGCGGGGAGACGGTTATAGAACTCACTATGACTTATTGTATTGTAAATTATTCAACTGTCGGATTTGCAAACTAACATTCTGCATCGAATTTGCAGATAATAGCCTTAAACTTGGACTGCGATGATTCATTCGTTTGTCTCTCTATAGGTCTCACCCGAATTTCGCATTCTATGCCG
Source organism: Galeopsomyia nigrocyanea (assembly GCA_035047105.1). Lineage (NCBI taxonomy): Eukaryota > Metazoa > Arthropoda > Insecta > Hymenoptera > Eulophidae > Galeopsomyia > Galeopsomyia nigrocyanea. The sequence goes on along the minus strand of JAWWMK010000040.1, from coordinate 5,700,166 downwards.
AAGCTTTTTTTTTCATGAAATTTAAATTTCTAGCTAGTCTCGTGTAAGCTTTCAAGGTTTCATCGCTGATAGCACGAGTTTCTATTAGACTGAGAAAAAATGTTTCATCGCGTTGATATCGCAAAATTCATTTATGCTCTTTTATCTTTATTTGTATAGATTCAACAATTACAGCCTGCGATTCTTGATTTAGTTGATCGTTCTTATCGGACGGGATTGTTAAACTGAATTCTTGAATCAATATTAGATGTATCAAATATTAAGATATTTTTAGATTTCTATGTAGAACTGTAATAAATATCGTAACAAGCGATGAGACATACCTAACGCAAATGATTATGTAGAAACTAATAAAAGGTTTCCATTCTGTATTTTCCATTGAAAATTGCAAAAGCCCAATTACGCGACGAACAAAAAAAAGAAAAATAATAGCTGTCAATGACTCAAATTGTCTCTCGTTCTTTTTCGCAACAAAAAAAAAACCCCTCGATTATGAACGGTTGTGTAATGAGACAAGAGTTGAATAACGAGCTTTAGTGAAAATTCCACTTTATCGCGATATAGAAAAAAAAAAGAAGAGCAATAAAGGTGACGTCAAACGCAAATCAGAAAATCTTTTCGATCATCATCACAACATATCGCGCGCGTGTCTGATGCAAAAACGTCGCGTTTTCCTTTCGCCTATCTCCCGAGACTTGGCGTCTACGCCAGATCATGCATTCGATGTGTGCTATTGCACGTATATAGATCTGTTTACTTTTCAATTCTGCGAGATGCTTATTTTTTTTTTTCGAGCTACTCTCCCTCTGTGAATGATGGGTGAACGTAATCGATTGCGTGTGTATGGAATACGTAATTTTTCTGCTACAGCTCTCGAAGCAGTGCAAAAAAAAGTGCTTTGTTGTAATTGTTCGTCCTTAGCTAGCTGCATTTAGCTATTGTGTTTTTCCGGATTTGTTGTAATTGTTCGTCCTTAGCTAGCTGCATTTAGCTATTGTGTTTTTCCGGAAACTTTACTCATCATCTTCCTGGATGTACTTTCCTCATTCCTGCGCGACTAATGTCAGAAATTCCAAATTATACCTGACAAGCACTTTTAAACTCGACTTTTATGAGTTTACCCTTCTCTCAAAGCTTTTCGTAAAATTACTCAGCGCGTTACGCAAAACAATCGGTTAGTTACATGACTGTATCCCGCAAAATATTGATTGCCGCACGTCTAATAATCCCGCGCGGAAGTGCAATGATACAAGCTCGTCGTAAAACAAGAAAAACGTTGTTGTGTATATACAATGCCGCAGTTTTGCCTTATGTCATTGATCGCTCGCGTATTATAGCAGGACAAGACTAATGCACCGCAATACTCGAGTTAACGCGGAAAAAACTCGGAGAGCTAGCTATTATACTTGCCACCGATGAAAACAGGAAGTTCCACGTGCAAAAGCGAAGATTTTGTGTCAGCGAAAAGGAAAAAAAAGGTGAAGCCATTGTTCGTTTCTTTTCTTTTTTCTTCTTTTTTTTAACCACTTTCATAACCTATCACGTTGCCCGCTATTTAGCTTGATTCGATTGCTGACAGGCGACGCTTTTACTACGCTACTTTCTCTTTTATTATTTTTGTTGCCGTCGCGACCTCTTGTTTTTACGATGCACTCTCAGCGGAAAAACTTGTTTACAGCCGCTCGGGGGGAATGGAAGTTTGACAATTTCGCAGCTTTTATTTTTCGCAAGCTCAGCGCAATACGAAACCACTCGAAAACTTGCGCGCGCACGCTTACGTTTTGTTTTCATTTCGGACCTTTTAATTTATTGCTAACGCATCATGTTGGTAAACAAAGTTGTTCGACATATACTTTTTATTGACTCACGCGGGTTGATCGAGATCAATAAAAATATCTGTGCTTACCACGTTTCGAAGAAGCAAATTAAATCAAGTTGTATAATGTGGATAATTTTCATGGAATCATTTTTTTTATTAGATTGATGTTATCTTAATACGCCTGGCGATCATGAGTGATTCTTTTGAATTATTTCGATTACAAACTGAACGAAGCCTTTGTAATCCTATCTCTAGAAAAAAAAAATTGAAGTCAGGGTCTCATTAAAAAAAAAAGCTTCTCGAGTCAACGAAGAAATTATTTAACACAAGGATAAATAATCTTGTTATTCTAGCAAATCGACAAAAAAAAAAATCTCCATGACCCGAGGATCAGCGGAATGGACTTTGCACTTTGAAGAAAAAAAGAAGCTTTTTATCGCGTGTCTTATATGTGTGTCGCGCTTGCATCGATCGACCGTGTATGTATGTGTTTGTATTGCCGCGCACTTTGTAGGAGTTCGCGAATGTCTATATAGATCGACACTTTCTAAATATAAAATCGCGGTCTATCTAGCGTCGAGTCGTCAGTGAACGATTGACTTTCGCAACGATAGCATCACCACGCATGTCTCTGTCAAACGACCTCTCGACGCTCATCCGTCGCCAAGTGTCGCACGTTCGTTTCTCCAAGGAGTTCCCTTGAACTATACGTTTCTATTACTTTCCGCCGGTATATATATACATATCAAACGCCAATTTTCTTCAAACTTCCTGAGTTGGTTTTTTCTTCTCTTCTCGTCTCTATACGTCTATTCATAATACTCGACGGCTTCTGTCGACAGCCAGCTTTTCGTGAATATATAGCTGTATATATATATCAGCCAACATGTGTCACATCGGTAAGCATCTTTGTTTATTATCCATTATTATCCGCGCTGTTCTATTTTTTGTGTTCGACAATCGAAGATCAAATATTGTTTGCACCACAGTTTCATCCATCCCTTGACATTTCGCTTGCGAACTATAAAGTTTGAAATCGTGCTTGAGTTTCCAAAGCTCTCATCCACGTGGATTAATTGTATGTGTATATAATAAACACACACAAAGTTTTCGTTATCTAGCGGACTGATCATTAATTTCGTTTCCTAATTCGATCGAACGATCCTGATAGCGCAAAATCTCGATTTAGCAAAAAAACCGAACTGGCGAGCTGCGTGGCGATCACGTGCACATCGTCGTCTATATAGATTCGACTGATACCTATAATGCACACGTATAATACACATAATAGAGCTTGACTGTTATATCGTAGACACGCGCGCCGATCGAAACGAATCTTTTTTTTTCTCGAATCCGCGATTGATTGACATTATCGTTTTTTTTTTTCGTTCCAATATATCGTCGTTGATGCGTTTTTTCCGGTGAAAAGTTTACACCCGCGCAGATGTTCGATGGTTATTTCAGCTCCGAGGAAAATTCGCACCTGGCTCGCGGCCAGTTCAGCTTTTTTTTTCATTTTTATTTTCGTATTTGAAAGTGGCACGAGGTTTTTTTTTAATGATCGTTTAATATATCACTCAAGCTTCGTCAGATTTACAAAAATTCATCGGACCATCAGATTCATCTCCCCTCCTACTCTTCTGAATTACGCGCGTGTGTGTTGACAATGAGCAAGCGAAAGAAGACAAGATAACCCCGTAGATTATCTATACACTTTGTTTTTTGCGCGTACGCCAAAATTAGAATTGTGTGTCTTAGTCGGGGCGGCCGTTTATTCTTAGTACACAGCGGTAGTTAAACGGCTTTATTTTCTTTTATCTTCCTTGCTCTAAATGCGGAAGCCGTGCACGTTATAACACTCTTAGCTTCTTTCTTTTTTTTTTTTAACAGCGTAAAAATTCTAAAGCTTGATGGTTATTCGAAATTGAAAATCGTTTATCGTACAACTAGCGATGGGTTATATGTCGTTAATTAAGCTACACGATCAATTCATTGAGAAGCTATAGCGCTCTGATGAAATGTCGAAGAGGAGGTCTGATAGATATATACACGCATATACTGTTAAGCGTTACGAAATCGCATATCGAAGATTCTCGAGTCACGTGTCGACGTCTGCTGCTGCTGCTGTTACTGTCCCATATTCCTTATTCTCCCAAGTTTTATACATCCATCCCGTACCACACGAATAAATCTACCGCAAAAGTAGAAAATTGCCGGAAATGAAAATGCTGAAGATGAAATTTGTATGTTTGATACAGAAGCCACGCCAGACATAGCCGTGAGGGCACCCGCCGCTGCAGGGGTGAGCAAGCCACCGCGCAAATTCGCTGGGGTCGTGATCGTCACGACTGGACTGCCGGCCAGAGGCAAGAGTCAAATTGCCCATTGCCTCCAACGACGACTTAATTGGAATGGCGAGTCGGCTAAGGGTAAGTCCATTATCTTTTTATTTATGTACTATGTTCTTCTAGCGCGAGATTTTTTTTCTTTTTCTTCGTGTGTTATGAAAAACACGAAGTTACCTAACGCTTGTACAGACTAGACGCATTGGATTTGCATGTATAATTTTTTTTTTGTCTACACGGAAAACAAACTACCGAGAATCTCACGTCGCGACAGTATACAAGATCGAATATATCTCGAATTTTCCGCTGACATGTATTCGTTTTATAAATTAACAGCAGTCTATTGACCTTATATTCCATTCAATTTTGCAATATAGTACAACACATACTCTGGCTCAATTAATAGAGTTACGCAATTGCCCATCGTCGCACGATTATTATTGGCAATCGTATCATTGCGAGTAATATAGAGAACGATATATATGGCTTTATATTTCGAAGCTCTCTCGGGAGGGAGATACATATCGTAAAAGAAAAAGTCGTTATAATTTTATTGGGACTCTCTTTCTCTCTTTCCCTCGTATAACGACACGAAAAAACGGAAAGCAATAAACGATTCCGACGAACATTCGCGGTGTATAGAGATATACACTTTTTTCCCCCCCATCAATTTAGTCGCGAAAGTGCAGCTCTTTTCGATTGAAGGAGCGTATGCGAATTCGAAAGAGCTTTTTTTTATTTTTCCGACGCGCAAATTCGAAAGCTGATGGACTCTTAATTTGCATATCAGAGTATCGTTGGAAATGATGAAAAATTGACATGTCGTTTGCAGTGATGCGCGTGAGTGATTACCGACGCAAGAGATTGGAGCCGTATGCGTCCCATGAGCTTTTCCGACCTGATCACGAGGCCAATGTCGCATTGCGTGCTCTCGCCCAACGCGACGCTATGCAGGACTGCGCGTCCTGGCTCGCCGCTGGAAACACCGTTGCTGTAAGTATATGGCCAATTCCACGAAAAAACTGCCGTAATTTGGTAGTGTTTTTTCAAAAATTCAAACTGAGGGTACGATCTCAATTTTAGGGTTACGCGGCTCTACGAAGCATCAAAAGTTTCGCAATCCTCTTGCCCACCCTCTCCTTTCATGT
>JAWWMK010000040.1:5673320-5694506 GCA_035047105.1 Galeopsomyia nigrocyanea | reverse complement strand
GTAGAATTCGATTCTGAAGTCAGATTAACGTTATCTTTTTTCATTTTTTGTTAAATTCCAAAAAAACTATGGAATTTAGTGTATTATTTTTTGACCGTTTTAAGACTTCTAAGTCCAAAAAAAGGGTGTCACAAGATAACGCGGCGTGGGGCACTAGTGTTTTTAGGTTCTATTAGTGTTGTAGATTGAGAAAATATAATCATTTTGAGCGTAACCCCGAGTTTTTAATTTGCCAAAACCCGAACAAAGTTATGGCAGTTTTTTTGTGGATTTGGCCATATATATTTCTGTTGTTAAAGATGACGCAAGTGACCGATTAAAAAAAATCTCAGAAGTATCATTGTTATCGATGTTTATCGATGATAATCACCGCTATCGTATCAGTCAGCGTTGATATATACTATAAATAGAAAAAAAGAATGGCAAAAGACCCCCTATAGCTTCCGTGACTGATTAACTCTGTACGTGCATTTGCAAATAATAGATCCTGGACGCAACGGTGGTCACCAGCGAACAACGCGCCGAGGTGCACGATTACTTCTCGGCGCAGCTGGGCTACCGAGTGCTGTTCCTCGAGTGCGTCTGCGAGGACGCCCAGGTGCTCGAGTCCAATTGCCACGAGATTCTGCGCCACAGCCTCGACTACGCCGGCATGGAGCCCACCGCCGCGGCCGAGGATCTGCGCCTCAAGATCGCTCAGTATCAGAAGACCTATCAGACCATGGATCAGGAGAGCAAGTATCCGCGAATACGCATCGACACGGCGACTATGGAGATCAGAGCTTACAAAGTTACCGGTCACGTGGAGACCAGCGTTCTTGGATATCTTGCCAGTGTGTCTCTCAAGCCTCATACTCTGTATTTCTCCAGGGTGAGTACAATGAAAATACAACTCATTGTCATACATTGATTATATTATGTATATTGAACTAACGGACGAATTTCGTTACAGCACGGCGAGAGCGAGTACAACGTGCTTGGCAAGATCGGCGGCGACGCCGTGCTGAGCCCTCGCGGCGAGCGCTACGCACAGGCGCTCGCCGGCAAGATCAACTCGATGCACATACCCGAGCTTCGAGTGCTGACGAGTCGGCTGCGTCGCACCATCGCCACGGCCCGTGGTATCGAGGCACCCCAAGAGCACGTCGCTGCGCTCAATGAACTCTACGCCGGAGTCTGCGAGGGACTCTCCTACGAGGAGATGCAAGAACACTATCCTCAGGTTGGTTACGACACTACTTGCGAATTTTAAATTTAGACGGCGGTTTTGAGAGAAATCTCGTTTCGCGCTTTTTGGCGTAGTTGTTGACTTTGATGCCGAGGCGGCTGGGAGTTTTTGTTTTTCAACGTCAAACTTTGTTGGCAACTCTTCTCGGGATATGTTTCCTGTTCACTCAAGAGAGAGAGGGGGAGAATGAGAGATTTAGATGTGCGCGGCCTTTGATATTTTTCATTGAATCGTCACTCATTGGCTCTGTTGTTGGGTGGGTTATTTTCAATTGCCAAGTCTATTATTTATTTATAGCTTGCAATGTTATTTACACTTGCAAGCTTGCTACTTGATAATTATATCTCCGAGAGATCGAGTGGCCTAATCTGATTTGATAAAGTACCGCGAGCCGTCATTGTTTTTCACTTGGCAATTTCAATTCGAGCAGGAAGTCGTTGGTCAGTGTTTTTTTTTAAAACAATATTGTTGTTCACTATGAATTGATTATCAAAATAAAACTTTTGCATTCGTCTCAAAAATCTTTATCTAATCTTTTATTCTGTACGCGGAAGAGAACTTGAAAGTCAAGAATAAAATGTTATTTTTAAGCACTGCATTATTTTTACTTTTGAACTGCAGTGGGATGCACACATACATCACGAAGTTTGAAGTCGTTGAATAATAATTTTAGTTGTTATACGCGCCATGGTTGAATTTTGTTGGTAGCGACTCGGATTGTTGTCAGTTGATATGATATACAGTGGGGAAATTTTGCAATTTAAATTCAAATGAAAGCCCTTTGGTCGAATTGCGATCGTTCGCCAGGGAAATTATTAACTTGGTTGCAGCGCAGATAAGGCAAACTTCGCGCGAACGAACGAGCAATGATAAAAACGAGTTTTCTTCGTAATTTTCAGGAATTCGCCTGGCGAGACCAAGACAAATTGCGCTACCGGTACCCATGGGGCGAGAGCTACGTGGACACGATGCAGCGAGTCGAGCCAGTGATAGTAGACCTTCAGCAAGCCAACAACGTGCTTGTCATATCCCATCAGGCGATATTGCGCTGTATAATCGGCTATTTCCTCGACAAGAGACCCGAGGAGCTGCCCTACATGGAGGTGCCGCTGCACACCATCATACGCATCAGCAGCCAGGGCTTCAACTACAAGCTCGAGTTCATCAAGCTCGGCATCGAGTGCGTCAACACCACGCGCATCAAGCCGCAGAATTGCAGCGTCACCAGGACCGCCGACGACGCTCTTATCACCGTGCCGGCACACTTTGACATTCCCGATCCATGGAGGAATCCTGGCAGCGGGCCCACCCTTGTGCAGCAACACTGAGTACCAAAGGAGGGGACACGCAAACAAGGCTCCTCCGAAAAATAATTAACAAGCTCTATTTTTCCGATGATACAACAACACCACCACGATATATATTTACATCGCGCCGCGAGTCCCCTTCGGTTCCTTCATTATAATTGCGCTATTTCTATATACCAACATATACTATTGTGTGCTCGCTTCAAACTCTCGTATTCTATATCCTATTATACTATACTACTATTATATCTCGTTTTAGTTTCTTATCAGTTACTTCTATCCGTCACTTTTTTTTTTTTGCTTTTCACATTTCTGTCACTTTGACGCGGTAGATACGAACAATCAATCACTTACGATTTCCGTTTCCGAGCAAACTAAAATTATAGTTTCTTTTTTCTTTCTTCGTTGCTTCGATTTCAAATTCAGATTCTAGATAAAATTTTGCTCGATTTCAAGCGATACGTTTTGTTTATCGGTTAAAACATGTAAATGACTGTTCTTTTTTTTATCAACAATGTCGATCAGCGATCGATAATTCATTTTTGAACGACACAGCTGATGTAAAACTATTGCAAGTAACTTATTGATGCAAACATTTTTGAATTAAAAGAGTACTTACTGACGTATAATTTAAGAACTATCCGTTACGGTAGTTTTAACACTTTGGAAATAGAAAAAAAATAGTTATGTATTTTGAAGAAACTGTTGACCCTTCTCGAAGTCAATAATGGCACTAATTATTAGATCGCCCATAATGGTCTTCAGTGTGAAGAAATATAAATCGTATTGTTAGGATTGTTAGTGGTTTATAATCAATCTGCCAAGGCAGAAATGTAGACGTATTATTCACGGCAAAAGTATGCGAATCGCAAATAGACATAATATAAGGATATTTTCAAAGAAAAGAATTAAAAATATTATAAGAAAACTATGGAAAAGTACATGGTAAATCACTATTAAAATAATCGTTTTGTTATTGTATAGTGTTTTGATGAGACTCGAGATTTATCAAAACAAAAAAAAAATTATTCAATTGGATAAAAAAAAATGCCTTGATCGTGTGCTATTTACATTTTTTAATCAAAAAAAGAAATGATTGTTGCGGTCTGTCGATTTTAATGTAAAAATGAATATTTTAAAAGTGATTACCGAAAAGGAATCGAGAATGCAAATTATTAACATATATTTTTAGACTCATGTTATGCAATGTTTAAGGTTAGTCGTATCATTGTCACTCATTTTGAAAAGTTATGCATTTTATAAAACAGTTTGACATATTATTAGTAATATATATTATTGACGGGAGTAGTTATACTCGTAAAAATTGTTAGAAATAGACGTGAAACTTGTAAAGGTCATTTAATAATTATAAGGTATACTTTTGTAAACGCGAATCAGTGTCACTGTTTTATAGAAAATAATTTCTTTCAAATCTGTTCGAATTGGCAATCTTTCAAAGATTTTTTCTTTCTTTCTCTACGTAGCAGATGTTGAAATGCCTAACATTTCGTACATTCAATGCTAGTATTTACAGATATTTTTGCATTCGACATTGTAATTAAAAATGTCGTAGTTTCAACAGTGGCACTGATTTGATGATTTCGTTTACAAAAACAAAACAGGCATAAACACGCATAATAAATAATTTTAAGCAAAACGTCTTCTCGAGCTGTTGAGCCAAGCGTTTGCAACTTTACTTGATTATTTTAAATGTGATGAATGAAAGTATGAATGTTCCAATATTATATTTAGTGTTTTAAGAAAATTTTACGATTAATTGGAATCTTTTAGAATCAATTCTTTCGATTTTTATTTCTATGTTATACACGTTTTAATTTACACTACCACTTTATCGATTATCAATGTATTTTGAGGCGAAAATTATACTGACTCGCATCAAATACTAGTTGAAAAAAAAGCACAAGTTCGTGTGCGAGTATATGATCTATAATTATGATGACTGACGAGTTTGAGATTCTATGTGCCAAGGAATGAGTGATTAATTAACGGGCTGTTTACTAGTGCTTAAACATGTTATAATTAAAATCTTTTAGGCTATATAATTTTTTATTGCAACAGAATCAATAAACATTTTTTTAATATAAGACAAATCATGTAGTACATCTTCATTTTTTACCTTGATCATTGTCCTTACCGATGGGGTTTGAGATATAAAAACGTTCGAAATAATTACAGACACATAAAATTAATATAACATGAATATATCGATTATTTATATGTATTATTATATATTGCAAATTTGAAATTTGAATAATTTTTACTTTAATGAAATATAAGTTTGACTCCTCAATATAAGTTCAAATTGATTGGAAAGGAGCTCGATAAATAACACGACAGGTGCTCGTTTTTTTTTATAATTGATACTTGATATTTTATTTATTTATAGTACAGAAGCTTTGAGAAATATTATTTGCCATGAAATTGAAATTTTTAAGCGAAGATCCTATAAGTTAGACTACGGCTAATGACTAGAACGATTTGAAATAAACAACATATTTCAAACTACTTTAACTTATACAAAATACAATCAATCATTTGCAGATTACTGACGTGTAAGTTAATTCGCAGTCTTATTCATAGTAATACAATCAGCATTGACATTTATTCAATTCTTTTACCTAAAATTCCAATCTTATAGTATCTATATCGTCGAAAATACTTTATCTACGGCTAATATATTTTTTTCAATAATTTTTTCATATTTATTTCCAAGCCCATATATATCCTCGTGCAAGGCAAACTTAAAGTAAAAGATTTTCTCTAAATTGAGATGACTAGAATTGATGACGGCAGCATTAAATCCTCGGGTGATGGCTCTCATTCTCTCATTAAGCGAGCTGTGTAATCTCGCTGTTTGACTGCTAGATGAAGATCAAGCTGTCCTGCTATTTTTGCCCCCATTTCCACAGTATTATCACAACACTTCTGATGAAAAATATAATATTAATTTCGTTTAGCCGTAATATAATTTATCATTTCAATGATCATCTTTTTATTTACCTTATTAGGATTCGGAGTAGTTTCAAACGCAGGCGAGCGGACGATATTTCTTACGAAATGCGTGGCGATTTTCCGACAAACCTCGAAGCCCGATAATTGATAACGTTTGTTACGAATAGCTCGAAGTTGAGCCACGCTAGGTTTCGACGTGGAGTCAATAATGTTCGCCACTGTTTTCGAGGTCTCGGGTATATCTTTGAAAACTTTAGTCAATACTTCTTTCATTATGCTTCCATCTGGCTCCGACTCCCCTGTAAAATTAGTAGGTCATCGTCAATATGTGAAACGAACGCGTTTTCAAACGCTCGAATGGCGATGTAATCGAGGAAATGTATTTCTGTGTAAAATGTAATTTCACAATAATACTTATACGACGAATTTTTTTTTTTGTTTTAAATAAAAATCTCAAATCCCACCAAGATCGATAACGTTATCGGTGACGTAAACTCCTTGGTTTATTTGTTTCTGCAGATCTGTTATTCGATTTAGTATCAACTGCATGTATTCGTGCGTATTGATGACCTGCGATTGCGTGAAATTGAAGAGAGAAAAAAAACTTTATGAATTACAAAGTACTTTTCGATAATTTTCCAGTCGAATGAAAGAAAAAAAAACTCACCAAACTTTCATCCTCGGCTTTGAATTTTTTACTTTCCACGGGATTTTTTTCTGTCGACAATGTCTGCATGAGCAACAAAATACACGAATTAATTGAATTAAATGTAGAATTTCGAAAACATAACGACGTTATATATTCCGCGAGATTTCACTTGAAACTCACCACTGACGACCTCTTCATTGTCGTCGTTTCTCACCCCCTGCCGCTCGTTCGCTAAAACAATCAATTAACAACGCAATTTATTGCACACGAACGATTTCGTGAATTCATGTGTACGTATATTTGGCTGCAACGACGAAATTGACGAGCGAAATAAAAGGGTATTGAAAACGCGCGAGCGCGCGCGAATATTGCGGAAAATGTCGCTCTTATTCCCTGCAAAACCGCGGTTTCGGCAGTCATCAGTCAAAATGTTTCACCGCCGTGCCGCACTCGTCAATATTGGTTTTCATTAAAACAAAAAGCCGCGAAATTTACGACCGAGCTATATTGCTTTATCTAATACATACTGAGGCAATATTTCAAATAATATTTTTCCCTCCCGGAACGAAAGTTATTAATACAGCAAAGCTCGGTGTATCGTAATTTTTTGTATGTCCAATTCCACAAAAAAAAAAACGCCCATATTTCGGCACCGATTCTACAAAATGTCAAACTCATTCGATGCTCCTAATTCCTTCGGGATATTATTCTATGAGGTTTGAGAATGCGAAAAAAATTGGGCCCATCCACAAAAATGCTGGTGACACCCTTTTTCCGCTCGTGGAAGTTAAAAAAATAATCGAAAAAGTAGGTAAGTTTCTACGGTTTTTTGGAATTTAATGAAAAATGATAGCGTTAATCTGACTTTAGATACGAATTCTACGTCAAAAAATACGTCCAAAATCCTTTATTTGTTTTTCTTTTCTACTTGAAATTCCGGCTGTTGTAGAACTTTAGAAAGTGTGACAGTTAAAATCACGTAAAAACTCTGACATCGATAAAAACGAAAATCTGACTTTTTGTGGTTTTTCATGGTTTTTTTGCATTCAATATAAAATGAGAATAGATAGCGTTAATCTGATTGCAGATTCGGATTCTACGACTCAAAACACGTCGAAAACCATATTTTGTTTTTTTTTCTCGTCGAAATTCCGACCATACTGAGCTATGGAAACATGCAAATTTCATTATATCTTTCAAATTTTCGATTTCATTGATTTTTTAGGTTTTATAAACTGTTACACTTTATAAAGCTCTACAGAGGTCGGAATTTGAATTAGAAAAAAAAAACAAATAAACGGTTTTCGACGTATTTTTTAACGTAGAATTCGAATCTGAAGTCAGATTAACGCTATCATTTTTCATTAAATTCCAAAAAAAAAAAAAACGTGGAAATTTACCTACTTTTTTTCTATTATTTTTTCAACTTCCACGGACGAAAAAAGGATGTCACCAGCATTTTTGTGGATGGGCCCAATTTTTTTTCGCATTACCAAACCTCATAGAATGATATCCCGAAGGAATTAGGAGGGTCGATTGAATTTGACATTTTTTAGAACCGGTGCCGAATTATGGGCGTTTTTTTTTTTGGTGGAATTGGACATATATTTTTTCCAATTATAAATCATCGATCCGCGTCTATATCAATTAATTACAACTGGATGTCAAATAGTACAGCGATAATTGACGTGTATACTATACATACAGTAGTTTATCATATCAATTGAGGAACATTGCGCGACGTGATTGTAAAAACAATTATTGATTCAAAGAGTGGTATTGTCAAGGGTGGGGGGATGTATGTAGATTGGAGTGATATTTCAATTTCAAATAAACCAATTACTATTCCACACGTTTCGTCTTCAATCTTACGATGAGCGGTTGAAAAAAATTGCATATCGACGAAATAATTGAAAACAACGCGCGCTCTCTAACTTGATTTTGAGAAAAAAAAAAGATAATATTTCGTTCTTACCTGATACACACAGCAGCTGAACCGCGAGCGAAGTTATGTACAGTTGTCGGGTGACTTTAGGCAGCGTCAAGGCGAAAATTTCGTTTAATAATATTAAAAAGAAAAACGTGGAAAAAGTCAAATTGGAAAAAGTCAGAAACAGAGAGAGAGAGAGAGAGAGCACTGAAAAACTGACGGTTAAGGTAGCCTCGCTGTGGCACACACAGCTAGAAAGAGAGAAAGATTGTACGCGCGACCCGAGGAAAACGAATGCAAACGGGGGTGCAGCTTGTGCCGAGAGTAAGAGAGACTGCTGCTGCGGCCGGTCGCGTGGCCGGAATCCCCACCATACGAATGTGTATAAGGCCGCCGCAACGGCAGCTGCAAGGCAGTGTGCAGCCGCCGCCGGCGCAATCTGCTGCTTGCTGCCTCCTGCCTGCTGCTGAACTCCTCGAAAGCGTGGCCGTCGCTACATATACACACACACACACACACACACATACCTATACGCATGTCGTGTGTGTCTGTGTGTTGTGTACCTGCCCAGCAGCAGCCGTCTCTATAGCCTCTTTATGCCGCGAAAGATTATCAGAATCCGCTGAACATCTGCCATATACCAAGCGCGCTCACGCCTCCTTTCATTTCGTCATACGCTGCTCCGGCTGCTACTGACTCTCTCTCTCTCTGTTCCTTCCAAACTCGCTTCTTTTCTTCAAAATATCTTGGAAAATAAATTTTTTTTTTCTTTTTCTTCTTCGGTGTATGTTAACTTTGTTTTTGGATGCTGACAAAGTAAATTGAATTTTGTTTGCGTTATCTTAGATTCTTAATATGTGTCCTTGAGGAATTAAAAGGCCAAGTCGTTATTTTTCAAAGCAAGAATTTTATTTTATTTGTTTTCATTTGTTACATCGATCGCCCTTATTACTATAACACATCTATGAGACAACGTAGTATAATATCGAATTACGTATTTATTTTATTATATACACTTAAATGTCCTATGATATAGTGCAATATAAGCAGTATTTTCCCCATTCGTTATATCTTCTTTTTTTTTAGTAAAAAAGTTCTGGAATGTTATTCACAGTTTTAATTCATATTGTAGATATACACTTATAAATAAAAAATATAACTTTTGTGTGTATAATATTAACAAGGAACATTTACGATTTCATGGATTAACATATATAACATTTATATAATATCATACAAATGAATATGCTACATATATATCTATAGTGTATTATTCAACTACAGCATTCACAAAGTTTAACGAGAAAAATTTTAATACTCGGCAATGACTTATCTATTATAGCATGATTTTAATGTTAAAAAATTCATATAAATATTAATTCAATGTAGTAAATTGGACATTTAAATTATTGCATCTATCAGTTTTGTGTCAATTAACAATCGATATTAATATGCACTAAACTATCACAACGAAAACATAGACTTCAGATAAAATTCATATCAAACGTAACCGTCGTTCTCAGATTAAATATAGCAACTATTAATATTTTTATTTATTTAGATATATCACTAAATATGACTAGATCAGGTGCATTTGAGTTGAATAAAAATACACAGTGGAGTCGACATGTTTCTCATCATGTTAAATCATCGCATGTTAACGCGAGTTTTACTAAACTATGTGACGTGTACTTTGACATTAGATTTAGTATGTAAACATATTTCGTAGTTTGGAAAAATATCCGACACAGTCTCGCAATATACATTTTTATACGTTAACAACTTTCATTCGATTCAAAATTCAATCTAGACTTTTATTTGAAAATAGCGATCGTACCATTTCAATTTTCAAGTGTACGCAGTAGCTTAACTGAAAAACGAATTCCCTTTTCGTGTTAAATGTACATACGATACACATTCGTGCGAGAATTTAATTCTAGACGAGATACCGTCATGACTATCAAATTGAATTCTCATAGTGAAAAATTTACGAACTTGAATAATTCAATTTTAACCGTGTCAATAAAGCTACGGAGTATAGGATCGACAATCCGTCACTTTGTATATATTCAAGTTTCCTAACACATTAAAAATTCAAAAAGCTGACCGACAATAAATTTACAAAAAGAAATCATCGTTCGTAGAAAAATTAAAATAAGTACCTACATCATAAGTATAATCTATGTTAAAAAAAACTATTTTACATAAAATAAACGAGTATATTTGTTGTAATTTTGACAATATTTATCACAATATGAAATTACAAATTAAAAAAGATTTTTCCAATTGAACGTATCAAAGAGCTTTCAATTTCTAAAGAAACTACACGTAAAAACTGCTCTAAATCGATCGTCGTTAAATGGTCCCGAATTATGCAGTCATCGTATATCGACAAGCTGCAAGATATCCGCGCTGATTACTGAGTATTTTTTTGATTTTTTTTTCCACATAATATACTATATATATTCACACAGAGTTACTCATCCCCAAATTGACTCTGACATTCAAGATGTTCGATGCAACGTCGTAAATATCGAAGTGTTACGTACCGTTCGAGTAGAACAACAACACCTATATATAAGAGAGACACTCATTAAAAGCTTGTATACAGGGGGAAAGTTCATTAGTCGGCGCATTCGAGCATCATCGCCCTCCTTTCAGATACTATGAATTGAATGATATTCAGATACTATGAATTGTTTGATCATAGTCTCCTTTCCGCAATCTCACGACGAAGCATAAGCGTTCGAGTGTATATATAGTCGTGATAAAGGCCCGATGGCGCCTCATAATCCCGTGAGCGGTAAAAATCACAACAATTACGTGGCTCTCGGGGTAGAGACGCTCGGGGCTGTTATAACCTACTACAAGATCGACTCTCGCTAGAGAAGTTGGCCTCAAGTGGGTTTGCTCTCGCCGGTGAAATTTAGGAGTGTGCTGGAGTTAAGCTCCTGCGTGTGCCGTCTGTAGGTGGAATTAAAGCTCGTTTCGTAGAACGTGCTCGCCTCGCCCCTCGTCCTCGGGAAACGTCCCTGGGCGTTTGCCGCCCTCCTCACGCTCGGTATGCAGCAGCAAAGATACTCGTTGAACCTGCCGGAACAAACCCACCACAAATGACAACAAACGATAACCAGCACGCTTTTATTTTCTTTTAATATCTGCCAGCTTTGTGACCTACATTTTTTTATTAATCTATATGACGAAATCCTTAAAAAAACACTTTTCTGGGGTCTAGAATGGCAAAAAAAATTTTTTATGCTAAGGCTTCCGGACCTTGTTCCTCTTCTTTTTGAAGGTATATGGTGTCGGAAAATACTCGTGAACATTGGAAAAGTCTGCAGGAACTACTTTTTCGGTATTTTCCCATTATAATCAAATGGGCTTTTCTCATAGAAAATAGGCGAAAAACGGCATTTCTTCAAATATTGATTTCTCGACTTCTAAGACCGCTAGGAACATTTTGGACCGATCAAAATGATAGCAAATAAGAAGACCTTTACGTAGAAAAAAGTTTCATTCATTTTTAGTTTGTTATTAATATCGGGAAAATGCTGAAAAAATATAGTTCTCGAGGACTTTTCCAATGTTCACGAGCATTTTCCGACACTATATACCTTCTAAAAGAATAGGAAAAAGGTCCGGAAGCCTTAGCATTAAAAAAAAATTTTGCCATTCTAGACCCAGAAAAGTGTGTTTTTTTTAAGGATTTCGTCATATATAAAAGCTTCTTTCTCTCACTCCTGTGTAATAAAACGGAGCGATAATTCTTATGGCTGCTGCGTCGTTATATTGTTTCGCAGGGCAGGTTCTTAGTAACTAATAACGCGGAGAGAAGAAAACTTCATATTACAGCGCGTAACTAATTGTGTAAGGCTTATTATTGCGTTTTCATTTCTAATATTTTATGTACCATAATGTGGGGGGAGGCTAGCTTGGACAAAACAATTCACCTAAGTTTCAAACTCAATCGTTAATCAATCCACCGGACGGTTTTAGGATGATACATTTATCGTCATAGTGAAATGATTTCCCAGAAATTCCCAACGTCAATATAATATCTTTTTCAATCAACATTGTTTTGGCTTCTACAATTCGATTTTACACTGAAATCCGAGAAAAACAGTGAAAAAAATAAAACTGCTCGATGAAAATGCTCCAATGAAAAAAATATTGGAAATTCGAGAAAATTCGTTTCGGTTTTCTAAATAATATAACTCGACGAATATTTTTTTATGTTTGTTTGATCATAGTATCTGGTATGCAAATATTGAATCACAGAAATTTCTGAGAAATTTGAATTAATTCGTATTTCTAAAGTTAAATTGGAACGAAAATTATTTTATCCACAGTATTTTTACTCTTATTATTTTCATAATTTTGAGAAAATCATACTCGAATATTTATACGACTACGGAAAAACATATTTTTTTCGGGAACTGTTTTGCCTCACCCTCCCAAGTATGAAAAAAAAATAATTTTCTCCGTTACTTTCACAAATAGAACTTTAGATTGCCAATTACGTCAGATTCATTTGAATTTATTCATTTAATCTCCTTATTAATTCAACGTGCGTAATCATACAAACTTTGAAATTAAATTGGCTGGTAATAATTCATCGTAATTACGTCAAAAGTCAACAACAATAAATCCGCATCACACATTAACTCACCTTTTTCGGAAAGTTCCGCTGACGAAATACAACGCAATGGGATTAACGCAGCTATTGATGAAGCTCAAGCAAAATCCTATTATTCGAAATGCATGCCAGAACTCGTCGAAAACTTCTCGGGACGCCGGGTAAAAGTGGAACCACAGCATGAACACGTGGTAGGGAAGAAAACACACGAAAAATATGATCACGAACGCTATCACCATCTTGCCAACCTGAAAACAAATCCATCCATCAAATAATCATACTCGTAATTCGAAAACACTACACGAAATCGCAATTATAAATTCATTATCGCAATCAGTTTCATCGCAAATCGCATAAAAGCCAAAGCATATAGCTTTGAAAATGACTTCGCTTATAGTCGCTGCAAAGTCGTTAGGAGTATTTATACGATTCATTAAACGGAATAATTAGCACACGGTTATCGCATTAATATAAATGCAGATTAAATTACAGGAATCATAATTAAACGAAGTGGTAAAGCTCGCTACCGTCGAGCGAGTTTCGAGTGCGTTTGCGTGTAATAATCGGGAGAAAGTAAACGAAAACATTCAATTTTGCGCATTGAAATCACAAGATAATCTCGATGCTAAAGCTCTGAGGATAAAATAGATAAAAGATGTGAAAAGACGCGGCTATACAATAATTACGCGATTACTTTTCATAGCAAAGTAAAAATGTCGTATAAGTGAGTACAAACAGCAATGCTCAAACGTTATAAGTCGTATCGCGAAAGTAGTACTATAGATTATACGCATCAGAGAAATGGTAATAAGATGCATCTTGTGGGCAAAAGCGATGCTTACGGAGTCGCGTAGCGTATATAAAAAGTTCTCCCTCTCTCTCTCTCTCTCACCCTCCGTATATACATATTTTTGCTGTACACAGACCTTTTTCCGCGCTCTTATTTGCTCGCAATGGTGAGGTGCTCCCTGATGCTCCCCAGGCATATTTCTCGTTGAGAGCTCCAGGTGACGAGCCATTCCCAGATAAAATCCGGATATTATACACAGAGGTATTGCGTAGTAGGCGAGGAATTTGAATAACACCATGCCCTTCTCGTAGCTTTCGCCTGTATTGAACACGAACAAATGCGTATTACAAAATCTGCACAATGTTTGATATTTTCACCAACAAAATCGACAGATAAATCTACTTTGATAATAATACATCGAGTGACGTAACGTCTAAAAACTCGGAGGGGACAAAAATAATTAGGACATAATTTTATTCAGCATTTTTTATGGAGCGCGGTAGTAACTCGAGAGAAAACTTCTGTAAGTTTGAAGTGTTTCTCTCGCGGAGGAAGATTTACAATCTAGATAACTTCAGTTCTCGACCATATCCAACTTCTGACTGTAACAAAAGTTAGATATGTCATATAACTACTTGAGTGCGGTAAAAGTTATTCAAATTATAAATTAAAAAATAAAATTATACGATAGCACGAATATGGCATGAAAATAAAAACATCAGAACTGGTACTCTGGTTGGAATGACTTTTATGCTAGAAAACTAATTTGTCTTTCAATAAAATTCAATGCATTCGCTAAAAAAAAAGGCTGATTTGGCAAGTTTTCCAAGATATCACGATTCCATACTAGGCTTCATTTCTAGCTATTTTCATTACCAGTATTCAAGATCCATACTTTGAGCCCATCGATCAGTAATAACGACTGTTTCTTCCAATTTTAACATTCAAAAGAGCTGTTTTTTAAAACAAGTGAACTTGCTGTTTTTTTCAAGTTAAGTTCTTTAATAAAACAGTGGATTCATGAATAATTTCTGTCAACTGGATCTGACAGTGATTATTTTTGGAAATTTTCAATAATGCTTACACTAGCAATACATCATGATATTGTTCCATTTCTAACAGACAAACATGCAGTACATTCGTTTTATCATTGCCCAAGAATAAATGTAGCCGAAATAACAATTCTTGAAACAACGTACAACATATTATTTTTCGCTATTCAAAATCAACAAACTGCCATTTATATAAACGAACATGCACACATCAACGAATAAATCGAAGCAACGACATCGAGAAATCAATAACACATTGTACAAAAAAAAATATATATCAAAGGCACAAAGCCAAGTATCTATAATACGACAAGCTAAGTGTGGAGAGCAATGTGGAGGCTAAAGCCAAGTGAAAGTCTCGCATACTTAATAGACTGAGACTTTGCTTTTTTTTTTCGATTTGGACAGCATTTCGAATTTTCAAAGGAATTTTCATCAAAGCCATCTTCGCGAGATAAGAGTCAGAATAAGCGAGAAGGGACAAGAAGGGAGGAGGGTATAAAGGAGTGCGAAGGCAGCTGAGCATAAGCGTCGATATAAGAGATGAGAATGGCTGGAAATTGCGTGGATCGCTATATAAGAGACAGCTAGGAGAAGATGAGGCGGAGAAAAAGGAGGTCAGAGGGTTGCACATACGTAAACATACATAATTGCGCATTAACACACTTGGGAAGAATGACGGAGGGTAGGACGTAAGCGTTGTTGGTGAAAGTACATCACGAGCGAGCGAGCGAGAGAGAGAGAGGAGGTAGGGGTCGAGTTACCAAATTCTTTGGGGAAGGGGCTGCAGATCGCGATGCTGTGGTTGCCCTTGAGGGGTTCCCTCGGCACATGGGAGAACAGTGCCGCGGGCAGGGCGAGTATGCTCGCCAGCACCCAGATTAAACTGACCGTCAGGATGGTCAGCGGCTTGGCCGACAATCCAGCCACGTGCCGTCGGATTGGATTCACGATCGCATAGTACCTGCAAAAACCTCACCAGTTCTCTTCTTGCTTCTTTTTTTTCTCTCTTTTTTTTTTTTTTTTTGTCACCCTCCCATTCAAGCTTATCGAGCCACGCGCTTTGTCAGCTTAGCACTGATTACGCACCACCCTCTTCCACTCTTTTAATTTCTTCCCTAGCAACTCTGCCTTTTTCGTTTTTTTTTTTTTCATTCTTGCTGCTCGAGCTCTAAGTCTAGCCAGAGAGACCCTTTTTGTGACCACAGAATTTAATCTATTCGCTCTCGCGTCGTCGCGAGAGACTGATGAAAATGACAGCTTACCCTAGTGTGCCATCGCAAAAATCCCAGTGATTTTCTTTTTTTAATTGAATTTTTTTTTCCGACCAGCTATTAAGTATATACTGCCTTCTTTTTTTCCAATCTCTCTGTCTCTTTTAATTATATTCATCGATTTATGGCAAAAGCCTTGGCTTACGATAAAACAAGCAACAAAATTTATTTTTTTTTCTTTCCGGTTAAATTTAACGAACATACTTTTTTTTCCAGGGTATAAATTCTCAAATGACACTATAATTTTCGATCGTTAAAACTTTTGCATACACTCGAGGCGTAAAACATTCGATACTGTTAATAACGGCCACGTAATTCACGCGGAAGTCGTTCTTTTTTAGCGAGGAGAAAAACGAGCGTAATAGAATTGTCGAACTTGGAACTGTTTTTTTTTCTCTTTCGTACGTGGCAATTGACTACCAGCTACGCAACTTTCGTAATAAAGAAAGTCGAGAAACAAAACGTAATTGAAGAAATATATATTTATCGAATAAAATCACAGAACATAACCTGATTTCTATACATGAAAATTTCGTATTATATACTTATAGCATTATTATTTGGTTTGATCGACCCGGATCGTCGGAATTTCTCGTCACGTATTTAACAAGTTTGACAGTTGGCGTAGAAGTTTGATCAATTACTATCGTCATACAATCAATTATCGTGGTTGATCAAATTTCAGTAGCAAACGCCGAATCGAAGTTGACAGTAATAAATCGAGCGTTTGGCAAGATTATTTGATGTCCATTTAGAAGAAAGCTCCAGAAAAGTTGTCGAGCGAGAGAAAATCAAAGTAGAAAACGTTAGTTATAATACAACTGCGAAGTGGAAGAGAAAACGAAAGAAAGGAAAAAAGAAAGAACGAAAGGAAAAAAAAAAAAGCTAAAGAGACGTTAAATCGAGTAAAAATGTTTTACCTTTCAGCCGAGAGAGCAGTGAGGGTGAAGACGGAGACACCGATGGAGATGTCCTTGGCGCACTCGGAAAGCTTGCAGACGGCGAGACCCCAGGGCCAAGACTCAATGGTGTAGAGGATCGAAGTAAAGGGGACGCAAGTCACGATAACCTGTTGCAATCAATACACACACAACATATCACATCAGCGATGATTAGAGGCGCGCATGTGTATATATAGTCATGGTACATAAGCCATGCGCGTATGCATTAATCAACTCTCTCAGCTCTCTCTCTCTCTCTCTCTCTCTCCCGAATCGAATCACGCAACCAAACGCCGCCGGCCTAATTTTCCGAATGACTTACTCCTGATGTTCGCAGCCTCCCCCTGCTCGCGCGCGCCCGTCGTCTTGTCCTCCCGTGAGAGTTGACCGTACCCCCCCCCCCCCCCAACCTCATTATTGCCAATGTTCCTACGACCCCGCCGACAAATTGAAAGATCGCGCATTCGATTTGGATACACACTGGCACGATAATAAAACTGCATCGAATGGCTCTGGCAATTGGCCAAATGTGTTTGGATTTGCCTTGCTCCGAAATCTTAGTTTATATACATCTCACTATATAGACGGTTTTCGATCGACATACACTCGAACAGCTTCGTTGCTTTACTTTCAATCTGTTTATTTTTTTTTCAAGGTATGTACTTCTTTGCTACACCGTGGAACTTCGAGTTTCGTTTCGAGTTGGCTACCTCTCTCTGCTCGGTCAATGTTGTCGCAGGTATATAGTTAGTTGAACAAATAGAAGCATTCGTCGCGACGACTTTTATATATATTTTATCAACGATCGTGCGAGAAATTACCGAAAAACAACGAAATTTCGAGAGCATTAATGACATACCGATGGGAATGAATGATGAACAAGAGTTGAATGTGATGATTATCGAAGTTTGAATTTGGCATGTTGTTTTCGTTTGGTATTCCATTTAGCGATGTGTATAGTACGTTCCAATTACTATTCGAACTATCGCGTATTCTAAATTCAACCGCATACTGTGCGAGAGATCATGCCAATTAAGTTCTATGTACGCGAGTGTATGGATAGGACGATAGAATATTGAGGATCAATCAGCGAAATGATCATGTAATCAGGGTTTTATTTTTGTTGCAGCTGTTTTGAATGAAGTTTTAAAGAAATTATATAAAACTCGTAATATTTGTGTTTGCTTTCATTAAATGGAAAATTCTTCGTTCGTTGAATCAATCGTAAATTTTACGAGTAAGGCGATTGGCCGTTTTGTTTGATATCAGTTTTCGCTTCGATGTCTGTAAATAAAATGCCTTTCAAGCAGTAAGTAATTTCCCTTTGAATCTTCATCTTTATTTACTCAAGAAAATCTACCTCATATATTTTTCATCGTGGGGATCAAGTTCTTTCAATTTCAAACGCGTAAGGCTAGAATTAAAAAAAATAGATATCACCACGAAAACAGCGTGATAAATTGATTAAACTTTTTAAATTTCTAAAATTTCTCGCACACAATTTAGTAAGCACTTTCCCGCAACCGCGCGGCACTTACACGCGTCTACTATAATAGCGTACGTTAGTAGGCACGTGTCGTCGTAAATTTGTTGACAACAAGAGATATTGCCGCGAAGTTATTTTAGACAGTAATTGCAGAGAAAAAAAATTATTTTTTTAAATACCAGTTATAAAATATATTATATATTAACTGTTCTAAAGATTTGTGGATAAAGTAGTCTTTGAACTGTAATAACATCAGTAGAAAAAATTTTGAATAAATAAAAAACTTCCTTTACAACGTAATTTCGGATTACACGATAATAAAGAAGAATTTGTTTGCGTTTCTTCAGATAAATTATTCGAATATAAAAAGAAATATTTCGGTACTTTCAATTTTCGCGTTAAGTATACTTATAAACGCTTCGGCACCGTAAATCTCATAAATGACATCGTCTATAGCAAATTCCTCCTAACTACCGAACCTGATTGCACGGAGTAAGTACTTATTGGCTTGGAAACTTCTCACAGTTGGCTGATAATTCATTTTGCATAAAATTCAAAAATTACGAGGTATATAAGTGAAGACCATAGAAACTAAGTTTCTACACAGCGAACTTTTTCAAACAAGTATATCAATTGCCAAGTATTAGCAGCTAAGTGAACTCGCGGTCAATAGGAAAAAGTATCCGCTACTTTTCTGAAAGAACTACATCTATTTGTGGATAACGGGGAGGAAAGAGCTTTCGAGAGGATAGAAACGAAGGGAATTCAATGCGTTGGCACAGAGACTGGACACATAGATCAGCTATAAGCTTTTAACTTTTTTCTGTGGATACTAACGCTATTCAACAATGAAAGTACGTTATACTCCAACTAAACGAAATTGATTTCTTGTGATTATGGAAAGTAGATTATTTATTTATTATTATTTTTATACTAAAATATAAAAAAGTTAAGATTTTTTTTAGCGATTTCATATCTAATAAATAAATATACACGTTCGTACAAACGATATTCTACGGTACGCTCTTTACCCATTGCAATCTAATTATCATAATGAAAACGTAAAATGTACATTATTTCAGAAATGTAGCGATGAATTGTCATAAATATTACCAGAAGATCGCCCAAAGCCAGAGAGAGTACGTAGGTATTTGGGATGTTTCTCATATTTGCATGACGTAGCAGAGTGAAAACTAGCACGCCGTTGCCGGCAACGCCAACGACTAGAATCATCAGAAAAACGATGGGCACGATGTACGTCTCTGGCCGCTGCTCGTATGGAATGTACTCGTCGTCTTCATCTTCCTCCTCAAAACTGAATGCCGTCGATATCGAGTCATTGACATGCCAAGTGAAGTTATGCATCTGAAACACAATATATATTTTGTATTATTTTTAAAGCGATACGTAAAGTTGATAAAAAAAATTGATTTTAAATAATTCTTCTTTCAAACGTCGAAAATTCTTTCTTCACTTTCTGAATATAAAATAATGGTTCTATGTTGGATGCGCAATCTCGTGTGATGTATATGTAAGGTGAAGGTATATAAATGACTTTGTTTCTCAATCGCTCATGCCTTCAATCGCTCAGCTTTGGATAAAGTACGTCATTTTTATAGACATTTAATGCATTTTATCCCGACATTTATCATCTTTAATGTATAAAAAATGAATTTTCTTAAACTAATAATAACATTTCTGTGAATAACTTTACGTTAACTCAAAGACTTTCTAGACTATTTTCAAATCAATCGAGTAAAATAATTATATCATCACATTAATAGTTCTTCGCTTTCAGAAAGTTTTACGTTATTTTTGTTCGTAAATCTTTCCCAGCGAAAACAACCAAAAAACAAACTTTAATTGATAATTTTATGTTCATAATACGAATAACTAATCAGTAATCAGTAAAACTAATTCAACTTTCTGATTTAGGTACACATTGACATAAATTATGTCTATTTCAAATTCACCTATTTACCCTTAAATTATCTACTCAAATGTAGCTAAGTTTTCCAGGTAAATTGTTTGTATATCGCGATACTCCGCAATCTCGAGCATCCGAGTCTTCCCAACTTCAAGCATTTCGCATATTTGCGCCGGCTTTAAAAACTTAGGAATATTTCATGAACAATTTATATTCAACAAAATAGTTGATTGAGTGTTTTTTTGAGCGTATACTTCGAGTAATTTTTGCAATAGAATCTTGCTTCGATTAGCAATAATTTTTTGTCGGTGTTGTGGCAATTTTGTATAATTAGGAAAACATTTGAAAAAATTGGTATGTCTGAAGATGTGTAATCATTAATATACAAGTCATTATCACTCAATGTGATGATATGATATGAACGTGTAAACGACGCTAAACTACATCTGCGGTATAAATTAGATGATCAGAAAAGAAAACCGACATTTGAAAATTTTCATTAGATAATGTGCACTTTGTATTACAAAATTAAATAGTATAAATGTAACTGCCAGAATCAACATAACTTCACTTTGTTGCTGAGAAAATAAAGCATTCCAACGACTTTTTCGAAGAAACCCATTCAGCCTTTCGAGTAGATAAAGCGTTGAAGCGTTGAAGCTCGCTTCAAGAACCTGCTTTTAAGAACCTTTCAAGCTTTGTTTTTAATAGACGACATAATAACGTAGCTGTGTGCTTCAGAACTTTAGCATTCGGAATCCAATAAGTAAATGGACGACAGATTTAATCACGAAATACTTCAATCATCAAACTCATTTCAATTCTGTTTAAAGAAAGTTCGCGTCCTGCACCACAAGTGTTTACAACCCTTAGTAGGGGAGGGTGGGGCAAAACGACACCCCTAACTTTAAAGTCAGCTAAAATCTTAATAAAACAGATAATCAACTTCTGCACGACACATTCACATTCGTTGAAGTAATCCCTACAAAGACC
>JAWWMK010000040.1:5657013-5673220 GCA_035047105.1 Galeopsomyia nigrocyanea | reverse complement strand
AAGGTGGACAGAATCAATCGTCGGCGACTGTACATTAAAAAAAATCGCTTGCGGTAAAAAGTTATGGCTGTTTAAAATCTTAGTGGCGGTATTGGGTAGACTTATCTTAATTGTAATATAAAAAAAATTATAAAGAAAAAGAAATAATAATGATTTTTGTATGAAAAAGTGTTTTTTTCACCTAATTTAGCATACAATTCGTCTCTCCAAAATTCTGCTTTATTCTGTTTTTCACCTTTTAAGTTATAATTTGATTGAGAAGATGAATGATGAAATGGAATTTTGTTTTTTGTATGAATAGACTGAATATTTCTAGCATTGTCAAATACAGTTGTCGATAAATTTGATTGAACTGGTGAAAAATTGGTTAAACTGTGCACTTTTATCGTCGATATGACTATGAACAAGATTACCACAAGTGAAGTATTCATGGCCATTTTTACTAAAATATACTTTACTTTGTTGCATTCATGAAAATACTGCGCGATATAGTATCGTACAGTTAATATAAAACGAACTATGTATGACTGAGTTTTTAGTATGTTGTCGCGGCCCGAACTAGTTATTTATGCCCTCCTAGCCTGTAATGCGCACCTTTGGTGCTCATTTTCGGCTAGAAGGACATAAAATTTTTTAAGGCCCAGTAGTCAAAAGGGCCTCTCCGCTACTGGGTCATAAAGAGTAGTTCAACTGAATAGAAATAGAAAGAAAACAACTGCTGCCGATGCTGCCACCCTCCCCTCCACATTACATCACAAGAATGCACCCTTTATTAACATCGGTAAAAAATTTGTTTGGTAAAGTAAACAAATGATTTGAAGATAAGTTGAGTGTGCGAAGCTCGCTCGCATCATGCAATTTTCGGTATCGTTGTCAAGTAATTGATACTCATATCTATTTTTTTCAATTTGTTAGAGTTCCAAAACAAATCCTCACTCAAATGACGTAGACCAATGCTTCGAAGTAATACCTGTTCTAAGTCGACGAAACCGTTGAAAAACTTTGGTGGCAAATCTGTTATGTTTACTTTGTTTTGCATTAGTTCTACAGTCTTCAATTTTTTATTGTAAATGAAGAGATCCGCCAGAAGATTGGAAAAATTGTTGGCATTTAAGGTGATTTTCTTCAGATTGAGCAATTCGTGAAAAACATCATTAGGTAAACTGGACAGATTATTCATATCGAGTTCAAGAGTTTCTAAAGACTGTAGGCGTTGAAATATTGTTGCGTTCAGTGAGCCAAGATTGTTATTATTCAGTAACAATCCCAGTAGCCCTTCTAATTCATCAAATGGCCTGGACTCAAACTGGTCAGGCCTTGGTTAGTTAAGTTCAAAAAATACGCAGGACTAAACTTAGTAATGAACCCGGGAAGTAATATACTTAATTTGCGCATATGAGCTCCAGCTGGAAATATAGCATCATTTCAAAACCAAATAGATCATGTAATTGTAACGGGAAAACATTTTTATAATTATAAACTCAATAAAAAAATATATTTTTCATAACCTTTGACAAAGTCATAGAAAAAAATGTTACTCGCCTAATTTGGCATATAACTCGTCTTCCCAAGACTTTGCTTCATTTCTTTTATCCTTTTCCAAATTAAAATTCGATTGAGAATGATCGAATGGAGTTTTTTTTTTGTGTTCGCACACTCAATACTTCTAACATTGTCAATTAAAGTTGTCGATAAATTTGATTGGGGAGATGAAAAATTGGCGAAACTGTGCACTTTTAATATCAATATTACCAAGAACAAGAGTTCCACAAATAAAGTATTCATGGCCATGTCTGTTAAAATACTTTACTTTGTAGCATTCATGCAAATGCTGCCCGATATGCACAGGCAGTATAAAACGAACTACGGAAGACTGAGTTTTCCAGTATGTTGTCGCGGCTCGAACAGAAGAGCTGAAACTGAATGGAAAAAAAAAACATCTGCTGCCAATGCGGCTACCTTCCCCTCCGCGCCACAAGTCAAAAGAATGCACCCTCTCCCCTCTGCCACTCCAAAATGATCCTCAACGGGATGCAATGTGACCAACTGCACGAAGTAGCCGAACAATATCAGACTTATAAAAAAGCATAAAATGTCGATTTCACTTTCGACGGATACTCTTCTTTTGTCATAGTACCTTCTCTTCTAATAATTAAATCTTTTGAAAGAGATTTTTTATAGTACCTTCGATCGCGGCGATTGGGGCTCCGGTGCAGGCTGAACTGATGCTCCGATAAACGCAATTCGTGCAGACTAGATATTCAACTCTGACTAAATTGTTGTAATGATAAGAGTTAAGGTGCAAGCCTCATCAGCTATTCATCGACGAACTCATTGGCTGATTGTTGCAACAGTCCAGTACAGCATCCATTCTTTATATATGTAAGACAAATAACAATTTTCTTCTGCGAAGAATAATTTCCCAAAATGAATTCCGACAAAAAAAAACAACAATGATCATTAAATTTATAGGCATAATGAAAAAAAAAATTGGATAAATATGAAAATTACTGTCTCATGGAAATATGTATCATAATACAAAACTACGTGTTAGAGAAAAGCGCGACATTACCGCAAGTTTTTTTTTTGCAGTTCTGTCATCGTACTTTAATTTATTATGTCAAGTTGGCAATTACAATAACAATACAGTTATACATTATCCACCGTCATCGTCGACAATGCATTGAGTTTTATTAAACCATATAGCATGAAAAAAAAAGAAGAAATCCGGCATACCTCTTACATTTCACAGTTTATACGTTTATTCAGAGCATCGATTATCGCTCATGAACTTTAGATACTGTTACCGTATTAGTTTTTACTTTACTTAATTAGCATGAACAGTTTTTTTTTTTACTTTTTCTCAGATGATGAGACAGTCGCAGTTAATTCATTCTCTCACAAATATATTTTCAGAAAACTTTAATGTACATCGACTTCGCCAACAATTTGACATGGCTTTGACACCTCTAGTGATTTACGATGTTCACCAATGATCGAATAAAGAGTTTAATTAAAAACAGCTAATTTAAAAAATCTTAGAAATTCAAACACCCTTTCTTTTCCGTATGATTTTATCGTATAGCATTAGATAGTTAATAACTCCAAAACTAACATTTTATCATTAAAAACTTAATGACACTTTCAAAAATTTTTTTTTTCATAAAATAGAGATAATTTTGACATAGAATCACAATTAGGTTGTATTACTGATACATACCATTGCATAAGAGGTATCTTTTATATTTTTGGCATTTTAATTTGAAAAATATTTCTTTTTCTACATAAAAAAGGACAAGAGACAAAAAGACGATCTAAGATCTATTCATAAAGCAAAGTTTTTTTTTTCAGAAATATGTTCTTTCATTGAAACCTCTTTATTCACCAGTGTTCAAGCATTAGAAAAAAACATGTATATTACTTAATGTAAGTATAAATTATAAAAAAACTAATTTGCTTGATAAATATCCAGTTTATTAAGGAATACAAGTTGTTAAAATTTTACAACTGTAGCTTTACCAAGCACAAAAAAATTTTGGATGTAACTAAAGTTTAAGCAAACTTTTGGATTATCATGTCAACTCTTTAATTTGTTCTTTGTCATTTTGAAAATGAAGCGAAATGACGGAATTTGGTAACTTTATGATAATAAATATGCATGAAAATTGCTCATTACCATCATAGCAGTAATTAAAACCGTGAATAGTAAAATTAAGTTTATAGAATCGATGAAATAAATGATTTATTTATCATATGAAGTAGGTACAAAGGTACCGATAAGAAGTTAAAAATTATTTTTTATTATGCACGTCAACCCTTATACAACTTTTATTATTTTACCACTTTTCAGATTGCTTGTATGCAATAGCTTTAAATACTTGCGTTAGATAACATAATTAAATATTTGATGAACCTTAAAAAAATCGGTTCGGTTTCATCATTTCATCAAATTTAATCACATACTGGTTTGCATCAATAATAAAATGACCATTATAAATATTTATCCGTGAAATAATTACGAAAGCTCAGTCTCAGTTTTTATAAGTTGGAGACTGATAACAAATAAAATGATTGGATTTGAAAATTAAACAATTTACAGTACAGTTACCTACTATTTTACACTTGCTGTCTAAGGGTTAAGGTAAATAATAAATAATATTCATACTGCTCCAAAACTTAACAGAACAAGCTTTTACAAACGACTGCAATATATCTAGAATGTGGCATTCTTAAAAACATTTTTTTGAAACAGCCACAAATTGCAAAAAGAAAACTACGTCAGTGTTAACACTATCAACATAAGTTCTAAAATTACTTATGATAATCCGAATATATACACGCTTGGTACCACGCTGAGACTGTTCTTCAGATTCTTAAAAAGACATTGCTCGGGTTAAAGAAATGTGTGTAATATTTGGAAGATTTTTATACTTCTTAATACCTCGATTTCATTTTCTACTTCGAATAAACTTACGAAGTTTTAATACACGTTGATGAAAAATACATCAGATTCAATTTCAGCAGAAGTTTAGAATTTGTGTTGATTACAATATTTTGAAGCTTAACCGTTGAGAAATGAAATTTTGGCACTCAAACTCGCTGTACTAAATTTGTAGTTTAATAAAAAAAATTTTATGATAAACTGCTACTTCCAAATAACATTACATTGAACTGTAATATCTTTTGCAAATAATATTCATTACTGAAAATGAAAATACTGCATGATCCAACGGACTACAAACTATACAGAAATAGATCAATGTTATATCTCATAATTCTGCAGGAAATAAAAAAAGAAAAAATAATGGCACAAAAGTCTTTGAATCAAAGCATCAATTTACATGTAATCTGATTGATTTCTTTGTGAAATTATAGTACATTTTTATTAGATTCGAAAGGACTCTAATTGCTTTTATTCTCACGATGTATTCTTAAACTATTTTTTTACTCTCAAGTACGTTTCACCTGACTTTTGTGAGGAAACTGCTCTGATTAATTTTTTGTGTCTCTTGCGCCTTGTGCGTCCTTTAGGATTCTTGACTAGCACGTACAAATCTACATATGCTTCTCTTTATCTATTCGTATCCAAAATATTGAGTACTTAGCACACTGGGTAATCAATACCGAATGTTCGAATGATCAATAATCAATTATTATTTTTGGGCAAAAATTGCAATGTAAAAATAATTGGATAAAAGGAATAATCGATTAGCTTATGAAGTTAAAATATCTTCTTAGTTGGAAGTCAACATTTATTTTGTAAATATACGCATGAGTATGTGAAAGTGAAAACCTCGCGTTTCATCGTGGACAAAAAGCCCTAAAAATATTTACTGGCACTGTCGATAAATAACCTTGATCGATCGATACCTCTTGCTAACATCAGCTACATCAAATTCACTTTCCATATCAATTTAGTCATAACTGTATTTTTCAATAAAATTCAATAGGTACATACTATACATATCATTATCTCGTAGATGTAGACGCTTTTAAAGAATTTTCATAAAAATATTAAATAGTATCATCTCATCTTTTTAATGGGTTTTTATTAAATACTTTTTTTTGTTGAATATGTTTTACGGCATACATTGCCTATTTTCGTCATTAGAATGTTACTCGTACAGCATGTATGGTTAACTGCTTAATTCACACATCGCTATACACTAAAAAGCACCGATCGACCAGCGTTAAAAAGCCGAAACAAGTGCGCTTCGAGGATGATGTCTTGCACAAAAATGTCCATCAAAGTATATACAAGTCGTCTCAGAGACAAACAAAGGTAAAGCAAATCCATGAGCGCATTGCTAACTCTCTTTCTCTTTCTCTCGTACTATCCTCGCTTATCCATGGCGATCGTTTATTTTTTTTTTGTTCTAATAATTTAATTGCAATGAGTTAGGGCTCGGTTTTGCTAAGAAATTGAAAGAGTAAACGCTCGTGTCTGGCTGTAAAGCGCGCAAATCTTTTCATTATCGCGATCCTCAGTGTCGCGGCGGTGGTAGTGGGAGCGCCACTGGCTGTCGTCGCCGGTTAGTTTTTAGTACTGCCACTGCGCGGACTTGCGGGTTGGCTGGTGGTCTGCTGGGCACGCTGAATGTAGATGTTGAGCAGCTTGAGCTTGCTGCCGTAGAGCGAGCTTAAGTGGGGCGCTAAGACATCCTCACCCACGGCCGCGTGTATTGCCACCATGCAGAACACCGCACTCTTGCGTACCGTCGATTCC
Source organism: Galeopsomyia nigrocyanea (assembly GCA_035047105.1). Taxonomy (NCBI): domain Eukaryota; kingdom Metazoa; phylum Arthropoda; class Insecta; order Hymenoptera; family Eulophidae; genus Galeopsomyia; species Galeopsomyia nigrocyanea. Next base: position 5,666,994 of record JAWWMK010000040.1, on the reverse strand, counting down.
GTGTCGTCATAAGCCTGAAAATTTATGAGCTTTCATCAAAACTCACTATACTTTTGATCTTCATGCTATTTACGTTTGTCTCAGATACGTCTCTCGATAGATATTGTTTATCCCGATTTAGAATCAACTTATATATACCTTTATAAGGCCTGGCATCACTTTCGACAAATGAGGCTCTATCGCCTCGCGACCGTAGTGTTCAACCACCTTGTGAAGCATTTTTATTGCACCCATGTTTTGTGGGAATGGCTCCGTGGTCATCATTGACGATGCGAACTGAATGGTTTGCTCGGGTGGTAGAATCATAGCTACCGTTGCCGCACACTTTTCTGCCATTCTGAGCACCTGTTTCAAATTCAATACACTCTATTATTACACGGAACATTGTTTTATTGAGATGAAATTGTGAATGGTGTCGACTATCAACTACTCAATTAATTTCATAAAAGTGCTCTTCCTTTCATAAGAATTATGTATCAAATAAAGTTACTAGTTACTTAAGCACATGCTTTTGAGGAATATAAATTTACACACTTCTGTCAGTCAATCATGCACAAGAAAAGAAAAGAGTACAGAGAAAAACGATTATTTTAATAATACTAGCAAAACAAATCAGACTTGCGACGTGCTTTTCAACGAATTACGTCAACTCATTATACAAAAAATAATTAATAAAGCACAATGCATTATTCAGCAATGCAGAATTTACGTCAAACATTTAAGTATATGTAGAATTGCTTCGTGATCTTTTGTCGAATCAAGACCTACTTTCCTTTCAATGATGGCATTGGATGAAACGAAAAAGAAGCGCAACTCAAATACAACACCGAATATACCTCAGGGAATTTTACCGTGGTTCTACTGCTGTTACTGCTGCTACTGCTGCTACCCGCGTCCGATTTCTGATCGTCAAATTTGTGGGCTCTTATGACTTTCAGAACAAGTAACTCCGCGTAGCTTGAAAAACTCTCTGCTAGTTCAGGGCACTTCAGCATGTCTATCAGCGATTGGAGCACTTCAATCTGCATTTCTTTATTGTCACTCGCTAAGCTTCCAATCAACGTCTTGAGAAGTCTCCTGCAGATTCGAAATTGTGTTAAATTAGAAAATTTATTTGCAATATTTTTTACTATCTTTCTCACGTTCCAAAATATACTTACTTAAAATGTTGTTTTATATACAAAGCGTCGCCTTCGCGGACGTATAATTGAAATTCTTGTAGCGAAGCAACTTTTTCTGTTATTTGCGACTCTTCAGACTGCAAAACTTTAAGCGTGTTATCGAGAACTTCAGGTCCTCTTATAGAATCAGGAGACGAGCCGTGAGTTTTGTAGCCGTTATTTTCCTGAGGTAGAATGAGATCACCAGCGATCGTGTCATTTGAACCGTTGACAGCCACGTTTGTCACAGTTTTGCCACGCTGCGTAGGTGAAGACACTGAAGAAGAGCGGCCCTGCAATATTGCAAAATAAATAATTTGGTACTTGATTACCACGCAATTATTATGCGTATAATATAAATATTGGGTACGCACAGAATTAGATAATGTGAGGCCTTCGAGTCTCTCTTCAACGTCGGCCATATTACTAATTCCACTGTCCTTACTTGTGGTTGCTCTTTCTAAGCGCTCAAATCCATAATTTTGAATCTCAGCGGTCGTACGCCTAAGCGATCTATAAAATTGTCAAATAAGAATAGAGTTATTTAAAATTACATGACAGATATAAATTCATTTATAGTTTATCCTTACTTGTAAACTTCCTCTGGATTCAAACTGTCGTCTGCGGCATCGTTATCTAATTTCTTGCCACGAGCTGGTGAATTTGGAACTCTGGGCGGAGGAGTACCAGGTGACGCAGGTGTACTCGTGGCAGATGACCTTCTCAAATGTGTTTGAACTAATGGCAATGCAGCTTCCTGAAAGGATTTCAATAAAGTGATGAGTACAATAACATATTTGCTTACATAAAGAATTATTCAAAGTGTGAAAGTAACCAAACGTGACTAACCTGATAATACTTTGGCAGTTCGGAAAGGATCATAGTGAATTGTGATGGATTTAAATTATAAAGAGCTATCACAGCACTCTGAGCATGTCTTCGGACATCTTGGCTTTTCATGTCGTTTGTCCAGTCCAACAATCTTGCAAGCCCAGGCCCGGCAGAACTATTGAGAGCGGACGGTTCGGCAGTCTCAGCGATTTGCGTTATAAACGTCAAAGTGGCCACTTTCACACGGGAGTTCGGCGTTTGCGTGGGATTCGTCAGAAATCGCATCACAGCCGGTAAAAGTTGTTCGCCATTAAAGCACTCCCTGTTGAATTTTTTTATTTATACAACTGCTTCATAAATGCGTTTATGCACTAAAAAAATGAATCTTACCTGACTACTTCTAACGTTTTATTTATTTTAGTTTGAACCGATCCGAGTAAATCTGCTCCTAGTTTATTAAGAAGTCGAGTACACAGTACGTATAGCCAATCACCGAGATCTTCATAGTGTGTTTGTATCAACTCGTTCAGAGTATCAAGAAACAAACTAAAAACCTTGGTGTGAGAGTCCATGAACATTTTCGAAAATATATCTGTTATTTTACGCAGCTCGGTAGCATTTAGAGTATATCCATTGACGAGGAAATGCTGTAAAGCAAATAAACCTTCTTTGCGATCGCCCCATTGTTTACGTCCACAGATCTCGATAATCTCTTTTATATCCTGAAATTTCAAAAAAAAAAAAAAATAAATAATAATAATATAATGAATTAGGCTTCTACATTGTTTGAAAATTAGCTCATCAAGTGAATAGATACACTTAGAAAAAAAAACTTAAAAAAAAACGGAAAATGTGTTAACCGCAGTAGAATACGAGATTACAAATGTAAGGGTGATGGGTTATGAATTTGAATTACTTCATTTCAATGACAAGGGTATGTATATGCAATAGAAAGGAGAAAGCACTCTTATTTCAGTATCGCATGAAATGAAGAAGTATACAGATAGGGATTTGTTAAAAGTTATTGCTTCAAATTAACAAGTTTAGTTGAACAAACCTTCGGTGTCGATTGATCCCACATATCTCGATAAAGTCTTTGTTGAGAACCGCTCCATGAGAATGACTAACAAAGTTCAATGAACGTCAGAACATTTCAGGCATATCCAGTTAGTTCCAAAGGATTTAAATAGACGGCAACAAAAAAAACGAAAAGAAACCAAACACAAATTAGACAGGACTTTTAGGATACATTAGAAAATGTATCCACACATTTTTTAGACTTTGTTAATTAGTTTTATAAAACATTTCACAAAAGTAAGTATTTGGCTTTGGAAACGTTAATTTTTTTCAAAGAATGATGTTGATTGTAGAGGGAAAGTCTCGCGATAGGTTTAAAAAATAATAGAAAACAAAACAAAACAAAATTTTTGTCTTTCACTGATTACGTATTGAAATAAGGAAACAGAACAAAATTATTGACTGTGGACAACGATAAGAATAAAAGAATCTCGCACACTTACATCACTGGGTCTACGGAAACTGTCGTGACTGCGCTCCGAACAAATACTGCTAGTTTCACTGTCGTCACTGTGGTCACCTTTGCCCTTTGGCGTTCTCGTGTAGCTGTCCATACTGTCGAAGGTAAGAGCATCGGCCAACGCGGATTCGGCTTCCCGTGACTGTTGCAGCATCTTCTGAGCCATCACTGGTCGAGACGGTGGCCTATCCGTTGGCGACATGTGCAAATTCCTATTCCTATTGATTAAATAATTATTTGATTATTCGATTGTTATTATTTTTTTTATTATCAAATTGCCGAACGAACCTGATCTTGCCGAAACTACTTCTGTCAAATCCGAAACGTTGCGGACTAGGTTCTCGACTGTTACCAGTACTTCTCATTCCATGATCAGATAATATTTTGGATCTTGGAATAAGGGTCTCGCCGTCTCTGTTATACGTAGCGTAACTCAATCTTGACGAAGGTGAACCTGATCTGCTACTCGCTGTAATTACAAGAAATGTTTATTAGATATGTTCGTTGCTGTCGTTTATTTTAAGCATAAAATTGATTTGAAATCATCTTACGTTGCGATTGAGAAACTCCGGAAACTCGCGTTCGATTTCGTGCAATTCTTTCGGGACTAGCCACAGAACTAGCTTCTGGCGACTTGTTCGGTCGAGCTACAAATAAATACATTACCAATATTAGTCAAACTAGAAGCTTATAAATCTAAAAACGGTGTATAGGCTACAACAGAGTATTCATCGCAGAAATACCTGGTCTATTCAAATGACCACCGTGGTCATTGTCTGGCAGCGAAAAAGAATAGGTAAAAGTTCGTATAAATATTACGTTAAAGCGTCCTGGTATATTTTACAGTTTTAATGTAAACTTACGAAGTGTTGCTTTCTGCCGGTTCATGTACGCGTACTTCATTCTAGCTTTGGCTCTTTGAGCAGCTTGAAGATCGATGGCACTTGTAGATCTTACTCCAGGTGAAACGCGACCTTGAATCAAATTGATCAGTGAGAAATTATTCTTGTCGATGAACCCAAGCACCAACGTTAAATGCCATCTTTACAACAGTTAATGCATGAAATTAATACGGATAAGTAATTTTACTGTAAACAAGATTACGTTCATAAATATAAATATAGTAAAAACTAAAATTACGTGATATTAATATATAACAAAAATTATGTATGCTTTTTTACTCAAAACATACTAATCTATGTTTAAATAATAATAATAATAATAATAATAATAATAATAATAATAATAATAATAATAATAATAAGTGAATTGTAGATAAGTTTACTTAAAATGGAACTATTAAAATGAAAATGTTAAAGTGTTGCGCGTTAGAAAATCCCCTTGAGTGAGCATTGATTATGATGGTGAAATATGAATGGTTATGAAATGGTACAAGTTAAAAAAGTACCCAATATGTACGGGTCTATATAGAGTATATATATATATATATATATATATACTATACAATATTAACGTGCAAGTATTTGGCGTTACTTCCGTGTGAATTGAAAGCTGTTTTGAATAGTAAAAAATAAATAAATGGGAAACTTTGGTGTAATCAACTATAAAAATTACAATGATTGTCAGTAGGTCTTTGAAGAATTGGAATCCCAGATTGTCGATAAGATCGTGGCAAGGACGGAGTGCGTCTGAGCGGGCCATGAAGGTGGCCATGATGCAAGTTTTCTGTGCTACCTTCGTATGCGCAATGCAATGTTCATTCACACAAAGCAGCATGGAAAAGAAAACAAACATTTACCGTTTCTGTCGGCTTTGGCCATTTACTTGTTTCTTTTTTCGAACAATTACACATCTAAGATTCATTTAATTTTTTGAACATCTTCGATTGACAACATTCTATTTCAATAATCTCGCGCTGGGTGAATATGATGATGATGATCAAAGATTGCAAGACGATTCGATCGAGAGCGAGTGATACCAACCTGCGGCACTCATGGCGGGACGCGTCGTCCGTGGACTTATGTTCGTTGCTTTGACCGAATTCAAGCTGTTGATGCTGCCGCTATTACTGAGCGACATTAGCGCTCGTTTGTAGGTAGCATCGAGACTATTGAGAAGTACCTCGGCATTCTCAGGAAAGTGCTCTTTGAATGCCCAATAGGATCTGCAAAATGAAACGCACGATTGTTACAATTGTCACTCGCAATTTTAGCGAGAATTAGACGAAATTTGCGACTTATACGAACTTTCTCGATAATGCCCTGGCCTCGACGTCCGAGTCAGCCATGCCCTTTTTTATCGCGTCCTGAAGTATGTTTACGTGCTTCTGCAGAATGGGAGTCTGCCAGGACTGCAAAATCAGATGCAGATATTCGCAAGTGGCGCGCCTGATGTCTTTGCTCTTGTTGCCGAGCGACGCCACGATAATTGGCACGTAGCGGCTGCTGTGTGTATTTTGCAGTATGAAGCGCACTGTGACCGCTCCAGCCGTCGCCACAACCTGCACGAAACAAGCGAAAAAAAAATATATACAAATTTGGCTCACTGCCATAGGTGAAGAACATATTTTTTCTCTGTTTAAATAACGACAGAAGAAAAAAAAAAGAGATAAGAGATTGTTTGTCATACGGCGATGGTCTACCTTGGCACTGTTTTGTATGAGGTTCATTAGAGTCGGCAGAACGGTCTCGCCAAAACTAACGAATTTGTTCTTGAGCTGTTGACTCAGGTACGCGAGCGTGATGCACACTTCGCGCACGACCTGCGATCGCAGATCCATGATGGCTGCATCGACGGGCCTCTGAAGATCCTTCAGTAGTACGGGGAACACGTCGTAGTTCATTCCACCGGCGATTATTATCCCTCGCAGCTTTTTCATCTGCGGAATTCGAGAAAGAAAAATCGTTAATCAGCAATGTATAGAGTGAAGTATATCAAGTGAGAACTTACGCTATCCGCCCTCTGTTTCCAGTCTTTTTTGTCGTCGCCGACTATGTCCTTGATGGCTTTCATCTGGTCCTCGAGATCCTTCGCGGAGAACAATTTGGCCGGAGGTACATCCTCGAAGGCCGTGAGGAAAGATTCCTCGTCGACTGCGCCGGCTTGACCTGATCAAACATTCGGAGTGCCATTCTTTTAGTGCAATGTTACATTTTATGCGTGTATATCGAATAGCCGCGTGCTTTTTTCTTATACAGATTCTACTCTCTATGCGTGCGGTATAATACAATTATGCAAGTAGACACCTATAGGCACTCACGAGTCATAAAGCAGCCATTCAGACATTTATAATGCAGCAATACCTGAATAACCCGTGACCAGCAAACTTGACTGAATTGTTATCAAAGACCTCGATAGATCGGATAGGAGCAATAAATTATATAATTTATATTTCTCTCACAATGGTAGAGACACGCCTCCCACTTTGTTATAACTTGACTTTTTTTATTTTTCAAACAGAAAGAAAGAAACATTCCATTCGAATTAAAATAAATGAAACAATGGCTATACCATTGCGAGAGTTAAAAAGTATAAACACACACACGCACGAAGCGAAGTGCAAAGATGAAACAAAAAAAAAAGATTATTAGATCCAATATACCTGTTGACGCAGTCTTAACCGAGGGATTTCGTTTGAAGGAAGGCGCCCTTACGAGTCCCGCTGGATGACTACCAGAGTGAGCTGTCATGCAAGTGGATGTGGTTAGCAAAAGCAACGTATAACGGTGTGAAATTATTAAGAGCGCAGCTCTCTCTTTCTCGAGATGCACGTTCAAAATTATACCGTCTCAGCTTTATTTGTTATGCGTGTGCACACGTACAATGTATATACTTTGAAAAAGGTGCGTAACAGCTGCCCAGCAAGGGTTTTTGTTTCAGCATGTTTGTGCGTATAATTGTTAGAGTGCGTGGTTTTTTTTTTCAAAGTCTATATTGATTTACAGCTCGACTGATGTGCAAGTAAGCTGATTTGTGCAATATAAACAAGATTGTTTCTTGTACTTTATAAATTAAAAATCTTTGCTTTTCCTAATTTGTTTACGTTAGCTTTTGTAATTTCTAACTTATTTATTTCATCGTATTTTCTTATAATCAACGTCATTAATTGGCCGATATGCTTCGATAAACAAATTAGGAGTGAAGTACTGTTTACACATTTGTGATTCATTCCGCCATGTGTGATTTGAATAATGTTACAATTACTATTTTGAAATAAATACATAGCCTTTATGACAGAATCAATCACGTGCGTACAATAATTTTAACAACAATATACTAGTGAAAATAGTAGATTATTCATAAAAATCAAGTTATCAACAATTACACGACAGAACAATGATTAAGTAGTCATTCTAAAAAATACATATTATACGAATATTTAGATGCAAGTCTCGTTTAACAGTGATACATCACAAATTACAATAAAACATCAATTAGTCGTAGAAAATTAAAATAAGTATTCAAAAGAAATATCTATCAGAAAATAGAAAAATCATTACGTTGAAAAAAGAAACGCTTAATTACATTCTCAAAAAAAAAAATAATCCATCAAAATCATGTAACCGCGTAACTTTCGAAGTGAACCAAAGAAAAGCTATTCCAGTTATTAATGTATGAAAAAAAAAGATTAAAACGAAACGAAAAGGTGCCTGACAGTTCGGTAAGATAAGCAACAAGAGCGATGCTTGTGAATGAAAAAAAAAAAAAATTGAAGGAATAAAGTCTCCGGTTGGTCGGTCGGTATCATACCTGGGGGCACGGGTGGCGCCTTTGCCGGGCCGAACTGGCTCTTCTTCTGCTGCTGCAGCAAACTGGCCGTCCTCTTGACCGGTGCCGATCTTATCTGCGCACATATGCAAACGATTATCCCGTTTTATTATTGTATCGAGCGAGAAAACTCTATGTGTATATCGAACTTTTGTTCTCTACAACAACAATAAAAGGGTGATTCGTGGCAAAACATCAATTTATAATACTCACCGCACGATCCGGTTCGTCGGCGTCTCTCCCAACTGTAACACACAACGAATACAAACAGTGAGATCAATTGGCACTTTAATAAAATCTCAGGGTTATGTGGATAAATAAAAATAGAGAAATCTAATTTAGAGTCGATCGCTCATAGTCTACCTAAATTGGGATACAGCCACGGGGGCTTGTGTATGTCGCAGTGGCATCCGCGAGCTCTGGCACCCGGGTGCTTGACGATGTTGTCCCACTGGAGTATCCAGCTGCTACTCGGGTCCCAGAGCGTTTTGTCGATGCTCGGATACTTGACGAGGCCGCGGTGAGCGCAACGGTGACCGTTCGCCAGCGACACATCCGAGTCCAAACTCATTTTTTTCGCACGATTTATCGACTCACTTTTACCTCGACCATTTTTTTTTACTTTTTTTTATCACACTTGTTTATATGTATACTTGTTTCTTTATCGTGATTCAAGTATTTGCACGCCACTCGTGCGTCTCTGTCTATTTACTTATAATACACTTTCAAGTATCACAGACTCGGTTACGTTATATTAAACGTACAAACACATCTTCTTCGGCTTCATTTGAAAATAATTAACTCCGCCGACGACTTTCTCGTACATAGGAACACTTTGCCTAGAGGGATGAACAAACTTTATAAAGGAAAGGCAACGAGCGAGCGACCGTAAAAGGCTGTTTCGATTCAACACTCTCTCTCTCCCTCTCTCTCGCGCGCTTTTTGTCGATTGTTGTATTTATTATACCAAAAATCAATTACGTAAATCATCGACGAAAAAGTAATCGTTTATTCGCGGGGTGAAAGCGCGTTTTAATTAAGTAGCTTCGACATTTTCGAAAATAAAAAAAAAAGATGTTGGTTTACGTTCGATGAATTATTCAGACGAAATAACCCGTAACGAATGTGACATGTATGTACATTTCGCGGGTGTACACGAGAGAGAAATTTTGGCACACTCGGTTCTCAAGATTACTAACGAGATATTTTTCTTTTTACGTTTATCTTTCCGAGAGTCGCGAGCACGATTACAATAAGAACGGTACCTACCTGCCGAGACATTGCCATTTTTGGATTTTTTTTTCGGCCACACGATCGACATGTTAAACGTTGACTTATCGCGTAAAACGATGAAAAGACTCCACCGCCGACGACGACAACGACACGTAACTGCAATGCTCCACTTTACATCGCTTCTACGTTATATACGCTTGACTTTTATATTTTGATATTTCTTTTTTGCGAGAACAAGTTGGAAGTTTCGAATTTCCGACTTTTACGACAGAGCTAAAAACTTTCACAGTGCGATATTGCATTTGTTCGGGCGATTAAAGCGCTCGATTCATCAAGGAATTAGTAGCCATGAAAAACCCATCAAACTCGCTTTTGATCGCGAAAGTGTATATGTCCAATTCCACAAAAAAACTCAATTAATTCGGCACCGGTTTAAAAAAATGTCAAATAGACTCGACGCTCCTAATTCCTTCGGGATATCATTCTATGTTA
>JAWWMK010000040.1:5607657-5650542 GCA_035047105.1 Galeopsomyia nigrocyanea | reverse complement strand
AGAGAGAGAGAGAGAGAGAGAGAGAGAGAGAGAAAGAGAGAGAGAGAGAGAGAGAGAGAGAGAGAGAGAGAGAGAGATCTCTATTACCTCAACGTGTATCTTAAATTATGACACTGCAGCGTACAGATCTTATTATCTCATTTCATATCCTTTCCTATAATATTGAGTATCACTATTCCGTTTGTTACGCAAACATTCTAGTTCACCTCACGACGCCCCCTGTACCTTCGTTTTTTTCTTTTTTTTTCTGCGATCGCGTAATTACCGCTGTTATCAACAAACGTCGACAACGTTGACGTTTCTTCCAAGCATTGCAAATTATCCGTAATTTCATTTGGAAAAAGAGTATACAACGGCGAACTGTTTTTATTTGTCGAGACATGCGCCGATCGTCGAGTTACTCGTTATTTACTTTACACACAGATTTTTATTTGCTCTAGGCTGATTGTAAATGCAGAGGGCAAAACTCGTTTAACGGCTACACGCCGAGCATATTTTAAAAAGACTCTCCCGAAAGCTTTGACATTTCAGATGTAACTACTGTTTTTCCTTTCATGCATGAAGGTTTACTTTAGCAGTGCTAATAAACATCGAGAGAAAGAAAAAAAATCGGCACGGCTTGCCTATAGAATATACATGTATACGTGCGGTCCGTTCTTTGCACAGCACGCACTTCGGGACCGATAATTTTAAAATCAATAAAACAGCTGCTGTGTGTGCCGTGTGCTCGAGTCGTGCACATAGCACAAAAACGACTACTTTGCGATGTTAAATACGCTGGAAAATTTAAATGAAAAGCCAACGAAGAAGAAAAAAATGTTGCCGAGAGAGTACATGTAATTTGCTTTCGACTCTCCGTTATCTCATTCCACATCGCCGTCCTTCAATTTACTCCGTGTTTTCCCACAAAAATTACTATGAGTTCCACGTCTGAAAGCAGCTCTGCGCGAATATGCAAAAACTCGCGCGAAACAAAAATGACTACACGATCAATCGCGCGGAAACCGCAGAAGAAACTGGAGACTATAATGACGAGATTCGCGAATAAATCAGCCATCAATGGCTAATTATCGAACGGTCAACGTAACACGCTCATAAATAAAAACAATAAGCCTAGAGGCCACTTCTTCGGAAACGCGCAACGGCTCGCGGTATGAAAAAAAAACCTTGCGAGATATAGTAAACGCACAAAAAAGAAACTCGCGACAGTACATAGAAGCTGGTGTAAGAAATAGGTTAGTATATATATCAGACGCGAGTGTGGCGACGACAGCTTGTTTTTGTTGTGCATGGCCATATATAAACACTGCAGTGAAAAGCCGGGAAACGAAAAAGTATAGCGTCGTCGATGCCGCGGCAAAGTCTAGCATCACGAAGCATGCCGACGTAGATGATAACACACTATTCGTGTGACTGAACCTAACCGTCAAAAGTAGAAAAACAACACATTTATACCCGTTGTTGAGAATATGCCTCTTATCGATATCCACGAAAGCGAGAAAGAGAGAGAGAGAGAGGGAGAGTTTTTGCTGGTGATACACTCGAAACAGTCTGCGGTCGCTCTTTAAAAAACCAACAAGAAGCTGCAAGGTTAAGGATGCAGTTCGGAGAAAAAGGCGGCAAGAACATGTCACTCGCGAACAATCACCTGCACAAAACAAAACCAAACGAAACAGGGAAAAAAGCCACACACGCACACACAGAAACACAAGTATCGAAGCGTCGCCGGTATTCCAAGAAAGCATCAGCTATACTGCACCGGCTATCGAAGGGTCAAGCCGTCGTCGACACAACACGTAGGCCAGAGTGCGGATTTCGGATTTCCGCTTCCGGCATGAGGAGAACACATATATAGCAACGCGATTGGAAAAGTATAAGCTGCGCGACCAAGAGAGCTCGCGCGAGTTGAAGGAGCTCCGCGCGAACGAGACGCGATAACTCCGACTCGTGCCGCTCGACTGTCGCGGCTCTTGGCTCTCTGTATACTGCGGCTACTATAGCTGCTGCCTACTACTGCTGCTGCTGCTGCATGGAGTCGAGCGAGGTGTGTAAGTGTACTTTAGGCGTGCGGAGGAGGAGGAGGGGGCGGCAAGCAAGCAAGACAAGCTCGCGAGTGATAGGTGAGCAGCCGCACGCCGCTTCATAAAGCCACAAAATTATTGTACGACTCTTTTGCACTGAGGCTGGCGCCATAAAGGTATACACATGCTTATTTACACTCGCTCATTGTCACGCTCGCGTAATAATGCACCACCGCAATGAGCTTCACTCTCGTTTTCGCGCAGATTCGCTCTCGCGCGGCGCGCGGGGTCGAGCGTGAAATTTCATATAGCGGGCCCCGTTTTTACACGGCGCGGCTTGCTCATCCTCGGGTTACTTGTATACCGGCGCTACAAGCACGCTTCATTGATTTTTTTTTCTCCGGAGACACTTTCGAGAATAACAACACTCTTTTCGCGCCAATGTGACCTTTTCGGCCGTGGACTGTGCCTTCTTTTTTTTTCTCTCTCGCGTCTTTTTTGTATTCTTGAAAATACTTCCTCGTTCTGCGTTGGACTTGTATGAAACGGTCTCTCTACAAGTATACTTGCTAACAAAGTGGAAATTCTGTTGAGAGAGAGATAATGCAGATATAGTTTGCTGATAACGCGAAAAAAGAGAGAGAAGCCATTACGTAAACATTATTTACGAAAGTTGTTGGCAACGTGTTTATTTGAATGGCAACATTAAAGAATGGCATATACGAACACATATTATAGAGACATACAATATTCCAGCGGGACAAGCGTATTAACATGAAAATGAGGTATGCGTCCGATAAATCAAATAAACAAGCAACTGCATCGCGGGCGAATCACCATATAAATCGGCGTGCAGCTGTGCGCGAGAGAGTGCTGATCGAACAAAAATCGGCGGGGTAACCCACGATCTATACACTACTGTAATACCTTATAGACGATAAATCGAACAGTACCCTAACAATACTGTTTTACTGCTGCAAACTGACTCGTACATTCACAAGCTGTTACATAAGTAAGAGAACCGAGTAGCAGACACTTGTCTGCTTGCCCGATGATTTTCAATACTGAAGCAGACTTAGAGGAATCGTTGTAAAAAGAGTCAAGAAGACATTTGTCAAGTTGGCGCGTTCTCGAAAGTGTTAATCGAAGAATTGCACTGAGACAAAAAAGACAGCGATGCAATGTACCCGCAGAACATTAATCTTGGCCGCGTTTTGCCGCGTGTGCGACTTCAATTATTATCATGTTCGCAAACGGAATTGCCGATCAGCGCAAATACATAATCTTCTGCTTGGCACGTAATAGAAGTGCGAGCTAGGCATACAAGAAGAAAAAATAAAGGATGAACTCTTTGTGATCTCTGCGTGTGTGTCTTGATAGTCCGTGTTATCAGACGGTACTATCGGGCTTTGTTCTTTGCCAGAATTTCGAAGAAGCTCAGGGCTACGCTCCAATTTCTTCGCTCAAGTTTTATAGCCAACTATACCAAATATCAAGTTTGCGCTTGACAAATTGACTTTTTCAGCGAACAAGACGTATACACTGTGACTCTTACGAGATCTCCACTCGATTATTCACCGAAACAACCTTGAGAGGCTAATTAGATGTTACAGGATAATGTTTTACCTGCCTATTCAATGTGCCGATTCGCATTATTCATTCGCTCAGCTGATTTTTAAGTCTTCGGTGGGTTTTGACAGACGATAAATACAAAATCCAAAAGTAATCGCACGAATACAATAGCATTTTGCTGTATAGGCCATTAATCAAGGGGATCATAACTATATCTGGGCATAATGGTCGATTGTGCGTGTGCAGCTGCCGGCTTATCATAATTCCGGGAAAGCGCGTTTATAGAGTAAAGAAAGTTGAATACGCGACAGTACGCACCCGCGAGGATAAATGAATATGCGCGTTATACGCAGCGCTAAAAAGGGCGTGTTTACCTATAATGGCCTTGAATCGAAAGTAGATCAAAACGAAAAGTGACGCTTAAATATATCTCATGCAGTCGCGCGCGCAACGGAATCTCGCGAACTGCGACCGCAGTAATCGATTATAAAGTCGCCACGTTTCCATTCGATCGACTATATATATGCGCCTTTGCAACCGCAGCGACGACGACTGGAAATTATATGCCACGTTTGCGAGTAGATTTCACAGCGTGGTTCTTTCTTATACTTTTTACGAGCGAAGCCCAAAAAATCGCCGAAAAAAAAGAAGAAAACTTTATGGCAACGGCCGCTTGCCAATTTTTATACGACTGCCGCGCGGAGGAAACTCTCGAGAGCAAGCTTGAGAGCCAGACTATCAATTTTTACGTCAGGAGAGCGAAACGGAAAAAAAAAACACTATTTCTTCGCTTGCGAGGAAGACGGATGCTTTCGTCATGTACTGTCGAAAAAAAAGTTGTACGTATATGGCTTCAATGCTGTAGTGCACTTTTTATTTTTATTTGAACGTGTATCGATATTAAAAATGTACAACTACATAAGAGTGGTGCCAAATTATTAGGCAAAGAAATTAAACTTATAATATAAAATGCGATTGCGAGTAGTTATTAATTGGTTTAAGCTCTCAATTGTAAATGTGTGTATATACCGCTATCAATACTTCAATCTCGAGCAATAAGTTTTTGCGTATTAAGCAATAAAAGCGTATATTGATCGACTTTTGTTCGTAAAAAAAGTGATATACATAAAAGTATATTTGCACAGTAAATAAGAAGAATTTCCGCGTTAAAGGTTATAATTAAGTGGATTTTCGATAACTTATACACACACATATTCGAGGTTCGCGCAACATTTTACTGTTTTTATTTATTTGTTGTTTAATCTTGACAAATCTGGTTAAGCGTTAAATGTATTGGAAAGCGGGTATTACATGTCCACATCTCTCGCTCTAAAGTGCATGCTCTGCCTCTCAAACGTATCATGAAGATAATGCGCGATGCGAGTTTTTCGAGGTAAACTTTTCAATCTTGATACGTCCGCTTTTACCCGACTTTAATCCCTTATATGCGCGCACGCGCGGAGAAACGTTTTATTAAATTTTTTCATAAAATCGTTAAGTACTTGCAAGGCCAAAACTTCTTCTTTTTTTATTATTTATTCTTAATCGCGCCTTAAAACGATGTTTCTTTTTGGTGAATATGCCATTACCCATTTTTCCCCATTTATAAAGTTCCTTTTTTTTCGTGCATAATTTATCTCTTAATATTCCCCAAAAAATATATAAAATTTTATTCCATTGACGCGTTCGGATATAATCTAGACTGATGAGACTCATTTTTTTTGTCCAAAAGCCAAACAAAAAAGAAAAGTAACGTCATCGAGTTTCGTCCGGAATGTAAATTCAACGATAGCCATAAGCAGAGAATAAGAAATCGACTGTAGCGTTGACTTGTTAGAAAATTACTCAGATATAGCCACATGGATTGAATATAAAAATCGACGCGTACTACAAGGTTGCGATTCGAAAACTAAACAAAATAACAGTACATTTCGGTTGTCCAGCAAAGGAAACAACATCGAATGATCTAATGCTTCTCTCTCTCTCTCTCTCTCTCTCTCTCTCTCTCTCGAACTCAAAGAAGGAGAAATAAAGATATTCTAATAGTACGTTCCATTGACACCGAAACTCTAATTAGCCTGTCGAAAGCTGTATAATACACGAGCTGCGCGGCAATAAAAAAAAAGTTGGAAAGTAGCCGCTGCCACCGCGACTACAACGACGACGACGAGTGAATTATTATCCGCCGTGCGTCCAAGAGGAAGGCGCAACATTAATAAACACAGAAGTCCTTGGCGATGTATATCTCAATCTATCCCGCGGGGGATCCGCGCGGCTAAGCCTGCAAATCATCAATGGAAGAGAAACTGCCGGGAAAAAGCAGGCCAACTATTTTTTTGCTTAAAGTGCTTTGCGTATACGTAGATTGTAGTTGCGGTCGTAGCAGCAGCCCGAGGATTTGGAATTCGATTAATGCCGTCGAATGATTGAACGTTTATCTGCGCGAATTTTAATTCGTCGACCGGGAGATATATCGACGGAATTCTCTTATTATAGCGTTAAAATTCGACTTATATACACAAGGTCTGAAAAAGGCGAATACACGTATTTTAAACGAGTGAAATAAACGACGTTGCCGACAGCTCTTCTCTCGCACAATAAGACGAGAGCGAAAGTCGAAGAACGAAAGGATTGCAATTATCGTCGGGAAGTGCGCGCGCGACACGCAGTTGTGTATGTGAGATGCGTGTGCCCACGCCGACTTATAATACGAGAGTCACACTTGCACAATGTCGTATATGTACTGGGATTAGCGAGGCAAAACTTATTAACTGGCGAGTATATAAGCAGCTTATAATTTTTTTTTTCTTCTCTCTTATCTCTCTCTCGCGTGGATATGGTCCTTATCGTTTTATTTACCAAGCTGTCTCGCTGCATTTTCTCCCCATACGGTCAAAGGATTAATATTCGCGATAGATGATTATCGACGCGCTTTCGTTTTTACAAACACGCAGGTTTCATGAATTAAACATGCGGAGTTTCCGATATACATCTCGTTTTCTTCTTTTTTATCGCTTCATTTTCTCAATCCGCGCTCCTCAATTAAATTATCATCGAAAATTTACTAGCCATTCACTCGTTTATATTTCATATTAAATTAGCCGTCGTCGAAAGAAAAAAAGAGGTCGCAGCAGCGAGATTTATGTCCTGTGGTTTTCCGAAGACGTTTTATTGTAAATCACGTCGATTACCAGGGGGTATTAGATTACGAGATTTTAGAGATAAAGACGATGGCATTTCTATCAAAACCCACGCACGTTTTTTACATATAGTTTCAATTTGATCGCCACAGACACACATCTAAATCTTGAGAAACTCATTCCCTCTTCTATATATTTTTTTTTCATATAAATCTTGAGCAACGTACTCTTCTTTTGCAATCGAATCAAGCAGCGCGAGCGAAGTAATAATTACGCGTTTGCCAAAAGCAGCGCGCTTAGATCTTTCGAGTATATACATTTTCCGTAATAAGCAAATGCAACTTCTTGCAAAATATACACTCGACTCGTCAATCGTCATGACGGCTCGGTAAAACCAATTCGCGCACGCCAATGAAAATACATAGACTTCGAAGTAGAAAGAAAAAAAAAATGAAAAATTTTCGAGAGATCCTCTTGGACGTGTAACGAGGAAACGTCCTCTTTACCCAATTACCACCTCACGCGCTGCAGGCAGTTGCAAAAGTTTGCTAAGAGAGAGAGAGACAATCGTTGAACTTTCACACTAGTTTAGCGATATCACAGTATACGAATACGCGATGATGAAAAAAAAAATCCCTCATGGCAATGTCTATACGCAAAACAATGGCGACGCACAATGGCAATGTCTACGCAAAGCCGTATAGATTTGACATCTCGCGCGACGACCGATTCTTCGCCTACACTTATAATATACTCGGGAAACGTGAAAACATTCCGCATTAGATAGGTTATATCTCGAAAATGCACGCGGGGGATGCAGTTAAAGTCTCCTCTTCGATGATTTACGGTTGACCAGTTTTTCGCCTTAAATCATACCGGTCGTTCAACAACGCTAGGAGGAATTTCCAATTGTCATTCTTGCCTCCATCAGTGCAGTTTCAGCCTAGAGATTTTTTTTTCGCTAAAAACGTCACATAGAGAAAGGAACGTTACGTAAATGCATCTCGCTCTCTTTCTCTCGCTCGATGAGTAGGATAAAGTTTGAGATAAAGTCGCAGTTCGAAAACGCGCGGTGAAAACGTTATTATTTTCTCACGAAGCGCGAATCCGTCGCTTGCGATTATTAATTCGTGCAGCCTGTGTATGTATGCATTTCCGTCGATCTCTCGCTGTGTAATATACATCGCGCTATAACACTAGTGGAGAGACCTTTCACTTTTAGCACACACACACACATATACAAACACACACGTGTGTTGCAAGCTCGCGGCGGTTATCTAGCAAAAAAAAAAACGAATAATAAAAGAAAAAGAAAATTCACGAGAGATGGACCAGCTTGATAACTGCACTCAGTCACTCACTCACACGCTCGCACGCGAGAGAGAGAGAGAGAGATACACATCTTTCAAAGTGAAGGGCAACTCCTCTCCACGTGCTCTCTAACATCGACACCCGCGGGCTTTATTTCCCTCCTGCACGTGGAATACATTATACGATTACTACTACTACTACTACTCTTTCACTTTTTATCCCCGCGTGCAGACCGACAGCAAGCAGCAGTAGACAGCAGGCAGCTCTTTTCATTTTCACGTGACAGACTTGTAAGAGAGGGACGCGACTATTACACACTCACGACTCCGTTCGTGATTCTCGTTTTATTACCACTGTTGTTTATAATATGACGATTGTAGGAAAAAATGATCGGACATTGACAACTGCACACGAGGGTAGAGATTTACGCAAATGTAGTCTTTGCTTTATGCTTTCCCGTATAACTACGAAAGTTCCAACGACGATAAAACTCGTCGTAAAGCTTTGGAAGAAAACGAGCGCGAGAGCTTGCACGGCGCATTACGTAAACGTCGAAAAACTCACGCTAGTCACGCGAAGCGATAAATTATCGTTTTAGACGATTAATCGACAAATAATTCGAATTTCTATACAAATACGCGCAACGCGTTCGAAGTGTGAGTCAATCGAGAATGATTATACGTCCATGCGGCAATGTACACTCCCATTGTAATTGGCGTGTGTGTGTGTGTGTTCGAGCTATATATGCAATTAGAAGAAAAAATAAACGAACGTTCAAGGAGGTCCACTCACCTCGTTTCGAGAGAGCCATAAGCTTTGAGGACGAGTCGATAATAAATCTCGCGTGGTCGCGTCGTTGTGTAATCAAGCGTGCGACAACACACTGCACACACAGATCGGTCGTTTTACATTTTGGAAAATGAAAATGAATAATATATTACAAGCTCCAATACAAGGGTTCACTTCGTTTCCGCGTGCGGCGAGGAGGAAAAAAAAAAACCAAACGACTTCCTCCCGCGCGAAAGTGCATACATACGCCAAGAATTGACGCTTATATATATATATACACACACGTATATATCGAGTGAGTGTTCGAGTTGTTTTCACTTTTTGCTTCTCTGCTCGGAGTTGTTGTATGCAGGTGTGCGAATCTCTCGAAGCTAAAATCGGATAAAGCTGCAGTTTTCCCCGCTGTTCGGTATGGCTCTGGTTTTACATATACGGCGAAAGCCCCATTGTGTTATTTTGCGGAAAGAGTGAGATACATATTCAACTCGCAATGCGGAAAAATCGATATATCATGGACGTTTTGGCAGCACTTGCGAAAAGTGATGGTCTCTTCGTCGCGAGAAAAAAAAAGGAAATCGAGCGATGAACGATATAATATGCAGATTAGAAAGTTGTAGGCATAAATTTTGGCGCTAATTATGCGGAATTTTAACGTGGGAGGAAGTCCTAATAAGCTAAGCTTCACGTCGAAAAAAAAAATGTCTCACGCTCTACTTGAATTTTTATATTATAATACTTTATGGACCATTGATCCTCGCGCTTGTTGATTGGTGCGAATTGCACGAGAGAGAGAAACTAATTGAGCAATTTTTCTACAGCAGACTCATTGCACAGCACTGCAAAGTAGAGTGTGAAAAATAAAAGTAGCCTTACCGGCCGGTACATTTGCGTTTGACGTAACGAGCGCTCTCTTGCTCTCTTATATATTTCGTGTATATATATGTATGTACACCGACAGCCGTGAACGTTTCATAATCGACGGAGAAAGAGAGAGAGAGAGAGAGAAAACATTTCCCGCAGATCTATAATACGATATACAGATGTATTTCAGCGACGCTAATTAAAATTTACGAGGCACGAATCTCTCTCTCGCTGCTGTTAAAAGAGGAAAATATACACAACGTGGATCGCGGAGTGAAATATATAGCGGTGGCGAAATGTAATGTAACTTAATGTTTTTTGCGTATACGTAAAAACAAACAACTCGACTATAATTCTATACCCACTATGCCGATAGACACGCAGATCTCGAACGAACAACAATGCAGTCACGCCTTATTGAGTTTCTGCGAATTTGTCGCAAAAAAAAAGAAGGTAAGACGAGCTTATACATGTCCCTTCGTTCAATGTTATATTATATATAATATACGAGAGAAAAACGATGATATTATCCATACAACTATAGGTATATTTTAGTGTCACGCTTGGTCTGTTGCACGCGCGGTGTAATAGGTCGCGCCCTCATCGCAGTCACGAAAGATCGCGCCGCTACGATTATTATTGGCGCGCGCGCTCTCGCGCATTATGTCGATCTGCGGATTATTAATGGCCAATATTTTCTTTCTATACGTTGCCTGCGGCTTCATACTCTCTCTCGCGCGCGCTTGTGTGATACGAGATTAAGCCTAATTAAACGATAAAAAAAAAAAGCCGCCAGTGCACGTTGTTCCCATAGCTCTCTCATTGTTTCCTACTTCGCCGCGTGTTTTCCTCAATTCGTGACAGAATGGTTTTTATTTACGTGGTTGTTTGTGTTGTTATGTGCAAATTAATGTTTACTCTGACGTTTGAAATTCGCGGTAAAAAGAATACACGTTTGACTACTTCCGCGTTTTTACAATGATAGTCAATAGGATTTTAATTAGCACGATGAATTTCATCCGCATCCAAAGAGCAGCATTCGAAAGAGAGTCATAGTCAAGAGGCATATCTCATTAATCGAGGCGAGCGAGAGAGCTGCTGCTAAATGCAACAGCTGATTTATAAACGTGACCTCGTGAGTGTGTGTAAAAGAGCTTTCTTCGATTCTATGCGGGTCTTTCTTTCTTTTACACGCGAGAAAGCATCTAAGAGAGACAGAGAAAGAGAGAGACAAATGGAATTCCAGAGGCTGCATTTGCAGGCAATTACGCAAAAAATAAACTAACAGCCGAATTTATCTCTTGCAATTTATCGGCCATTGTTTTGCGTCGATGATGTACTCGGATCAAGAGCGAGACGCAATAGTACATAAAACTGATGCGTGTTATACCATCGTCGACCGCCAACCGCTAGCCTAATTATCCTCGACTTCCTCCTAATAAAAATCATTGGAGAACGGCACCCTTCCTCGTTTCAATTTACGTGTATAGCGACGAATCTTTTGCTCGTTCTCGCTCGACAGAGAATGTGTTGTACGTTCACGTGTGAATGTGAGATGAAAGAAATAAAAGTGTAAAAATTATCATTGCGCATGTTTGTCTAAAGTAAAAACTCGATAGCCTCAACAATCAAGCACCTATGACTTTTTACCATCGTCGCTATTTATTACCGCGACTTCAATTTTCAAGGTGTATCTCAGTCTATAGATATACAATGATATTATTATTGTTAACAATTCAACATTTAATCTCCTACTTAGCGAAACTATATTTCCGGTCTGCCTGCATTGCCGAACGTGGGTTTACAATAACAATGATTAAAATGATTTTGTTGGAACTGGCGGCTGACTCTTTAAACGAGCCATTGTCAAGTCAAACTTTCCCACATCAATAGCTACATTACATAAGCGTAATTATACTAGTCTAAAAAAAAACGAAACCAACGCGCCAGCGAAAAACCAACAAAACACACGCACACACCTATACAATATTCAAGAGAAAAAGAAACTTTGAGAAATCCCCGCAGGTCGTGTCGTGGGGATCAGCTGTGTTCTGCAAAGACAGAAAGACGAATATTCATAAAGGAAACGAGCGAGCGAGAGAGTCGACTGGTACAATAAGTAGGTGAGGGAAGTATGCTGTATACACGAGAGGCTGAGTAATAAATCAGTGTACACTGTCGAGACTGACTGAACTGCAAAAAAAAAAAAGAAGAAAAAAGTTTCATATAAATACAGTAGCGACAAGACACGTGCTAGCGAAGGAACATGCATCCCTGCGCGCTATATAACAATGCCTTTCTCCCCTCTCCCAGTACCTCTGCAGTGTTTATACGACAACGAAGCTTTTCACTTTCTACTTCTCGCGTGCCTATATATACATATAGCGCAAAACTCTCTTGTCTTCGAGCGATCGATCGACGCTGCTTTTTTCAGCGAGCGCACGCGCTGCTGTGATTGTTTTCACCGGTCACTTGTGATATATATCAGGAGTTGCGGATGAATCATCGGCGCGCAAACTAATGCTCCACATTTTTCTCGTTAAACTTCCAAACTCGTTGAGCAATGTCATTTTCTTTCAATTTAGAACGAGACTCTCGGTCATACGTATACACACACTGCCATATCTATCTCTCACCTATACTCATTAAATGAGTCAGCCGAATTTGTGCTCTTCACCTGAATTATCTCATTTCGAGACGAGCTATTCTTTGCTAATTTTTTTTTCAGTACTACGTACAGTTACGTAATTTCACTTTACGTCATTTGTGATTCTAAAACGAGAGGAAAAAAAAATAATATCGAATTGTGTATTCAGTGAAACTCGCGCGAGCATAGAATTTGCTTCCTCGACGACATTTCATTCGAATATGGACATGTATAGTTTCATCGAGATCTAGATAAGCAATATAAAGTCTTACTTTCGGGCTTCAACCTTGATCCACATGGATATATATGTCTATATCGTTGAAACTATGTTTATTCCAGATAAAATACCTTTCGTTTTGCAATGTCACATTAAAATTCTAATCAGCTGCGACAAATGTTCTCGTTATCGTTTTCATCGCGGAACACACCGATGAATTATAAACAACGCAGTGTACAAATAAAAACAATACACAAAAGCCATTAGGGCTGACAGGAGAATGAGTTAGTGCACATAAATTACGTCATACTAACATTGCTACGGTTACAAAACCCATGGGTTCTCCTGTGCACACACATTCTGCCTTAAGAAATTACGTATCTAATTACCTATTAACAAACGCGCTTGCGGATTTTATGCGCGATTATTAAACTAAATACATCATAATTTGCGCGCGAATTAATTCTCCACGTTTTGTAATTGAATGTTTATCCGGCTAGCTCTCGAACATGATTTTCAATTGAAAAGTATTATCGTGAGATACATATTGACGATTTTTGCATTCTCAATAACGGCAATTAAAGTCCGTTGATTTACACAGGAAAATGAGGATGCAAAGAATATGTAAATCAAGTCAGCAGAGACTACTTGTCGTTGAATTGAAAAAAATGCTAATTTTTTTTGAAAATCAGATAATATTCTCGATTGTAAGGTCGTTTCTCTTGCGCGCACCTATACGTATGATCATTCAATTGAAATTCCATTAGGAAACGTCTCCGACAATTATTTATGAAACTGGCTTCAACAACATTTTCTTTTTCTTTATGAAATGTGGAAGTATACTCGCACTCGAGTATACAAGCTGTTCGACAGCTTGAATATTGTCACGTATAGCGAGAATTTTTCTCACAGGTCATCCAATACGAGTCTAACGAAACAGCAACGTCGATCTACGACAGATACAAGTCTGGCGGCAGGTGTAAAAGGTGTCGGTTGTGTGTGCGCGGAGAGACCGTTAGTCGGGTGCGTGCAGGTGAAACTCGAGGCTTGTGTATCGTGTACACGCACACGCACCCTATCTATTCCCGATGTTACGTAAATCCTCTAGGTCGTCGATGCCTTTTCGACACTTCGACCTCTAAGTTGCATCTTTTTGCATAATGCGACGAAAAGAAAATTCTACGATTAATCAACGTGTCGCTAGTAAAAATTTCATTTCGCTATATGTGCCCAATACCTGATGAGCCATTACTCACCGCGGATGCAGCTTGCTAAACAACTGGGCTATCTCTTGCTTCTTCGCGGCTCCAATTACCTACTTGTGTACGGAGATAGCTTCTGCGATCTACGAACAGCGATCCATCTACTTTACATACCGTTCCTTCTTATTTGCTCTCGTCAATTTTTTTTTCTTGTTTTTCATCATCTCGGTTTCGCCGGCGCGCACGTCTCGCCGCCGCCGTCATTGTCTATTTAGCAGGTTTGCATTCACGTCTGACTACACTCGGTTTGTTCTACTTATTCGAGAATACGAATGTACGATCGCTCATTTTTTTTTTTGGTGTTTCATGTACAATTGACCTTGTCTTCGTTGTTGTATTTTTACTTTGATGTAAAAAACAAACTGTGCCATGGACTAAATGTAAATTAATATAAATTCTTTTTATTATCGTTCGTATTTTTTTTTCAGTGAAGTAATGACAATGTTGATAATGACGTAATACTGCGAAGACTGCTTTCATAAATATATCGGCGTTAGTCAGCTTACGTGAAAATATGCGCACTCTCGAAACATAAAAATTTTTCTTCGCGGCAGAATCGGTGACTCAATTACATATTCATACAGTGCGCATGTAAATGTTTAAAAAAAATGAAGTCGAGAAGAAGTCAACCCAGCCTAAATTATATTCGCGCTGCTCCATCAAGCTCTCGAAAAGCGCGCGGCTCTCGCGCAGTGCGCGGTCGAGCTGCGCGAGGGCAGCACGAACCGCTAGGATAAATATATCGATAAAACAGTGAGTCGTGAAAGATCACGCGAGTCCTGTCACATATAAAGATTTATTTATTTCGAACTCACCCTCGGCAGACCTCGCTTGCGGTAACATATCGCCCGCTGCTCTCAGCTGATCGAACTTCTCGACTAGTAGCGCCAATCTGTAACAAAGTAACATGATAAATTGGACGTTCTTGTTCGTTATACTGTTTCACTTACATGCACGCAGTCGCAAGTATCAAATGTTCAAACAAGAATCTTATCCCTCGAGAGTCGAGCGAGAGATAATGTAAAACAAAAGCTTGCTTTTTTTATGGCTCGCTCGCCGTGTGTTTTACATTATTAAATTCCGATCAAATACACGCGAATAAAAAAAAGATTGCTTTTATATTGCAGACGCGAGTCGTGTACGTAAGAGTTTGTACTTGGATCTTTTTATGATCGTTGCACATAAAAAAAAACGCGAGACGAGGAAGCAAGAGAAAAAAAAGAAGGATGCATGTAAATGAATGTAAATAGAGCGTGTGTGTGTGTGTGTGTGTGTGTGTGTGTGTGTGTGTGTGTGTAAGTGTTGTACAGCGTAATCTGCTGCTGGAAGTTGATTAATCTCCGGCAACTCACTTCGCTTGAGGAACGTTGTGCTTCCTTTGCAAATCGACCCGCAATCTATCGCCCACGTGCCTGTAGATGTCCGTCAAGGTATTCATCGCAGTTTCTCGCACTTTTTCCGTCGGGTCGGACAATAGCTTGACGATGCTGGGAATCGCACCGGAAAGAGCCATCTCGTCCGCGCCGTGTCTAATTGAAGAACAAAAAAAAATACAGGGGGGAATTAGATGGTTCAAATTTGTTGTGAACGGTAAACTATGTAATTGAATATTTACTCGTTGAGCGTAGTCGTGAGAAGTATGAGCGCCTCTTCTCTCAATTTTGCATTCTTATGAGTAAACGCCGGCTGAAGTTTATCGAGTAATTGCTGTGGTGACATGCTGCCTCTCTCTAGAATCTTCAAAAGCATCAGCTGTGCTTTTTCTCTCGTCAGGTCTTTGTTGTCGCCTGCAAAGAAAAAAAGTCTCTCGTTAATTTTAACTTCCAAATGACGAGCTTCAAAAAAAAAAAGAAAATGCGTCAGATACTTACCCAACCTGTCTATCGTCGGCTGAATAATCGTCGAAATATACGGCCTGAAGTCGTGGCCCATTCGATCGGCCAGGTACGTAAGCGCGTCCAGTCCATTTTGCACAACCTGTAAATGGCAAAGAAAAAGTGATTATTATAAGTTTTTTTTGGAAAGTGTATTCGACTCGTAGTAGCGAAAATTTCGATATTAGACGTCAAGCGGGCGAAAACGAGGTTTCACGCTCGATTTACTTAACGGCGCACACCGGGGAAATGTAATCGTTGGGACCTTGTTAAAATTGTTGCTCGATGCATGAACGGCTTGCTTGAAAATTTCTTTTTTTTTTCAATTTCCCTAGAGTGTCTAGCTTACTTAAAGTTTATACTCTCGAACAATAACAAAGAAGAGTGATTCGAAAAGCTTCACCAAGTTAAAGCTCAGCATTAATCTCTCGCACAAAATCACAAATTAATTAATCTAAGTAGACACTAATTAAGAGAAAGAGCGTTGCATATCAGTAATGTCTCGTGAAAGCATCAAATTACGAAGTGCAGCTAAAAAGTGAGTTGCTAAAAGCATCAGTGGAAAAAACTAATTAAGCATATGCGAGGTTGATAGATCGCAGTAGTCGAAAGACGAGCAGCAGCGACGAAGTGTGAAGTTAATCCACACACATACACAGACACACAGGCCCTTTCCTCTTCATCATCATACTCGAGAGAGTGAGATGCAATTACCAAGCCGCCTCGAGAGAGATAGACTCGCACTCTCCAAAGTAATTGCGGCCCGTGAACTGTAAAGAGCCGGCCGGCTTCCCTGCATGCTTGGAATATTCATATTTTTCGATTCGAGAAAAGCTTCAAGAAATTCGTTTAGATATATCGCGCGTTATAGCAGCTTCGAAACGCGAGAGATACGTCGACTGCAATTGACGCCTTGAACTCTTAAATAAATTTCAGGCTGAGTAGGCTTCTAGGTCGGATCGATATTACGGAGAGCGACTTGGGATTTCTAACTGTAATAATAACAAGAGCTGCTTTATACCCCGACTGTACGTATACACGCGAATGCGAAAAGCTGCGAGATAAAAATCTCTCTGCACGTTTGAGAACTTGAGAAAACGCAAGCTCGCATGCACATGTGTATAACTGAATATGCGAGGTTTAATGAGGAACTTGCACGTGCACTTGCACTCTCTCTCTCTCTCTCTCGCTTGCGCGAGCTTCGAGTCGCGAGAGCTATTTCGGACTTGTCGCTTTTTTATTTTTTCTTTACGTTGCGCTTATAGACGCAAGCGAACGTCCTTTTTGCTCCTGGCAGGCCTGCGCTGCACCGAGAGCTAGAGAGAGGTTCAAATTAGAAACTCCGAGGTGGATTTAGCGAGTAAAGCTTGCAAACTGCACACTCGACTCTTGCTGTATGGGTCTTCGATTCGATTTTCTAATCTTTCCTAATTGCAATGAGTAATGATGTAGAACAATGGAATTCTTATCGAGCTTCCATTCCTAAATTACTGAATCACTTAAATTATTCATGTTTTGTACGTATAAAAAATCAAAACGAGAATAAGTTGTCGCCAAACGCATTACTTCACTTTGTAAACATTAAATATTTACATTTTACGGTACTTTCGAGTTACCGTTAACTCGTGTGTTTTCGCTATTAATAACACGAAAGCTCTTACCAACAATTACTTAACAAACGACGTTTCTATTATTATCGGGCATACGTGACGTTATAAGAATTGCGCGATGCGTTTACGGTGTGTTTACACATTGTCAATATGAAGAATAAAAAGCTCAATCTCGGTAGACTGTAAACGTGTAGGGTCAACTATTCAAACGTTTTCCTTTTATCGATTTTCAAGGCATATGGTAATTTAAAATAGGAATTGAATTACGAGAAAGTATTTTTTTTTAGTGATTGATTTCATAATCGATATAATCGTTCGGTTAGAGGTCGAAACTTAACGACCTAAATATTGAACGATAATTACTTCGAGGCTCATTAGAAAAAAGCGAAGCAATCGGAAAATGATATTCAATAAAGAAAAAGTAATGAAAGACAATCGTAACGCCTTATATAAAGTGCGCTCTGGTGTAATCCAAACTCAACCGGAGAGTTAATTTAGCTTCAGCACAGAAAACGTTTTTGTTCCGAAGAAGATTATACGAAGACGATTGTGTGAGAGAGTCGGCCAAGCAATGAGGAAACGGGGCTCTCGGTATAGTGGAAAAACTTAAACAGCAGCGGCGAGCGCGACGCGAGAAGAAAAAAAAAAAAAACAACAGGAAGTCAATTCCAATTCCGGCGTGATGCTCTTGTCCAAAATATATTTTACGCTATAGAAGAAACAAAAGCTGTTATTAACGTTAGCTTCCGCCGCGAGGAGGATAGATTAATTGATACCGAGTGTAATTTGCGTGTGTAAGTATAGCGGTTGCGAAGGATTTAACTGAACGAGAATATTATGGAGTTCGGAAATGACGCAATGCACAACACACACACACTTATGCGCGAGAAAAATATGATTAGGTTTTTATTCGAACGCTGACGTACCTCCGATGACGACTGTATACTATATAGCACGGCATAATGAAAAAAAATAAATAAAGGTATCGTCGGGCGAATAATCCAAAGTGTAAACACAACAACGACTCGATCGCGGAGAGAAAGATCGAGGAGTACGTGTGAGTGTGTTGGGACAGGTGGGTGTGAGTCGAGTCGCGATATCTGGCCTTACTTGTCAAGCAGCAGCAGCAGCAGCATATACGCTCTCTCCCTTCTTTCGCATATACTTATAATACATATATATACACGTAGTGCCTGCGACTCCATGACCAACCGACAGAAACCGAGCCCACCTACAGTTATGTTGTACAGCACAGCTGACTGACTCTCTCGACTTCGTTTTATGCCCTCACCTACATTGCCCCCGTCTCTCCCCCCCTGGGTCCCCTGTCTTCTATCAATCGTTTAATGCCATCGAGATATAATTGCAAAATATATATAGTGCACTGTTGATATTTTTCGCACAATGCAGTGACACATCTCGCGAGAGATAAAGCTAAAGCTTTTTATATGCTCGATTGTACGAAAATGGCTTGTGACTTTTTTTTTCCTTCTTTTTTTTTGAGATCAAGAACGCAGTTTGTCACCGTGACTCACGTGTGTGCGAAATTTACATTTCAATAAACGTTCTGTACAAAAGTACAATCGATATAACCAAATCCCGAAATTCCTTTTAGCCAACTTTCAAGATCAAACAAAACATTCGAAATAGTGAAAGCTGACACACACACGCGCGCGCATACCTTGTAAGAATTACAAATTGCGAGAGTTGGTCGACGACATTCGCAAGCAATTATGCGTGTATTGTTTTTTTTTTTGGTCTCATTTTCACAGCTAAAAATCTCTTACTCGCGAGAGACGAATGCATTGTGTAGAAGGCGCATACACATATACGAGTGCGATAGAATCCGAAAGAGAAATAAACGAAGAAGGAAGCAAATAGTCGCGTGTGCGTCAGCTACGAGTCACGAATATTCAAGCATATATACGACGAACGACGACGAAGGTGAGGCGCGCAACCATTTGGGAATAAAAAACGTGGGCCGAAACCAACAGAATCACTTTCGTTTCGCTGCCTCTGCACGACTTCTATTTTGTTTTATACATCCATTTTTTTTTTCACGATGATGCACTTTTATCTTTTTTAGCGGCTTTAAGTCGCAAGTAGACGAGTCAATGCCGAGATTTTTTTGGCAAAAACTCTCTCAATGGTAATATTATTTTTAAAAGCATGCTCGAAGTACCGAATTCGGACGACACGGCTAATTTTATCGCGATAACGTCGTAATTTCCGGCTATCGCTGCTCTATTTCGGTCGAGATATCAGCAATATTTATCGATAGATTGAGAGTACATCGGCTACGTATGCAATAATACATCGTTATTATTAGCTGCGAGATGACGATAAAAACGAATTACAAGCTACACCAAACGTTTGTTTACTACGAATGTATATACATAACTCCCAAGTTTGTAAAATAATCAAAGCTAATGATCTTCCTGTATTGAAGATGTTATTTATTCAATTATACTATCAGATATCTGATTAATAACACTTGATTATATTCAACAGCAAAAAAAAAAACGATTTATTGTACTTGACACACAAATCTCTTGAGAACGAGAGGATCTTGAAAAATTAATAAGCGTGGGTGAGGGGCCTTGACACGTATCAAATTAAATTGCGTAAAAAATAATTGAGTACATCAATCGATTTTATTGAAGATTAAAACAATTTCGATAAAAATAGAATCGCTTGTTTATTGACGTGTTTAATGGATTCGAGAAAAAGATGACCACAACTTAAAGAAGAAAGAGACAAGAAGATTGAAGAGGCAATAGCAGAAAGGTAACAAGAATGATAAAAAAAAAAACGGTTTTGCTAAATATAGCAGTGAACGGTCAAGCGTAACATAGAGCAGCACAGCATATGTCTCTGGGTACTCACATATGAAGCAATTCATGCAACGTATATGCAAGAGTTTGAAGTCTGGAATATTCAAATTTCTTTCAAAAATACCATTACTTTGGAATAATTATTATCAGCATTTTATAAATATTCTTTGCACATATATTCTTGCTGCAATTTAGTTTAAATACAAACACACGGATAATGAACTGTCAGAAATTGGAAGAAAGACATAAAAGTTTGTTAAATCACCCCAATGTGCCAGATACCACATTGACATACATGGTGTGAAAGTTTTTTTCATCCTTATTTGATCGTTACATACACTACTGGTTCTTGCAGGAAGACAAACTCTAAATGTCCAGAGCAAGTGTGTTGTATTTTTTATGACTTTCACTTTTATGGACAAAGCCTTGTGAGATGTAACAATGTTGATGAGAGTTGAAAGAGTAAGAGCTGACATAAGTTTAGAGCAAGTACAACGAGCAGACACAAGCAAACAGTCTGTTGCAGCCATAAAAGCAGTTGAATACATAATTTAAGTTCATTTAATAAAGTATACTGCTTAGCAGGCTATCCCTCAAAGGTCTCTGTGAGAGTATATCAAATTAGGGTGATTAACCAGTGGCAAATTGATCGTTCCTACTTGATGGAGAGAAAGAAAGAGAGATAGAGAGAGAGAGAGAGAGAGAGAGAGAGAAGAAAGAGTTGGGTATGAAAAGTTTTGAAAGTACAGTGCAAGAGTGGGTGGTGGTGAGGCTGATAAACAAATAGCAGCTAGAGATCAACAAACTAGGACAGTAAGTGAACAATGCTCACCTTGGGGTTGCTGTTGCCGAGCCAGGGCACAAGACTGTCGATAAAGAGGCCAATGTCCTGGCACTCGATGCTCTTGAATGGGTCTGCCAGGAAGTTGAGCAGCTGCACACCAAGCTGAAGCTTCTTCTTGATGTCGGTAGTCGAGAGGAGCGGCATGAAGCCGTCCATATCTCGCGGATTCATTGCCATCTTCGAGACTCTGCGCTCTCAGGCTCGACGACCATGCATGGGAAAGAAGCGAGCTAAACCTACACCGAACACCAGCAGCCTCGTCCTCGTCGGCGTGCAAAGCTCTCACCCACACAAAAATCACAGTTGGCCACTCGATCTCTCTTGCAGAGCACGCGCGTATATATTATATAGGCACGGAAAACAGAAACACTGAGCTGCACGCACACACACAGGCGCACAGGCAAACACACTTGGAGACACGCGCGCGCCTCGAGGATCCCGCCTCAGCCGTTGCCCAGTCTCATCGTCGTGCGATCGCGCTGTTCCGTGGGCTCACTCTAGACTCCGCTTCCCGCTGACTCGCGGGCGAGGAGTAAACTGGGACTCAGCTAGAGAGAAAGAGAGAGAGAGAGAGCCGAGTGTGTCCCTCGCGCGAGTAGATGTGTGTGTGCGTGGCTGTGTGTCAGAAGAGATAGCAAACTATAGCGCCCTTCGATCCTTTTAGCCAGTACTCTCCTAACCGTTTTCCACTCTGAGAGGCTCACTCGCAACTCGCGTTCGCTGCGCCTTGGCGACGTCTGTCGCGGGTGCACTCCGGGCTGACTCTCTCGCGGTCGCTGCTCTGAGCTCTGTTTCACTTTGCTCGGGATATGCAACGTCCTCTCGTCTCCCACACTCGACGGCACTCGACAGGTTCAAACGCGGTGCTACTGCTGGACACACCGACACCGTATACGCGTCGCCATTTTGCCTTTCGCTCTCTCTCTCTCTCTCTCTCTCTCTCTCTCGTTCGTTCGCAGTCTTTCGCGCCCTACTCGCGGTTCGAACTCGCGGCGCTCGCTATCGACTATTCGCTCAACCTCATTGGCTGGCTCCGAAAGAAAGTTGCCGAGTTGATTTGAAGCACGAAAAACGAAGTGCGGAATTCAAACACCAATCCTATACGAATAGAAGATTAGATTCTAGTCACGATTTTCGGGATGATACTACCGTTCGCTAATTTTCTAAACGTGCAGCTTACAAGTAACTATTTTTTGCGGCACCCAAAAGCGATTGCAACACGTCCGTGCAATTTATTTGGAAATATACCTAATATACCTTTCAACGCGAAATCCTATTTATGGATCATCAATTCTTATTTAACTTAGATTAGTAGTTAATTTAACTGAGGTGAAAAATGAATGTGTAACAACTCTTTTGACTCATTTTAATTTTTTTCAATGAATTCACGGTTATTGCATTATTTTTTTATCGATATAGCTGCAGTGGGTTCGGGTATGATGCAAGTAGGTAGAGCGCGCAACAATTTGAAATACCGAGCCCAACTGCCCCAACTGCGAGCCGCACCCGGCTTGAGATGAAGATTGATTGATTGCAGATCCTATATAGTTCGCTGGGAAAAAGAATTTGCTCGAGTTCTTTCGTATTATCCCTGTTTGATGTTTCTCTATGTTTCACTTAGTTGAATATAATTGAAATTAGCATTGGATGCAAGTTGCGCGAAAATGTTCGAACCCAAATCGCCAAAAACTTAGAACCTGTCTCATAACCTCAATCTATAAAAATAAAATACCCCTCCACTGCTCCACGCACCACTCTCCATTCCTTCTCACTTTACTTCTCGCGTAGTAGTTACATGCCATTAGCATGTGGCATGATGGTAGTAAAGTCGTGAATGTTCTAAAAATCTTATCAATGTGATAAGTGAGCGCTGATGAAGAGTGCATCACGCCGATATTCGAATGAGCTGAGTGCGTGCGTGCAGCCGGTTCACACGCGGTATAACATTCGAGAGAGATGTCGAAGCGCAGCTTTCTCGGTTCTCTCAAATTTGGACATTCTTTGAGGAATTCAAGTTCGAAAAATACCAACAATTTGTCGGCTCGAGCATGTCGTCGTCGAGTCGTCGTTACAGGCATTGGAATTGTATCTCCTCTAGGAGTCGGTACCCAGCACGCCTGGCAAGCACTTCTTCAAGCAAAGTGCGGTATCGTCAAACTTGACAACCCGGACTACGAAAAACTACCTTGCCGAATCGGTTAGTCATTGTATTTTTTATTATGTTCTTTGAAAAATCTCATTTATTTCGCTTTCTTTATCTGAGTTCAATGTTCTATCATTTATTTTATAAACGTTAACGACACCGTTAATTGCCATGATAAATAGTTTTTATTATTAGTTTTTATTAATATGTGATTAAAACACACTGACTACCAATTAAGTTTAAAATAACTTTAAGTTCTTGTAGATAAAATTATAAATATAAATAAACCAATAAAAGAAAAAAAGTATAGTGCAAGTTAATGTAATCAGAGTATCAATTTATTCTTATATAAATAATACTTTTGCTGTTTCAATTTTAGCTGCACTAGTCCCTAAAGGAGATGCTCCAAATGAGTTAGATTTGAAAACAAAATTCACAACCAGTGATCTACGGACAATGTGCCCTGCTACTGCATATGCTTTGATTGCTGCTGACGAAGCTCTAACAGATGCTAAATGGAAACCTGAAAATGAAGAAGACAAGCAAGACACTGGTGTTGCTGTTGGAATAGGTATGATTGATTTAGTTGACGTCTGCACAACTAATGAAATGTTGAAAAAAGGATACTCCAAAGTTAGTCCATATTTTGTACCTCGAATTCTTCCAAATATGGCTGCTGGTCAGATTAGTATTAAATATGGATTTCGAGGACCAAATCATTCAGTTTCCACAGCTTGTGCAACAGGAGCACACGCTATTGGTAAATTTTTTTATTCTATTATCTAATAAACTTCATGAGACTCAAATAATAGGCCCTTGAAATATTTCACAGGTGATGCTTTTCGGTTTGTTCGAGGTGGTGAAACAAGTGTTATGGTTTGTGGTGGAGCAGAGGCATGTATTAGTCCATTATCTATCGCAGCATTTTGTAGATTAAGAGCATTAAGTACTTCAAAAAATGAATCTCCACAAGAAGCTTCAAGACCATTTGACAAAGATAGAGATGGATTTATTATGGGAGAAGGAGCAGCTATTTTAGTATTAGAGGAATTACACCATGCACTGGAAAGAAAAGCTCATATTTATGCTGAAATTTTAGGATACGGTCTCTCTGGCGATGCTGTACATTTGACTGCTCCAAGTGAAGATGGGGCTGGTGCTTTTCTTGCTATGGACAGAGCATTGAAAGATGCTGGTACTGATCAAAACAAGATAACTTATGTCAATGCTCATGCAACTTCCACACTTCTGGGTGATGCGATTGAACTCAAAGCTATTGAGTCACTATTTGGAGAACATAGTAGCAATGTTACTGTATCTAGTACAAAAGGAGCTCATGGGCATTTACTTGGAGCTGCTGGAAATCTGGAATCAGCTTTTACTGTTCTTGCATTACAAGAAAAAATTATTCCTCCCACAATTAACTTGCATAATATTGATTCACAAACAAAATTAAAGTTTGCTCCAAACAAAATGCACAAGTGGACAGTGGATTCAAGAAAAATCGCTTTAAAGAACGCTTTTGGATTTGGCGGAACGAATGCTTCACTTTGTTTAGCGCAGTATATTGACTAAAACATGACATTTCAAACAGTCAGAAAATATTTTGGTTCTAATAGAACTGCTTCAAAAGTTTTTATCAACGCTATCTCTACAGTGTAAATAGATTATTTTTACTAAAATATGTACGTAATGTATAAACAATGTATCTATCAGTTAAGACTGAATGAAAATATGATTGTAGTTGAAGGCAGGCAATACAAAAAATAAGATTTATATTGGAATGCAACGTTTATTTTATATTAAATCTTTCATAAATTGTATAATTCATTACAATCGCAACTTATTTTCATGTGCTCATGTTGTAATTATATTGCGGGCAGTACACTGTCCGTTCTTTTGCGCCAATGATTTTTTAAAAAATATAAATCTTCATTCACTAACAGATTGTTCCCACAGTCCACACTATTTTACAATACAATAGGTGTAAATATTCAACAAGAAGTATATTGAAGACCTTTATTAATTTATATTTTTTACATCAGGCTCAATAATGTTAATTCCAAGATGTTTATTTTTGTATACTCTTTACAAAAGTTTATTAAAATGAATTCTTAGAATCATTTTGAAATAACGTTGTACTCAACTCTTCCAATAGAAAAAAATGATCAATTTCAATAGGAAACATTCATCACTTGTCAAACGTTGAACATTTATAGATATATTACAATATGTTACAATAATCAAGAAAACTTTCTACAATTCTGCATAATAAACTTTAATACTGGAAGACACATCAACTGTAAAAAGTTTAGAATGCTGTGCCATTTTTTTTATTCAATGGATATATTATGACTGATTCTTTTTCTTTGTTCCAAATTCATGTTGATCTTGGAATCGATCATTTCAATCAACGTGATATTGATCACATTTTCCAACTATTTAATTCAATCCTCATGATTCTTAATAGTCATAACAATACTTATCAAATGCACTGAGTATCGGACATGAATCAGTATAAAATATAAACTATTGTTTTATAAAATCGATTTCTCATGGACTGTGAGAACTAAACATTTCATTCAAAAAAGAAAAAAAAAGGGATTTATTATACATACATGATTGAGTTTTTTGTTCGTAGTAAAATCGACGTAGAAAAAAGAACACTTTTAACAATATCTAATGGAAATCATTAGCGAGGAATGGTGAATGGTTTATGATGGCTGCATAACATAGCGAAACGCTTTTTAAGCGTTTGACGAAGCTCCTGACGCTTTTTAGCAACCTGGCACATGCGTGATTTAAATTCTAATACTTCTTCAACAGGAATATAACTACAATCATCTTCATCTTCAGATAAATAAGAATCCTAAAAATAATAATTCAGTTAAAATAATTATAATGTTTTATCAAATAAATGCACTTATTAAAAAAAAAATTTGGCGTACGACAGGGCAACGAAAAATTTGCATATTCATTTTTGAAGAATTGATGAAAAATGAAAACGTACAACAAACATAATTACGTTTTCATGAAATTCTTGTTACCTTTTATGGAAAATAAAAATATGACTCACCTCCAACATTTGCGATAACGTGAGACCTCCACCATGTTCTCTTAATATACAGAAACTTGAATCTACATTAGAAAGTTTATCTGCGGTTCTTGTATCTGGGCATTCTCCTTCATGGTTACAGCATCCGTCACTGCATGCCACTTCAGAACCTTCCGGCGTACTGGGTAGAGACGGGCTGCTAACATTGTGTTCCGACGAATAGCCGTAGTCTTGTGAAGAGTGTTCGCTCGAAGATCGACCATTCCTGTTTATCGCTTTGGTATTAAGGCGCTTCTTCACTTCAATCCACATGGTATATCTTTTGTTGCTGTCCATAAGATCATCCATCAGATGCTCGGATGAAGATGAATCTTTACATACATTGCTATCGTGCCACTGACTGTCGACTCTGATGGGTTCGCTTCTACAGATTTCGGGGGATTTGACTCGTTCTTCTGGAGATTTCGGTGGACTTTTGTTTACTTTATCGCGTTTAATAGCCTTCTTTGTCGATTTGCTTTCATTGACTTTTTTCTTGGATTTCTTTTCTTTCTTAGATGAAGAAGTATTAGGTTGAGATTTGGTTTGCCCTGAATTTTTATTCTTTTTTGTGCAATCCGGACAATTACAAGTAGGAGGTCCGTTACTTTTAGGATCTAATACCTGCAAATATTGATAATTTTGTCTCAATAATTTGTTTTTATAATTGAAATCGATTATACAATTTTGAAGGATTAAAAAAAAATAGATGACTTTTCATGGGATTTTTTCAATACAGGGAAAGAAAATTAACTTCAGTGTTCATTATTTATTTGTTATCGTATCTTTGAGTTGAAAATGGTTAAATATTCAAAGGTAAATAACATTTCTAGATTTCATGAATTTAAATCCTTCAAAAAAATATATAAATTATTATAAGATTAGTTTCCAAGATTGTATAACCATTTGAATATTGAGAATAATTTATGATGCAAAATCGAATAACATGTAAATAAAACGTACTTTGTGCTGATCAACGTGTTGTACAGTTGATTCAAGCTTCTGTTGTGATTGGACTTCTACACTATTCGGTTTAATGACTTTTGCCTCACTTTGTGGACACTGCAATTTTTCAATCAATTGTTATGATTATTATTTTTTCAGACTTTACGAAATGTGTTTAAAAAACTTACTTCACATAGACTTTCTTTATCCTCATTTTCTTCTTCTTCCTCTAGTTCATTTTCCTTGTCTTCAAGTTCAGAGCGACGTTCCTTCTTCTTTTTCCTTTTGAGCCGCAATTTTTCACGTCTCTGTTGTTTAGCTACTTCCTCCCTTTTGAATTCATTATAAAGAACTTCCAATTGCGTTATTCCTTGTTTGAATTCGACAGCCATCTATAAATTCGAATAATTTAGCGTTAATCATTAAGAAATGTTTGTATTGCGGTAAATTATAAATTTAAATTATAAAAGTACCTGAAAATTTCTAGAAAGTGTATCTACAGCTACTGCAGCTAATACTCTAACAATAATTTCCTCTTCTTTAAGGCGTCGATATACTCTGTTCAATCGCTCTGCCACACAAATACCAAGGCACGTAAGAACTTCTTCTTGAGCAATCTCCAAAGTTTTTGCATGACGTTCTCTATAAAAGAAAAACCATTCATGAAGTGTCTAGCATAATGGTGTACACTAACTTATCACATAATGAAATCTTTACCTTCCCATAAGTTCAGGTTGTGCTCTGCCAATTATCGAACTAATATACTCAGTATTTAATGGAAGATGAACGTGACCACCCGAACAGCGTTTGATATCAGCATATAAAGCACTGACATAACCCTTTTCTTTAGTTGGATCAGTCTCATTAGTTAATAATGACGAAGCTAATAGTACTTTAGTACGGCATTCTGAACAAAATCTGTAAAATAATCAAACATGAATATAGATTTAAATCAAAATAAAACTTTAAAAAAATGATCATACTCACTTGTGCTTTCTCAAATAGGTGTCTAGAGTGGCATCTAATGTATCAGAATCAATAAAAGTAATTTCTTTCAAACAGTCATGCTCCATACAGTCCCACACTTCTTTCCAAGCATTAGGAGGAGGTCTCATACGTTGCACTTCTAAAGAGTGCAAAGTACATCTGCGTGACTTTTTGTTACGTGGTTGCTGCTCCACCAAGTCATTCAATCTGGTGCTGAAAGTGATCAATCAAAGTTCATTACTCCAGTCATTCCAGTTAATCCAAATACTATTTAAGAATGATTAAATTAGTTGGTCACAATCAACATTAAATTTCCAATTTCAACTTGTTCATTATATTCTATGCAAATTGTAAATTGGGTTTATCAAATTTCTTACACATACTCAATTCAATAGCAACATATAATACATGTAAGACTCTGATTAGTTTGTAGATACCTTAAAGAAGTGAAATATATACAAAGATTTACCTGTGGCCCTGAAGTAATGTGCATAATCTTTGCGGTGACTGAAGAATCTCATCTTTTATTGTAAGCATTCCATCTGATGTAATAATTATTGGATCCAAAGCTGGGTGACTATTTAAATTACTTAAATCGTAGAATAATCTCTCCACACTGTTCAGAAGAAAACATTATTAGTTATAATTAAGAAATGACAAATGATAAGAGAACCAAATGTTGATGAGCCAATATCAAACCTTCTTCGACAACCAATGCAAGGAACAGTTTGATCCAATACACCCAACATATCTTTGCAAGAGACTTCAAAAGATGCTCTCTTCTCATCCATGGTAAGTAAATTTAATTTCTTTGAAAACTCATCCAGCTGTTTTCCATGAACCAATGGACTCTCCCGTAAAGCTTTCAACCCACTAATATCCATGACCATCTAAAATATTTAATAATAGTCTTATTATTGTGTAATCTGGGATGTACATTGCATCAATACAAATTTAGTTTCCAAATAAACTGAAAAATAATCCGTTAACTTTATACAGAACGTTTCGTATTATCAACGAAATATTCAATGAGGCGGAAACTTGGTTTATAGGTTTGGAAAATAGAAAGATTTATCAGTAGCTGTACAACGTGAGTAATGAGTAGGAGCGTCCAACTTTCTAAGTGCGGAAAAGAAAAACAGGAACAGTACCGCATACTCGGCGCAGTAAGACAAACAAACAGTGCAGTCTGTTTCGGAGTGAAGCAGACGTAAGATTCCTTGGGAAAACATGAACAATTACAGTAGAAGAGGAGCTGACGAAGTATGGAAAAGGGATTCTGAATTATCGAATTATCGATGTATGCATGCAAGGTATCGCGTCATGTAGATGTAGGTGAGTGCGAGGAGAGAGAGAGAGAGAGAGAGAGAGAGAGAGAGAGAGAGAAACAGTTTGTCGAACGGAGATAGAAAAAGGTGTGCCAACGAGGCGCTCGTAGCTCTGTCTGTCTCTGTCACTCCTTCTCTCTCCCCCATTTTTTTTTTGTCATAAAACAGAGCCGAGTCATAAATGCAACGATTTAAGGTTATGCCAGCGAGGAGGCTCGGGGCATCATCAGTTATAAACTGTAAAACGAAGAAGCTTACGTAAGCCTTGCGGGGTAATGCAGGAAGGGCGTGAAAAGTCTGCGATAGACATTCCTAACCTCTCGATCTCTCTTGCGCGAGAAAGAACAGTTAGGGCGCGAGAGCAAGGATGGATGTGCGAGGGGGAGGGGAGGGGGATGCAGGTGCGCAGGTTACTGTTGCAATAAGAATTGCACTCACCGCGAGATTCTCGTCGACGATTAGCGGCATTTGCTTGTCCTCGAGAGCGGCCGGGTGATAACCTTGCCACATATTCACGAGTTTAGCCATGGTGCAGACACTTGATCTCTGCCGACGTGACGGAAACTCTTTACTTTGCACGAGAGAGCGGCTAAGCAACGGCGACGGCGCGGGGCGGCAAGGCAAGTGTTTCTCCTCTCTCACTCTCTCTGTCTCTGTCGTGTGCAGGGCTCTTATGGGGCAGCAACAGTAGCAGCAGCAGCAGCAGCTTTTTGGCACTAACTGCCGTACCTTTCCAGTCTCGAATTATTCGATGGCGATGACGTTACACTTGTGTATCACCGTTGTTTCTCGAGCAACGAACGCAGCAGGCACTACAATAAGCAACTAGCAGCAGCAGGCAGGCACTCGAAGGCAGCGAGGGTCAATTGACTCGCTCGCTCTCGTCACTTACTCGGGAGAGAGCACTATACACGTATGCACGCGCAGCGCGCAACGTTTAGTTCGTCGATTCAGTGAATCGGAGAGAGAGCCACGGTAGGTGACGGTAGGCACGCACTGGCACGCACTGACTGACTACTGGGCTCATGGGCTGTTCGAGCGCAAGCGAGGAGAGAGCAGTATGAGAAAGAGAGAGCGAGAGAGCCTGCTGCTGCTGCTGCGAATGCGGAACATACGGAATGCGGCGCGCGCGGTGGAGGCGGCAAAAGGACAAACGACCAGATAGTTCTGCGGCTCGTGGCAATTATGTCACTGCACGAATGTTTAATGTACATATGTATGTATGTATCTCAAAAAATAATGCCCTTCACCGCTTCGTTATATATCTCGTATCGTATTATACGTGAATCAACACTGACTGCAACCGCGCCGCGCGCACGTACACACACATTTCGTCGCATTTAATAACTACGTCATCAACAGCGATATTGCATGTTTCTACTATTATATACGCTAAACTGTGCCGTTCCGCAATAATTTCCACAAAACAAAGCCGAATGTCTCATTTTCACGCTGGACGGTATTTGTCAACAAAATTAAGCTTCAAAAATTATATTCGTTTTCATTACGTTGAGCCGCGAAATTTAGGTAATGCGCGCCAGTATACTTCTCTTTCTCTTGAGTTAACAGTATATGTTTGCACTTAGTCATCGTGCAGCTGTGATGCGAGTTTTTGTATGAAACCACATAAGTGTG
Source organism: Galeopsomyia nigrocyanea (assembly GCA_035047105.1). Taxonomy (NCBI): domain Eukaryota; kingdom Metazoa; phylum Arthropoda; class Insecta; order Hymenoptera; family Eulophidae; genus Galeopsomyia; species Galeopsomyia nigrocyanea. The sequence continues at coordinate 5,619,428 of JAWWMK010000040.1, read as the reverse complement.
ATAGCTACATATATAGTCACATGCCTATGTATCTTGAAAGCTGAGAATTTAACTTTCGTCGCGACAGCAAATTTATTTATTTATCTTAAAGAGGCATCGCGCATAACTTTAAATTTTGCAAGCACTATCATTTTTGCTGGGTAATTTCAGTCTAATTTTCTAAAAAAAATATAAAAAAGCGCTTGATTACAGGTATTAGTGTAAATGTACAGTAATTTGAGACACGTCAAATTTGCTTTCGTTTCACTGTCGTTCTTTGTGTGCACTAAAATATGTCAGCTTGGCATTAACTGATAAATCGTCCTTTTTTTCAATTTTCTTTTAAAATACTTGCGTCAAATGTTCAAATTCATTGGTCGATTGATATGTTGATACAGATCTAGCGACATCGTTTTTGGAGTATTTGTTATTAAAATAATTTTTGCACTAAATTTCAATAATTAGCTTGAGTTTCACAATTTCAATCAGTTATGTATAATGCAATGGTTTTTTACGTTTTTTCGAATAATATGCTCCATTGTATAGTAGATATTGTACAGAAAATTTAATTTGTTCAATTGATTTTCAACTTGAAAATTATTTTCGGTTAAATTAAATTTGTAAATATATAATAATATAGTTGTATCATTACTAAATGTACTCCTACACAGATGCCAATCTACGTAACGTAACTGCGAAATACAAAACTTTCTTCTTTTTTTTTAGAAATGTTAATTTTATTTCTGAAAATAACTATAATTGACTAAAATTGATTAAAGAGAGACATTATTTTATAAAGTGTTGATGAACTCAAATAAATTGAGTTGAGTGTCACCCTCGGTTGTATATGTTGAGAAAGTCGTGAAGACTGTTTAAACAATTTTTTGCTTGTTTTTCTTCCATCTGAAAAACTCTGCCCTTATCTAATCGACAAGTCTTCACGACTTTCTCAACATTATTTTATAAACTTTTTTGTGGGAACTGCCAAATAAATTCCCGTATATGCTATGATTTACTTGGTTTCTGTCTGTAATTATTGGGAAAAATCAATAACTGTTGAAATTTTAAGATTTTTGCTTTATATCGCAAATTTATCAAGTATTTTGGCAAAAACTGTAACTCTATGAAATGTCTATTTTTATATTCTTACGTGTTTTATAGTTTTTAATGTGGAAAAATTGCGTGGTACAAATCTATTTTGTCATAGATTATTCGAACAATAATTATCTTATTGCTGCTGCATACAATCGTAGCTTATAAACATATCAATATTGCACCGTATTTGTCTCTACGTCGATATTCAGTAGAACGCATAAGAAAAATATTAATGCTGGGTCTCGCTAATTTCGCAGTAGAGATAATAATGTATAATAAATTATGTTGTTGCATTGGATAGGGACGTGCTTTTTATATTATATTGATATAGATAAATTTTTTCTCGTAATTTCTGTTGTTTGCTGTACACGGCTATCGTGAATTATTGTCAAGACGAATTAATGAATTTTGCTGGAATAATCAGTAGTGAACATCTTTATTTTACCTAGAAATGTAATTAATAAAAATATGCATTATAAAAATTCGTAAATATCTAAATAAGTATAGCCGAAATAGTTGAAATTTTGTAAGCAGTAGCAAGAGTATTGAGCTAATTCTATTTATTCCTATAAGTACTCAATTTCGTTAAAGAATCGAATAATTTAGTCAGTTTTATTTACCAGTATGACTGGGTCATTTCCAATAAGTTGAATAAAGAAACTTATTTTAACTTCTGAACAGATTGTGGAAATATTGTTGAACTATCTTCAATTAGTTCGCGAGGAAATACTTTTATATCTGTCCGAGTGAATAAATTTCTTTGAGGAAAACGTAGAAAATAATGACAGTCGTGAAACTGAATAAATGAATGCTTTGGGCTTTCTTTTACTGTTTTGGAAATCTGCATCCCATAAATAGCTAAATGTTTACATCTTTATAACAGCGAGTTATTGATTTATTTAGTTTTACAGCACTGTTTGAAATTATAACTAAATTCAAACCTTCTTCCCCTATTTTTTTGTTTATAGCAGCCAATATGTTTTATATTAGTTTTCCATTGCTAGAAAAATATTTTTTATGAAATATATGTAAAAGAAGATATCAATTCTAATAGACCAGATCGTAGGAAATCGAACGGTATGTATGTCTTCATGAATCATTAACGAAGGTTTGGTTCAAATAGAATATTCAAATTGGCCGAGGGGATCGTTGTTTTCTCTAGAATAGCCATTAATTTTTATTGGACAGCCAGGTGTTCTACAGCGAGGGAAAACGGAGCATCTATCTATTTTTCCTTTTGTTTTTCGAAAAAATATTAAGCTCGTCAAAATGCATGTTTTCTACGGTCGTTATTATAGAATCAATACTGTTTGTTTGAAACGCATAGGATTATGGCCTCATGATGATGCTTTGAAAAATAAAGTCAAACGATATACAGTTATGGTTTTAATTGTATCTATTATAATACCTCAGGTCAGTAAACATTATAATAATTTATAATTAAAAACAACATACTTTGCGACCCTTAGTCGCGCTTGGTCTTCATTCTAATTTTCCTTAATTTTGATTTTTTTTCATAATATATATTCCGTCTTTAGTGCAAATAGAGTCGATTCGAATGCACTTGGTTTACCAAGAATATTTATAAATATTCTTAGTATACGAAGTGTTTATTTCAGTTAATCAAGAAAAAGTTTATGTCTAACACAATTTATACGTTCTTTTTTTTTATTTTGCAGGCAATACGGCTTTTTGAAGAATGGAACCGAGATATAGACATAGTTATCGAAGTCATCGGATCTCTGATGTATTTTATTGGTACGCAATTAAAGTACATTGGCTTCCTGCTCGTTGAAGGAAAGGTACAGGTTGCGTTGCGACGAGCGACTTCCCTTAAAATTTAGTTTGTAAATTTGATTGTAAATCGCCATGGAGTTCGTAATACTTTTTTAAAGATGTAGCCGACTTTAAGGACTAAATTTAAGGCCCCCCACCCTTCCATAGATATACAAACCAATGTAATAAATAATCAATTTTGCTCCATTGATTAGCCGTGAATAATGCTCCAATCCTACAAAAAATAATATCAGTCGATAGTTAATACTGATAAAAGTACTCTGAATCAATCCAGGCTCTTTCACTTCAACTGTTTTTTTAAATTTTGTGAAAATGCACTTCTGAATGTAAACAAAACCTCCAAGCTGACACGACTATGCAATTGAAGTGCAGTTCAATGTTTATTTTTCACATTGCATTTCACAAATTTATTTTAAAAAAAAACAGTTAAATTGAAAGAGCCTGGATTGATTCAGAGTACTTTTATCAGTACTATCGACTGATATTACTTTTTGTAGGATTGAAGCATTATTCACGGCTAATCAATGGAGCAAAATTGGTCATTTAGTACATTGGTTTGTACATCTATGGAAGGGTGGGGGGAAGGGCTTAAGGGAAAACCTTTTAATTGAAATACGATTACTATAAAGCTTGCATGCTAATAGCACGTGCAATTCAAATATTGTTTTTATCTGATGGACAATATCCTAGATGAAATTCATGTATGAGGAAATTTCAAGACATTGGACAATTTTAAAAAGCGAGAGGGAGCAGCAAATTTTGCGAAAATTTGGCGAGGAAGGCCGTTTTATTACCCTCCTTTACCTTAGTAAGTACGCTCTAAATTTACGTGCATTCCTTTATCGCAAATATTTTTTTTAATTTAAAAACATTTCTGTACTTGATTCTTTCACAATAGCAATCTTTATCGTGATACCAATTTGAGTTTCTGGCTATATTCCCTTATTTTTTTAATTTCATAATAACATACATTGTTCTTACATGTACTCTACGTATCTAAAATAAAGTCATTAATTTGTTAAATTATTTATTCAAACACGGGCTATAATTATTTGTCATAACAACATAAAAGGTACATGATTTTGGATTTGGAATAATTAAGTGATCCCTTTGAAGCCAAGTTTAAAAAAGAACAAGATAATAGAGACGTAAAACTCTTTCACGAGAACCTGAAAACCAGATAAGAGTGAAGATGGATATGAAGTTTTACCATATTTTGGCAGAAAAAACATCTAATCTAGTCCTAAATGATAGTAAAGTTCAAATGACTTCAGTCGATCAGGTTTTAATTCCCATAGAAACTGATTAATGATTTTGGGATGAGTCGCACATTCTGATGATTTTAAATAAAGGATCTAATTTCATTAGCATATACGAACCGGAAACCGTAAAGTGAATGTAATTACTGATAGCCATTTTACAATTGCAATTTATTTGACGACATAGGTGGCAAAATAAGAGATAAGATGGTCATAAGTTTTATGTTTATGGATTGATAAAGGCAATAATTGGATCAGTTTTCCTACTTTCTTTAAAGAAAAATGAAAAAGCACATCCTCAGTGCTACTATAGATATTTTGAAAACCAATTTATCCTTTACCATTATGCTATGTAGTTTTACACAAAGATGATCAGTCAATCTAGCAATTATATGAAACAAAAAATACAAAGACAGTTATTGAGTGTGCCGTTGACTTATGTATAGGCAAGAATTTAGGAGTTAAATTTTTCATTTCGGAGAAAAGCATAATATATAGCGATAACCATATCATACTTTACTCGAGCAAGAAAAGTTTCCGACCAAGAAAAGACCAGGAGAAGGGCAACCAAAAATGTTCTCGTATGCGCGCCTGAAAACTATCTTCTTTATTGAGCGTCGTGTCAGAAGCATACTCGGTAATCAACAAAAAGGTGTCTTGATACATCATTAAACGAGTGTGGAATGAGTCAGCAAAAAGTTTAAAAAGAAAATAAGTTTATGGCAATTTTTTTATTCACCATTCTGTTGAATTTTACAAAGAGCTGTATCCAATAGATTATATATAAAGTAACTAACCAAGATTAATCAAGTAATTTCATATCTTTTAATTCAGACCATGTCGATCGAACTTTATCTTGCAGAAGCTTATAGGGCAGAGTATCAATATCAGATATTTCACAAAGGCTATTTAAAAGGGAACTTGATCGTTGAATGGTATAATTAAAATTGAATTTTCGCGTTAAACAATTACGGCAAACTATTACCTATACATACGGCTAACGGGAGAAATCTTCCAACAAAAACAAACATTTTTCGCGATTTGATTTACGGAATCGCTCCTGTCACATGCGCACACTGCACACACATCTATTCTAAAGCGTTTAAAGTAATTTTTTAACAACAGTTATACATATGTAAATATTCAAGGGAAATATATAGCTTCTATTCAATATAAAAACTAGGTTGATCTGAGTTTTTGCTTTTTTTATAATCTGCAAAAAAAAAAATTATGATAGAAAATAAAATTGAAATGAACATAGGTATATGATGCCTATAGTAAAAAATTCTTCTTTTTATTATATCTACATATTGTGACGGATAATAAGTCGATTCTTCTTTTGCAATATTAATTAAATTTTCATCCCATGTTGATACAGTTATGGTACTTTAGCGATATTTGAGAAGAAGTAATTCAACGGTATATTCACGGTAGCTCAGTGTATAGAATGCTAGGGTTCAATTCTTGGATGGATTACCTTTGATTCTTTTCAAAAATGCCAAAACCATCTGCGACTCGCAAAGTGATTCGGATCCTAATATCCTATTATGAATCCCTTGATATAAAAAGAAACGCGACGAAATATAACTTACATATAAATAAATGCGGTAAATCTATAAGTTGACTGAAAATACGTAGCACTAATATATGTCATTTTTATGTTTCAGTTCCAATTAACATAATATTATCTATATACATAACAGTGCCACTGACACCAGTATTTCTTGACATGATTGACCCATTGAATTACACGCGAATGAGAATGTTTCCATATTTTGCTGAATACTTCATCGACGATCAAAAGTATTATTTTGAACTTACTGTTCATTGCTGGATTGTGTGTATATTATCAGTTCAAATATATGGCACTTTCGATACGTCATACGCTCAGTGCGTTCAACATGTGCGCGCATTATTTGCTATTGTTGAGTAAGATTCAGATTATTTGTATGTCATATGCATATTATAAAGCAGCTACAGATTTATAATCAAATGCTTTCGTTGATGATTGAAAGAGAGTGATCAATTTTCCTTTGGGCTTTGGATGAAAAATATGCTGATTTGTTTTTTTTTATTTCGTTCACGTACAGATATCGCTTGGATAAGACTATGAAATTGCAAATAAAAACGAAGAATTCACACGACAAAAAACTAAATGACGATGAAGTTTTAGCTGAGATGAAAGAGGCAATTTTACTACACAAGCAGGCCATACAGTTGAGTATAAGTGAAATGCTGTAATATTAATTCAATTAATATTAAAATATAAATCTATAATTGTGTGAGAGGTTTGAGAATAAACTCATTTCATCCAACGTGGAGCACAAATAATTTTATTTGATCGACGTTTCGAGTCGAAATACGACTCCTCTTCAGGAATTCTAAATAACAAAAATTAATTTACAATATATAACATTGTGTCATATTTACATCCATGTTTACACTATTTTTTCATGAGACTCGCCAACGAAATTAACTATGTATACCAGGGTCAAAAATTTTTTTCTCATAGGCCGTTGGGAAACTTTCAATTTCACTGACGGTGTAAATAGAATTTCCATAACACTTACATAGTCAGTGAACTTGGATGGATCGTCAAATGTTTTTCATGCTGAGAAAATACAGCGCCACTGTACTGTTTATTAAAAAAACAATTTTCCTTTTGCATAAATAATTTTTTCATTAAATTTCGAAACTTTTTGGAGTAAAAAAAAAACAACTTTCGTTTCTTTTCTTTTTCTAAGTTCTTCTTTTCACGTTCTATAATAATTATAGGCTCAGAAAACTACGTGAATGGAAATCCTTTTTACATCGTTAGTGAAATTGAAAGCTTCTTCAACCCAACGGCCTATGAGAAAAAAATTTTTGACCCTATGGTATATATAGTTAATTTCGTTGACGAGTCTCATGAAAAAATAGTGTGAACATGGATGTAAATATGACACAATGTATATATTGTAAATCAATTTTTGTTATTTAGAATTCCTGAAGAGGAGTCGTATTTCGACTCGAAACATCGATCAAATAAAATTATTTGTGCTTCACATTGGAATAAATGAGTTTATTCTCAAACCTCTCACATAATTATTGACATCACTCCGAAGAGTCCGGAGCATCCCGAAAGGGAAAAACCCACATTAAAATATAAATCTGTGCACGAAAAAAATGTAAAAAATCGTATTATATCGCACCCCTCTGCAAAATATGTTTTTTTAGGTTTGTAAATCTCATTGAACAGTCCTATACTCACGTATATTTTTGGGTGTTGGTTTTGAATACATCACTGCTCAGTCTAACCGCAGTTGACGTGAATATTTAGATCTATGATGATAGCATTGAATTTAACAAGATTGCAGTTTTCAAAATATCAAACTTCATATATTTTCAGACTATGCTCAATCTTGAAAAAGGCAATTACAAGCAAATGATAAGAATCGGTACACTATATATTGGTTTTTCGTGCCATCTTCTATTCAATATGATACCTGGTCAAAAAGTCATCGATAGTAGTACTCAAGTACAAACTGCGGCGTGAGTCAAGTTAAAAATAAAGCGATCTTGATTGATCTTATGTTGTAAGAGAGTTCGACTAATCTTTATTAAAATTTTTTATTAAGTTTTCATTGTGAATGGTTCAATCATTCGGCAAGAATAAAAAAACTATTAAATATAATGATATTGCGCAGCGCAATACCATGTACTTTTACAGCGAAGGGAATTTGTGTTTTGGATTTGGAAACCTTCTCGTTTGTAAGTGAAAATAACTTGATTAATGTTTTACCTTCTGGATAGCGTGTTGTCTGTAACTGTAAAGAGTCATGCCATATTTTTAAAATTGAAATTATTTTTGATCGACTTGTATAACATTTGATCAAACTACAGTTCTGCAACGACGTCAAACTGTGTATGAGATTTGCGGATAAATTGTAATCCAAAGTCGACACGAATTAAATTTTCATTGTAGGGTATTCGCAATACAGTCACTATGCTATTTAATTATTATTTATTTTGCAGGTCTTTAAAAAGTCTATATCTTATGTTACTATGATTGGCTCTATGCGATAAAACAGTTATTTTAGTCATACAATTTTTCTGTTTAATACTCCAGAAAAATTAGAACGCAGTTGTTAAGTGTGATAATTATTAATTCTGATGACAGAAAACATATTTTTCAATGTGACAATAGTATATCCGGATTTAATTGCAATATTTTTATAACAATAATTTTTCTGTATATAATGAAATTTTATTGATCAAAAAATGTATAGAGAATTTATATATTATTAAAATACAGCATGTATAAGTTAACACTATGGGAAATTTATATGAATACAATATATTAATTAACTACTTCTGAATACTTGAAAATACATTGATAAAATCGAATTGATTAATTCAGAAAATTCACAATGGATTGTGTAGTACATAACATTCATATAATATTGATCTTTTATTCTTAGTTAATAAAAGTTTGAGCTACATAATATCATTATTCGCTTGCTAGTGCACCCACATAAACACTCACAACATCGTTTTTTTCATACATAAAAAAGCAGAAGATGCATTAATTCAATTGTGTTCTCTATCTCTCTCAGTTCCTGTCTATTCTGAAATAAAGAATTAAATATCATTTGACATGAACTTTTGATCTCTTTTAAGTGTTAATAACTTACCCGAGAAGTTGCGTCTAAGCATGTGTTTTCTTTGCACTCTTTAGTCAAACTACCATCGAAATTTCTATCGTAAAGTCTCAAAACATAAGTTTAGTAGTAAAAAATATTTATTTTTTGTACCAGAATAGCCAATAAATATATAGCATAATGTTATTTAAGAAGCTAAATGTCTTACCGATTATTATGCGATAAAATATGAGGTCTGCACGAGTTGTTTTCAGCGTAATGTTTTCGTTTCTATATCATCCATATTAATATTTTATAAAATACTTTAATATTTTGCAACCATTTTGAAAAATAATATAAAAATTGCCAACGCGTAGAATTTTATGTAAAATTCTATGTTTTATTATTTATGTATGTTGCATCAATAAACATTCAGATACATAAAATAGTCGATACGATTCTGATTGATGTACAATCATTTTCGACAGTGATATTTATATATATATATATGGCGTGTTTAAGTTTCTTTGCGTTGCATCTAAATCATTAGCTTCGTCGATTATTTTTCATAACTTTACCAGAATATTCCGGAATTTACAAAAGAAGCTTGGCATATTTTCTATGATTGCGTAACCAGTCTTGTGAGATATAAGTTTTAAAACGTGTCATGCTTTTATTTGATAATTCTATTTGTCAACTTAGATGAATAATCAGAATGATTACAATAAAAATAAATACTAGGGAATGTAGATGCAGAACTTTTTTATTTTTACAAATGTTATTGCTCATTTCAATTATGATTTTCTCGAATCGATGGAGTAAAATGGAGTGAAAATATTTCCATTAGGTCCACTGATAAAAACTTGAATCTTCTCCTACTTCAATTTCTGGAGGTATAAAAAACTGATTAGTTTTATTATGTGCTATTTGAATCGATTTTACCATTAAAGTCTTGAATGAAGCAATAGCAAAAGATATACGTAATACAAAATTATTACATCATTCACTTCATTTATTTATCTAATTTTTTGAAGAAAATTCAAACTCAATTATTAATCAAATATTTGATAATATGTACATACATCAAGATGTCATTTCCTCTTACGGGCGTTACCACAGTGACCTCAAATAAAAAGCTTCATTGCTTTAAGTCCTTGTGCCGGACTTGATTTGTTTTCCTTTTATCGCTTTTGTTGCAATGACTTAAATATACCAAATATGAATGTCAGTGTTGTTTTCTTCGTCGTCATCATAGTTAAATAGATTTGATTTCTTATTATCTACACTGCTTCCATTGTTCAATGTCAATGGCAGAAACGTGAGAAGTAAGTATGGCTAAAGTTGTACATGTGAATTTTTCCCCAATGTCGATTTCTGAAACAAAAAGACAATTTCAGGTTAACTTAAATAATGTAAGCTTTTGTTAGATGTTGATGTCGCTATAAAAAGTCGCAGTCAAAATACAATTAACTCAAGGTTTTCTAACAGATCAGATACTTGCAGTATAATTTAAGACATGCAACAAACAAATGACACTGATTATAGAAACCTGAACATTAAAATGATGTATACAATCCATACCTTCAAGCAATCTGCTCTCACTAGAACGGTAAATAGATAAACCAGTAAGATGAAATGATTGTAATCACATGCGATACTCTTCAAGTCTGTTCAAAGCTCGAGAATACAGTTATTTTTAAATACAATTATAAGACAAATAAAACTTTTCGATACAAAGTTTACATGTAAAAGAGATTACCTACACTGAGAAAAAAATCCTCTTGTAACAAGAGGATTTTCTTCTCAATATAGCGTCATGATTAATTCCTCTTGTAACAAGAGGAAAATCTTCTTGAAATTAAAAATAAATTTTTTTTATGCCTATGGGACAGGTAATATTAATTTATTTCACTTATTTAGTTTTTAGTTTTAGTTATTCCTGTATCTCTGTACCGTGATCGGCTTTCAGGGCACCTCATCCACCACTTCCATATTGTATACCATATCCATAGTCAATTGTATGCTATTACGGTGGGTGCTCAGCATGAACTCTATGGTGCTTTTTTGTAATTTTTTGGTGCAATTTCGTGCGATTTTGTTACCAGAGTAGTTCACGGGCGACGAAACCTGCCTCGCTTACTGGACCTACAGTTTAATGCTCAGTAATTTACATTACTTAAGCCAGTGGAATCCTAACCACTGCGAGAACCACGGTGTTGGTTTTGGAACATACACTTTTTTCCTTCGAAAAAAAGTCAGAGGTGCCCGCACCGGGAATCGAACCCAGGTCTCCCGCATGCATTGGCCTTTACAAATTATAATAGTATGCATTATAAAATATATTTTACAATGTATGATAGAAAATGTTATGGTACTAAAAAACTACTTACATAATGCTCTTAATTGTGAAAGTAAAATGCAATCATATTTGTTCGCTCCAAACTGTTATAACTCGGATTGATCATCATCAAACTGATCAAGCGAAAACTGGGATATACCTACGGCTAGTATCGCAATAGCTATAAGTGAAATTCCAGAAAACCATTGTTATGAGAAATGATTATAGCAGGATGATTTCTATATTGTATCGCTCGATATGTGGTTTCGCTATATTCGAATATGAATTGACGTATTTTATGTAGCATATATCGTAATATAAAATTTTTTATATATTATACTATGTATTTAAGATTTTTTTTAACTTCTATAGTAATAAATTTGAAACCACACGGTTTTATAATATAGCGATGAATATTATTGCAAAAATTTACTTTCGCATTCTCTGTGTTGCAGAACCTTCTTCGAATATGCATGCATTTTTTCAGAATTTACATATATTATTATTTTTGGGTCCAATTTTATTGATGAAAATTATTCATTGAGTAAACAGGCCCGCTTGTGCATGCATATTGTTATTAATGATTGATACGAGGATTGATATGATAAAAAAAATTCACAAAAATTTTTAATGGAACGAAATTTCTCACGTTACAACGTGGTCCCGCTCTCTTTTTCAATAGCG
>JAWWMK010000040.1:5588484-5607557 GCA_035047105.1 Galeopsomyia nigrocyanea | reverse complement strand
ATAAGCCAAATGCTGCCCCAGTTACTATTTTCATTCGATTGAACCTAATACCGTCACTTTCAAAAATCCTAGATAAAAGATGGATAAAAATTTCAATTACATTTTTCTTAATGAAATTTTGCATTTCTTTGTTCAAATAGAGAAACGAAAATGTAAATAAAAGAAATACAAAAAAAATCATTTCGATCAATTATCAACTTTTTTCTTTAAGTGGCGGAATTAGGTACACTTACTTTTTGACGCCAAAAATAAGAGTCCCTCTTCACAGTGCGATATCTTGTGTTGAACATCATCAAACTGATCGTGCGAGGCATCATTTTAAAGGGTAAACGGGCAGCTTTCAAATGAAGCCAGGTACGTCAAAAAATTCGCTCGAAGTAAAAAGTTATGGCTGTTTAAAATCTTAGTGGCGGTATTAGGTACTCGTACCTTACATTATTTAATCACAAACACAAATTACAAATTCAACATAAAATTAAAAATGAACCTACATTCAAGTAGGAAGAGCAAGACATTTCGTCAATAGTAAACTCGTCGGTGTCAACAATTTCCATCTTGATTGATTGAATACTCACTTATAAACCATAGACTGATTGTTCATATAACAAGTTCGTTTATATAACACAAGTAAACAAGTTATTATATTTAAATTAAATAATCTATATATTGATCCTTCCACATTAATGCTACATCCGTATACCCTACACCCTTTGTTCATTTGATCGATTCATCAACATATTTCAGCATTAAATTATTGTTATATCTAGGGGGGTGCCTAATCATTAGGCACCTCAACCATTTGGTAAAATTTAGGCAACCCAGTTGCCTAATCATTAGGCACCGCGATGCCTAATCATTAGGCTTTTTTTCTCTCAGTGTATTTTACCCGAGGGAAAAGAGATGTTATGTAATTATTGGTTTGTTAGGGCGAAGAATTGAAATTTTTGAAAAAGTTGTAAGACGACATCTACATTAAAAATATTTTTGAACTGCAATAAAAAAAATTTAATTTTCAGTATTAGACTACGGCTAGCCCCCTTAATTCGTGAATGAACACTAACTATGAATGAAAATATCAATTAGTATTAACATTTTTTATTTTACAACATTAATAACTAGTATTCTTCTAAAGTTTCGTCAATAGTACCTATTAGTTTAATAGTACTCCTTAATTTCAATTTAGAAACAATTTGCATAAGTGGCCATATTAGTCGCACTCGAATAAACATAGTTACCATTTGGGTTCTTTATAATTTTTGTGAGATTTGCTAACAAACAACGATGTGAATGGTTTCTAGATTACTTTTTAAAAATTTCAGGATAGCTTAAATGACACATACGTACTTTTAAATCAATCTGCAAATATTCATTATAGCAGATTATTTTTACTAACAATCCATTTACGCTCGCGCTTTTTCAATGCAAACAATGATAGGTAGATTTATAGTTGATAAAAGATTACAGAAGTTACGAAATGGCACGATTGAAATAACCATCAATTACTCATTTTAAGTTGAAAAAAGTGGAACCATGCAATAAACTATGAAGCTTCATTATAACTTTGAACCGTTTGAGCGTCGAAGGGAACGCGAAGCATCATCGACTATATCGCGCACTCTTCTCGCGGCATTGAATATCCCTTCACTTGTCTAAATATTTTATTATCTAAAAAATATAGTGATATGAAAATAACGAAAACAATTAACCGCAAAATGATCAATAACCAAATAAAAAAACTACGACATGACATATCAGAGCTTAGCCGATGGGTGTCGAAAAGCTTGCGCGGCAGTTAACGAAGTTTCAGAGCTTACAGAATGTTCAGCCGCGAAACTGAAATGATCTGTTACATACTTATGAATCATGATTTTATACAAATACATTGATCATCAGCAGGAATAGAGCTAATAAAAAGACATTGTTTAAATAATCATGCTGTATATTTCATCATGAATATATAATACTTAAAGACTATAGCAACAAATGTTAAGATTTTATATGTACATAATTACTTTCTTGATCAGTATATTATAGACGCAACTATTTTATGATTTGTAAAAATTAATCCTAATTATTCACGTATTCATTTACATATATTTATAATATACACAAACGTATTTCATAATATAATGTTTAAAAATCATTTTCCTTATCATCAGTTTTGTAAAATAACAATCTTATATTGTAAAGATGTTTTGCACTCGAAGCAAGATAATAAAATGTATTTAATGGAAAGAATAAGTTCTGCACTATTTCTAAGTTTTCGAGTGGAAAAAAAGACTGAATAATCAAATCCAAACGACATTAGTGTCAAAATTAACAAAATATTCTTTGGGAGTTTGCAATAATTCTCCCGTTTAATTGCTTCGGATAAAAGATTTTGGCTGGATACTGTAGAGCGGAATTAACAAAATTTCAAGAATTCGTAAAATATTCTTTCAAAATGATTTAAGGCGTTCAAAAATATTGTTTAATCTATAAATCGAGTATAAAATTATTGTCCGAATATCCGGCTCTGTTTTTGTTCTAATTTAAGAGTAAACTAATTAGTCTTTTTTTTTTGTAATTGTCGTGTTAAAACATGTCATGTGAATGTATTTAGTGACATTAAATGAAAACTATGCTATTGATGAAAAAAAACGCTACTTTTACGAGACTGAAGTTAAAATTTTCTTGATCGAGACACTATAAAATTATTCTACAACTTTAGATATGAATAAAGTGTGAACTTTTTCTTTTTTCAACAGAAACGCGCACAGCCTGCGGTCGCGTAATCTCTCGCACAGACGATAAACGTCCTCGTGAATATCGCTACACTATATTAAATATATATTATAAACCTCTTTTCTTACGTTTAAATTTAATGCTACAATGACGCTTCCAGATGCAATTTCGGCCCAACATAGATGCTAAAAAAAAGAAAGTATTACCTGAACATAACTCGGGCATTGCTGACTTTGCCTAGGAAAACAACTAATCTAAACTGGCTGACTGCAATCATCGAACTTGTATAAGGGAAATATTAAACTGACGATTTAACATTACTGCATGAATAATCTAAGAAATCAACAATGATTGTCTTTTTTTATAACTAAGCGGATTGAAGTCGTAGTAACCTACGTAGTTGTTTCTGTAGATCGACTGTTTCGCGGCAGTTTTCAAAGTCAAAGGCGCGTTATTCGTAGTTTAACAAGGGCGTGAATTTGCAATTTCTAAAAAGCGTTAATTTCAATGTTTCTGTCATTTGCAGTTTGTTCATTCGAGCTGAAATAATGCGTGATATCGAATCAGGAAAATAAAATTGAGTTAATAAACAAAATAAGAGACGATACAGAAAGTTACATCATAAATATCGGACTTGCACGATCATAAATACACGTTTAGCGTTAAAGATAAATTGACTAATTTTTTTTTGTTTCGACCATTTTTTCCACATGCGCAACCCATCATCATCCAATTGGTTCTCTCATCTGACGCTCGCAACCTTCACGTCCCGATAGCACGCAGTGCTCTGGATGGCCAAGCTCCATTATTCTTTTAGTCCTCTCTCGCTTATCACATTGCATTTAGCCTTCTTCGCAACTCTACTACGCCACCGATCAGTTTCGCAATGGATCCAAACTTTCCAGGGAGAAGTCATCGGTTCCGATCGACAGACCTCGACTAAACCCATCCTGTAAGAATAATTTTCATTTTACAAAACGTTTCAAATAAAACCACAAAGATTTGTAAAAGTACAATAAATTACCTTCATCTCTGATATTCGTTTGTCCAGGAGACCAATGGCATTCTCAAGATCTTGTTGCGTAGGCGAATGAGCTGATGAATTGCCAAACTCGCCCATTTCAAATGGATCTTTCGTGTCGTTCTTGTTGGCATTTGGAGCTGGATTGAAAGGCACGCTGCCAAACAAGTCCTCTTTCACTCCATTTTGTCGTCTTGAATCCTTTGCCTTGGGCGGAGGAGCCACTGTAAGTTGAATGTTCATTTAGCACAAAACGATACTCTTGTCAAATATGTATCTAACAAATACTGAATACTAACACAGCGGCGGAGAATTGATTCCATTCGTTTGGGTGAAGATAGCGCCAGCAGTGATCTGACCATTGGTTGCATTGTTGTTCGCCAAGTGGTTTGAGATTCCATTGGAAGTATTCTCGAAAGCGCGTGGATTGAAGTCATCCTCGTCGAATTCATCGATCAAGAGGCCCTCTCCTTTGGAATCAGTCGATGAATTTTGAGAGGACGGAGGCTCACTTCTAAACAGATAAAAAAAAGTTTTAGTTTTGCATTAGTCACACGTTAAATAACTACTACGAAAGATCGAGTTTCCGACTTACCCCATAAAATTGTCATCGAATGACTTTTCAAAGCTCCTCGGAGGAACTGGCGGCGGCTGCTGAGTACCATTCGAGGCATTTCCATTGGTGTCGGCGGCTGAATTGATGAATAGTTTGGACGCGCTCCCATTGACTCGAGGAATGCTGTCTTTCGCAGCCGTGCTCGCGGCCGAGGACGAAGAAGTGTCAGGAACATGGAGAATGTCGGGGATATCGTGTTGCGTAAGGTACGCGCTTATATCAGCCTACAGTGCAAGAATAATCGTTATTTTTTCAAATCGTTCAATAACCATTGTTATTCGATTCTTTTTCAGATCGAGTGCACACAATTCTCAATTGATTGTGCTATAGCGAAGTCACGTACCGATCCTTTGATGGTGGCGATATCTTGAAGGCGTTGCCGGTAGACATTGTTCTCGTGCTCGAGGCGCTTGATCTTCTGCTGCAGAACCATGGCGCGCCTTTGGGCCTCGAGATCCTTGCCGGATGTCTCGAGAAAGCGCCTGTAAGCGAGATCGAATGCCTGGCCGATCGTCAGTGTGATCTCCTCGGCGAGCTTGTCGCTCACGAACACGAAGCATGTGTGTCTCTCGGCGTCCTCTTCTTTGGCTATGAAACTGAAAAACTTCTTCTCGCCCTTGTCGTCTGCGCAGTAGGAGATCCGGTGCAGCGGGTACTGATGCATTATTCGCTATTCCGAGAAAAAAATCGAAAATTAATATACAATTGTTAGCTTACCGACAGTCGGTAAAAAAAATTTGTTAAAAAAAAATCGGTGCTCACCTTTTGAGTGGTCTTGGTTTTTGGTTCCTGAATGGCAACGCCATCGATGCTGATCGTCAGCTCGACCTTGGGCGTCTTCGACCCTTCGCTCTTCTTGATCTGCTGATTAAACTTAAGCTTACAGATTGCATCCTTGACGACTTCGATGCCTTTCGGTTGGTCGACTTCGGTACTACCGAGATACTGCAATTAACAATCACCCATTGTTTTACAAAACTTCATCAAGCTAATTATTCATTTACTTATATTATTACTAATTCAAGGCTAATCGCTCGTCAAAGTTAATGATATACGTCGCTTCGCGTCGGGGGAGAATCGGTAAAAGTGAAAATTTCTCGCACGGAGCAAAGTTCTAAAAATATACTCACTCGCCGCGGCGTTTTAAAACTCGACGCCGCGAGAGCTGAGAGCCGAGACTTTCACTGTTATTTGCACATGTGAGAGAGTTGCAAAGTGTGATCGCGAGGGATATAAGTGCAGCACACACACACACACACACAAACACACACACCATCTGCTTGGAGATGATATCGGTGCGAGGGCGAGTGTATGGGAGCTCCCGCACACGTGCATGCACACAATGCACGTGGCTTACGTATATCTACCAACTCTCCGACACATTCACACACAAACATTTATAAATTATATACCCGTAAGACTTTGTCGCTGTTGTTATTATTATACGCGCTATGCTGCAAGTTGATCGAGCGTATGCGTCACGCACAAGGGGCTAATTACATTTGGTCCATAATTATCATATTCTTAATTGCCACTGCAACTTTACTCAAGTAGGACGACCAATTAGCGAGCTTTGTACGTGTTGAGAGATAGAGAGAGAGAGAGAGAATAATGCAACGTGATACATACTCGTCCGCGCGCATTAGTTGATTCTCGATATAATACCCCGATCACCGCCGCGGAGTTGTAAGATTCATCCTTCGTGGAATTCATCTTTTGATTGCTCTCTCGCGAGGAAGCCTGATCCCCGTGACTATCCTCTTTATTTTATTTTATTTATTTTCTTCGGATCGTATTTAACGCGACGATTATCGCATGTGAGATTTCTTATTGAACGTGATTTTTTTTCTTTTACATCGGCTGACGTATGCTTTGATGTTTGCGAGAAATCATTTATCGACTTTTCATTTTTCTCTCTTTTACTTTACAATCTTTTTTTTTTTGTACGCATAGGTGGATCTTTAATGTACGTCGGCGAGAAAGGCGTTTTTTTTCAATGGGATGTGAAAACTTTCAGTCGAGATGTACCTAATGAAGCGTAAGTTTTTTCACAAAGCGGACGGAAGGATGAAAAAGTTATACTATAAGCAGCACGTGGTTGGAATGTATCCGTTCTCTTGCACAATGAAAGTATACATACGTACACGCAGCAAAATTGGGAGTTCAACGAACCTTCGTCGTCAACTATACGTTAACTTGAAGATTCAAATTGTTTTTTTTTTCAATTTTTGCATTTCTCGCAGCAAATCATCGTCGATACGACGTCACCGTGGTTGAAAGTAGACGATGCTTGAGAAAACCGATATAAATCTCAAGTAACGAAACTCAAATAAACCGCGAAACCCATTTAAAATATAGCGGTTTTTTTTTGTTTCAAATCGAAAGTAAGTCAGTAGGTTCGAATCAACCGAATAAGCGCGTCGAGAGTTCGCAAGTAAAGAGAAGAGACGGTGCACGCGCGAGGCTCCATTTTCCATTGCTCCGCGCTCGACTAAAAGAGAGAATATATAATGTACACGATCGAGTTTGACGTCTTGATTACGAAAGCGACAGATTACCATTCGCGCTTTTATTTGAATTAAATGGGATATTAGGAAGTGTTGCACAATGTAATAATACAGCAGCATCGGCGCCCGTTGAATAATAGCGCTTTTGCATTTCACTGGGTCAATTGTGATAAATTAGAAGACATCGCGAGATAAACGCGCTTCTCACTCGCGCAATAAACTCGCGTAAGTAAGCTTTTTTACGCAGTTGGATATATTAGAGAAAATCTAACATCATTGCTCATGCGAGTATTTAATTGAACGCGGACCGGTTGTATATATAAATTGTCGCTTGGGCGTTGTTTCACACCTTATATATGTATATACGTATATGCACGCTCGCAGATTGATACCTTGCGTAACCTTCCATCAGACTTTTTACACGCTTTGTGATTAGCAATTTTTTTTTTCTTTCGCATCGAAACAAAGTATTAACGAAGTATCGGCTGTATCAAGCCGTGTCGAGAAAGTAAACACGCATAGATCCGGCAATTTTGTAATACCAGCAATTGCCAATCAAAGGTGAAAGGTCGAAATCCGTTGCAAAAAAAAAAGGCGTGTATCGAGGACTCGACAGACAATATAACGAAAGTCCGTCACAGATATATACACACTATAAGAACGTTGGAAAGTGGCAAAACTCGCGGCAAATAGCTCGCCTCTCCGTGAAATTGTTATACAAACGGACCGCGGCGCACCGGGACGCGCTCTCACTTTCTATTCGAGACTCGCGCGCACCACGTTTCTTATATATATCTCGGCCAAACTGTATACAATCAAATGGGCAGACCCGACTATGACTGACTGACGGATCACCGCTGTAGTGTGTAATACCTGTGATTTTGTTTCTGCTAATCTCTGTGCGACTGTGTTTTTTAAAATCTCGAGATCGTCTTTTTTTTTTTATGGCAGCATAGAGGGAATTCGTGTCAAGAGCAGATGGACTATATACGTTTACTCGTAATATTTGTAAAATGACGCAATTATTCGCAGACTCGTAAAACTCGATACACAATAGTTGCGTTTGCAAATTGGCATCTGTAAAAAAAAAAACAAAACCTAATTGCAACCAAATGAACGCAATTATTTTTGTAACACCGCTGACGATGAGGCGATTTTCCAGAAAATGTACTAACAAGATGATTTTAAAGCTGCGTGAAACAGTTATGTGTGGCAGCGATATGTATCGAAAGATATTTTTCATTTTACATCGATCGTCAATCAATCGTACGTGCACGCGCAACAATATTAAAGTGCACGAAGCGAGAGTCTGCAACAGCACGGGATTATCGTGTCACGTGTACCACCTCCAAAGAATTATACGCCACTTCATAAATGTTCATGAGCCAACGCTTTTAATTACAGAGCCTCGCGCGACGATCATGATGTCGGAGTCATGTATATACGTGTACATGACATTCTCGAAGAAAAAAAAAATCTCGGGGACCACGTCTCTTTGTCACGCAGCGATTAATATATAATAACGTTTGCGGTGCACCGCCGCGCTGTTGTTAAATTAGCAAATGTCATTTGCATGTATACTGACGCAGGTGCAGTCTTCGACCTTGACTCGCTCCTCTCTCTCTCTCTCTCTCACTTCAAGTATCGTGAGAAAGAGAGTCTGTAAAAATTTTTGCTGCTCCACTAATATCGATTTACAGCAAATTGTATTTATAGATCGTTACGTACGTCTCATTGACACGTCGCGGTCGTTTAGCTCCCACGTACAACTTACAACGATTACGTGTGTTTATTTTTCTCAAAGATTTATCGATTTTTCGTTTCGTCAATGTTGTGCGAAAAATCACGATACGATTTTTAAGAACGAAAACGTCGATGTCACGAGCGTAAGTATAAATTCACGTGGCAATCCAGCATCGAGGCATTGTTGTCGCGTTAATCTTGCCTTAGCGATCTCCGCGCGGTATACATACCCGGATTTTCCCGCGAGATTAGCAATTAAACTTTCGCTCTCGCGCCAGACAGACACACAGACACACGCACACGTAGAATTTTCGCGGATTACAGCTAATTATTAGCCGTATTCTTTCATTAACAATTCTTCCATACTGCAATCAATTTCCGCGGTTGATTACGGAACGAAAAGAAAAAAAAAAGGAAAAATTGAGGAATAATAGGACTAACAACATATAACGCTATATAACGCGATCATGATTCAATTAATCAAAGCCGCTGAACGGAGAGGGAGAGATATATAGTTGCCGATTGAATCACAGAGACTGAGAGAGAGAGAGACTATTATATATAGAACTGTACCTTGACTAGGTAAGCGATGTGGCCTTTCTGAAGCGCGTCCGGTGGGTGTATCCAGTTTCTGCCGGTGCCTGCAACAGGTCCACAAAATTGCACACCTCTGTATTTTAACACACACGTTACGTACTATATAAAACACGCGCTGATAAAGCTTTCGGACACTTGCAAAGCTTCTTCTTTTCTTTTTTTTTTTCTTTTTGTTTTTCTTTTATTTTTCGTCATTATGTCACATTTACGCTGACAATTCGATTACGCAATGGGCTTACCTCCATTTTTAGTTGGCGCATTTTTATTGTTTGTCGAGTTTTGTGCCCACTTCAGCAAAGTGGAATTCCTCATTTTTGCAACAACTTTCTCTTCGTCGCCGACCGATACACACCGAGATTCCTGCAACGAGAACAACAAAACGCAAATGGTTAATTGTGAGTGCATGTGTTTCTTCGGCCAACGTCTTTTTAATAATTCATGTATAACTGAGGCTTGATGAAATATACGCTCTATATTACGCGCCAACGAGTTATGAAAGGTATTCTTAATTCCTATATTTACGTTATAGTCAATCTTTATCACGATATACAAGTCGACGATTGTCGTTTATAAAGTGAGAAAAAAATCCTTCTAAAAATGCATACGAATAATTCGCGAATTTTTCACGAATTTGATGGGCTAAGAGCAATAAAGTGTACTTAATGTATAAACAACTAGACGGAGTTTGTCTCAGACGTACTTATATAGTGATGGTTATGTATGATTATAATAACCATTGAACAGTAATTTCAAAAAATATGGTTGGTTTTACTTGAGCGCCTAAATCCTATAGTTTATATGGTTCACGAATTTTTTTCGTGTACTTTCTAACGGGGAAGAAAATTTTCTTCTCAAAATTGGCTCAAAAGAAATTCTTGTTACGAGAGGACATCTTCTTGTTAAACGAGGGGATTCATTCAAGATTACTGTCCTCTCGTTATAAGAAGACCATTTTATCCAGTGTATTTTTTCTTTTCGATTCCCAAAACGCAAAGTCACGCAAAATTTCTCATGGACATCAATACGCGCGTTTTATCGCAGAATCATAAAGAAGAATTTCAAAGAAAATGCGAGTGCGAATGTCATCAGAGATATATATATATATATATATGAAGAATCGTTTTACGCAACAGACAATTTCTTTCGAATCTTCAGAGTCATTCACTCCAATTGGCGGTAGAATATATGCAAGCGCGCGCACGTGAAATCAACTTCCGCTTTCAACACGCAAACACAAACACAGATGGCAAGTTTTTCCTGAAGCTCGACGATATTCGCACGTTTTTTTTTTCTTTTGTAGCATCGAAGTAATCAGGCGTGTATTCTCTTCCTCCAACAACAGCTGATGAATGAAAAGGAATAGTTAGGCAACGCGTGTGTACCTACGCAATATAGTCATATCTTATAGTTTACTCAATTGCCTGGAAAACGTATATATAGCAGGTGCATTGCTTATACGCACGCGACCTAGTTTATATATCTATCTTTGTGTCCTCAGTCGCTCGTATACATTTTTTTTTCATCTATATCGCAACTTTCGTTTTTTTTTCCTCCGAAGATAGCCGCGAAGAAAAAAAGTGCCAATAAAGTTTCCAAGCGGTCAGCCTTGAAAAACTTTGGATCGAAGGCTGTATAACGATCAACGCTTTCCCGCGCGTGAAAATGAAATGATCGATATGCATACCACGTGAATTGCGCTAATCTCTATAACTGCGAGTTATAATAACGTTTAAGTAATGCAAAAACAAGTGATTTGAAACTTTACTTGGCATTTCTCCCACGTGTGTTATACGCTCCGTATAGTTTGTAGAGAGAAAGAGCAAAGAGGTCGGCCGCGGTCAATTGTGTGTATATACGCTCTCTCGGAGCTGCTTTCTCCGCGCGCGCAGTTGATTCAACCCACGCGCCCACCTCTTCCAACTTCTTCGCGACTATGTGTGTACCGACCGCGGATTATAAGTGGATTGATACGCAATAGAGGAAGGATTCTCGTTGACACTCGAAACAAAATGAATGAAAAGATTTTAAACACCGAGAAGCACGTATTTTTTTTTATTTTCCTCTTCGAAGACAGGCTTTGAAAGTTAAGTGCCTCTTTACGCCGACTGAGAAACGATGTATACATAAAGAAGAGAAGAGAAAAAAAAGCCAAAAGAGTGCCGATGGGAAGCAAGCATGCGTGACATACACACAGATATATACCTACAACACAGACTGCGTTTCGTCAGTTGCGAGGAGGAACAATGAGCCCCGGAGTGTAGTCTCACGCGTGGCTGCAGCTTGAAGAGTCTCTCAAACTTGATTATGGAAAAGGAGAAAAAAGAAAAGAGTTTGTCGACACCCGCAACGTCCTTGTAGTAAAAATTAAACTGTGTCGGAAAGTGAAAAATGCAGAAACTTCGAAGAAAGTCAAAATCGAGTCGCGTAGTCCCTTGCGAAATGACACGAGAGAAAGTGAAAATTCGATTGCGGATGGGTGTATGATGGAAAAGCCTAGCACGAGTAGCATACAGAGCGTGAAGTATATATATAGTAGTAGCGCTTCCCATCGAACTGTATTGCGTATACGCGACACACAGCTGTGTTTGTGTGATGTTGTCATCGAGGCTTCCACACACCACATCGTCGTCGTATATTATGACAAAAACCAAACATCGCAGTGTATTGGTGTCATTGACCCTGCGAACCTACCGATACAATCTGTAATATTTAGTTATAGATTCCGTCGTCTGTAAAAACTTGATTTTCGTTTACTATAACATGATGCGAGTATGTAATGTGCGTCAGATGATGAACGGTACAAGTAATTTTAAGACTTTTACGTGCAAAATCGATCGATTATATGATTCGTATAAATTACGTTCTTCGCAGACGCAAAATACAGTCTAACAAGCTGTATTTCAACAATCAATGTAAAAGGTACGGGTATTATAATATATAGCAGTGTGTCGAGACGGATATTCGTATGATTGATTGAAAGGATAGAAAGCTACATACATATACCGTGCGAATAATATACGTGAATGGTGCGGGTGCACATAAAATATCGCGTATAGAACGAGAGTGGCGCTGGTAAAGAAAGAAAGAGAGAAAGAGAGATAAGGAGGGAAGAATGGTACCGGCACGTGCATGTCTCTCTCTCTCTCTCTCACTGATTATTCAGCCTTCACAAAAGCGGCTACGACCGGCGGAGACGCGACCGAGGCATCGCGGAAGATAAAGCTCCGTCGTGATGATTGCTCCTAAATTTATCTGTCTGCTGCTGCCGCAGCTGCTGCTCTCAACTCAACTGAATTATCGTCACCTAAACTGTATATATAAAGTAGCCTCAATTTTCCAGCGATTGTCGTGTGCAGTTTATTATCGGAATCACTTGAGAAGGCGCGTAACTTTTTTTTCTCTTTTTTTTTTGCAGACGATTTCATCACTTTCTCGTTTTCGAAAATTTTCTAGATTATTATATTTTATAATAAACTGTATATACCATCGCAGCAATCGCGTATGTATGCGTATACGTGTAAGGAATGTAAATTCTCTGGCAGAGAAAGTCGCTTGCGTTTCGAATTTCATCTTTGCATGAAGCACCAGCGAGCGTAAATCATCTGGCAAAATAACTGACGCGACGATGTCAAAAGTGTATATAAACGTCAAAAGTCGCGCGAAGTGCATTTCTGTTCGCCGATAAGCAAATGGGCAGCAACAGCTGCGGCAGTGCTGCGATAAAACTGCTCGCGGAAACAAGTCACGCAAATCGGACGAGCACGCGTATAGCGGGAAGAAAGAGAAAAAAAAACGAAGTGGTAGGTCGATGACACCGACGCAGACGATATTCCTTCTATGTTTTTTTTGTCATTATTTAACTATCTTTTTCAGCGAAGCTCAATCGAAACAAGAGCAAGATTATGTATAATAGTCTCGCGAAATGTATAACTCTGATCTCAAAGCGCACGACGACGTCGACGACGACAAAGACACAATAAAGGCTTATTTGAATATAATGCATTCTCGAGTTCCGCCTTTACTAGTCTCGAGACGTACTGCACATTTATAAAAACAAGAAAAAAACCGTTAATCTTCTTTTGACGACGACGATACTCGAGAGCTGCGTTTTAATAATATCACGATTAATTAAATGACACCGCATCGTTGTGACAGCAGCAGCCTTCCAACGCCTCGGCGATTATCGTAAGCAACTCATTAAATTTGACTCGATTAGCCAATCATTAGTATACGTATACGCACAATAGTTCGTATTCGGCCTTCGAAGGGAAGAGAAACATCAAACAACGTGTGCGCAGGCTTTCAGTGCAGTGTTTACCGCGAGTAAACTGTAATAAAGTTTGACGTGCTCGTCACGGTCTTTTCGAAAAAAAAAAAATCTCTCTCGACGCGTAATATGCGGGAATAACCATACAGGACGGGGGAATGCGAGTTCACACAAGGTTCACGGCTTGGGAAATCGCGAAACTTTTTTTTTCATTGTTAGTCTCTGTGTGTAAACTTCTCCGGCGGCAATTAGATCTTCTTCTTCGTTTGTTGTGTCTTATTCTTCCCGCGAGGAAAGTGAGACTTTGTTAAAGTATACACAATGAGATGTAACCTTCGGGATACGATGAGTTCTGAAATTACGTAAAAATTCAACGGAGTATATCTCCTTTTTCGGTTGAAAACCGACTTGCTTTCGTTTTCCATTCGACGCATTCTTCGGATACGTATTTATACTGTTTGCCGTTCGAGAATTTATGATAATTTATACTTTGACACGATTGTTTTTTTCAGCGCGACTTACATAATTGTTATCCCGTCGCGTCCATCGAGAGTCGAGACGAGTCAACAATTAGTCAGAAAGTAAAAAAAAAAAATAAACACAGTGTCGCTTTCGAGCTTTATACAAAAAATTGTCTTTGACGTACACTCGTCGTTTAAAAGACGAATTGTTGAAAATTAACCGCGAGAGTCCGGATATGAGCGCTCATGTAAGAACAAAATTACACCGTCTTTATATAGCTAAAAACTTCAAATGCCAAGTTTCGTAGTATCAAGCGGTACCATTCGCAAACTTCATCATCACTAAGATAAGATTAAGTGTCTTAATTTTATCAAGTAGGATACCCCCTTCTCTCCATTGATATGTATGATTCGCTGCGTCTTAATCACGGCGCGATGAATAAAACAATATACACAATGACGCAAGGACACTACACGCCGATATTACACTTTCTCTCGAGCTTCGCTATCCGGGTCAAGCATATACAACTATATTTGGATCTGTGCAAAAAAAAAAAAAGTAATTTCAGGTCAACGCACTAAAAACTCATTCCTAATATATAGAAATTTTATTCGTATAAAATAGTCAGGTTTGAAAGTCACGTGTTTATAAAGTCGATCGGCAGTCTCGATATAGCGAGACAGACGGATTATGCAAAGGAACACACAGGCACAACAGCGCGATGCATCGCCACACACTCTGCATTCAATTAATTCGAGTTGCAATAGAGAATGCTTATCACACACATACACGTACCTACACGCGGACAACACGTAACAAGCCGTACCAAGCTCTCTTGTGGACGAGGAAGCTGCTGCTGCCTCGAGACGAACATAATAGTCATTTCGTATGCGCGCGATTCCGATTTAAGTATCACGCGTTCGAAGGATGAATCGAAGATTCTCTATATATGTATTGGCAAAAGTCGACGATTCAATCGTCAAAGATTGCTTGCAAGTAATTTGCATCTATGTAGTCTCGCATCGCGATGAGCTTACGCACCTTATACGTGTATTCGGTCCACACCTTATCGAGCGCGAAGGACAAGCAGATGCACGCAGCTTCCTTGGCTTATAACTCTGCGAAACCGGTCAATGCGCTTTTATATACACACACGTACACGTACCAAGAACCCCCTAATAAAGGCATGATGCCACGCGAGAACGCGGTTTAAGAGACATTTTCGGAAGAGTTTTCAGTTATAGTGTCAATTATTAGTTTCCTGCTGGTCGGATTTATTTATACGATTCGGTCGTGTTCTATTTTGGTGTGTGTGTGCTATGTATTCGTTTATTGTCACCGATTAGAGTCTCTCTCGAAATGGCAGAGTGCGTGTGTATATAAGTGGGCCGATCCACTTTCAAATTGAGTAATTTAATCATTGAAAGTAATGCGTTATATTGGCAGAGAGGGCACGAGCTATAAAATTTTCCCATTACCTACATTTACAGTCTCTCGCTCTCTTTCTGTCACGCATCTATGACGACCAGCATCGCCGCACGATGTTTAAATAATTGTCTTCGAAATGTATATATAGAGGAATGTGGTATATACCCTCAAGCGAGGAAAAAACAAAATAAGCAGGCTGAATACTGGGCAAAACTGACCATTAAGGCTTGTGACTCGACGGCTTTTAGCATCTGCTGCTGCACGATACGAATACCACAGCGACGCGCGGCATTGCATAACGTTCAAGGTGAAAATGTCCCCCTCCTCGCGCGTACTTTGGATATATATGTACATATAATACATACTCGGCTTTTCCATCAACCGAGTTGCTGCTTTCCTTCGGACAGACACTCTCGCGCGAGCGCGAGTCTTCGCATTCTTTCGCAACTTTTTTTTTCTTCTTCTTTACTTTATCGCTCTTTGTACGATATACACCGCGAGAGAGCTGTTCGCACTTCGTAGCACGCGTGTAACTTACGCGCCTTTTTTTTTTGTGTGATTGCTCGAACGTGAATTCAACGTATACTGTAATTAATCACTGAATACTACGACTTATGAGAATTAATTTACCTAATTTGTACGTGAAAAAATTCAATGTCAAATGAAATAAAATATAATGTCTATCGAATTATTTGCGCGTTTATTGTATGTGAATGTCTAATTTCGAGACACAGAGGCGTGAATGCGAGTGAGAGTATAATTACAAGTCGCATCACGGATATCTCTTTCCTTCCTTTTTTTTCAACTTCCGTTTTCTAAACGGCGGCGGTGGCGAGCGAGCTGCTCAAAATTACTGCACTGCTCCATTCTTGTATTGCACGAATGTAGGCCACTTTTACCTGCTGTCTAAAACTATACTTTGATGTGATATGACCGTTGATGTATTATTGAATTATTCCACTGGTCTTATCAAAAGTAGATTGTTTTCTTTTTCTTTTTTAGAAAAAGAATCTCCGCTACACTGGAGGATCAGCCGATTTGCCGACAAATAAAAAGTTTCAAATTTCAATGCGGCAAATCGGATGATCCTCGCAGTGAGCGGAGGCATTATGATGATTCAGTTGACAGCAGTTAAAAACTGAAGGAGATACTTCGACGATGAATACTAGAATTGATAGTGTATTTATAGCAACCGAATTACGATAAAGCGCGGGTGAGAATCGTCAAGCCGAATGAACATAATAAGTTAACTGA
This sequence comes from Galeopsomyia nigrocyanea, assembly GCA_035047105.1. Taxonomy (NCBI): domain Eukaryota; kingdom Metazoa; phylum Arthropoda; class Insecta; order Hymenoptera; family Eulophidae; genus Galeopsomyia; species Galeopsomyia nigrocyanea. Next base: position 5,590,938 of record JAWWMK010000040.1, on the reverse strand, counting down.
CCATGCTGATATATAACATTGACCTTTAATCCGGCTTCCCGCGATTCCGCGGCACAATCGACAACATAATTTTTTTCATGTTTATTATCTCTCGAAACGATTCGTTTAATCTGTCGAATTGTCATAATGCAATAACAACCGATCGACGCAAATGTGTATAATTATGTGTAAAATCTCATTTTAAAAGTATAGCGACTATTCTCTTTCGACGTATAAAAATCAAAGCTCGAATCAAAGTGAAATGAATACGATAGCGGGGGAGGAGAGAGAAAGAGAGAGAGAGAGAGGAGCGGACTTGCATCAGCATCAGCGCCGATTTTTCTAACGGATGCGGTCAATTAGAAAATGGCCTACTCGCACTTTCTCTCCGCGGCAAACTTGTGCATTCTTTTCAAATCTCCCCATTGGCGAAAATACCAAGAGAAACATTTTTTTTTCTTTCGATGTCAGTTTCAGTTACCACTCTCGGTCGCTAATAAGCAGTTATTGTACAACAATTGGGTTTTCAAACGCCCGTCGTTTCACGGAAAAATATCCATCGCTAGAGAAAGTTCATAGCGATGTGTTATAGTCATTAAAAATTAAATGTTACGTGCGCCACACCGATATGATCTTTGATTTACTTAATCGTATGTTTTATTTATTTTTTAATAATAAACACGCAAACGCATTCGTAATAATTAATACTAGAATTACAACGATTTCACTAATCAAATCACACGCAGCTCGTAGGCGTTTCTAAACGAAAATTTGATTGACACCCCTGATCTATTATTTTTTTATTTCGTAAATAATGATGCATTCGGAATTGAAATTGCAACACACGCAAAACTATATGCTGTGGAGATAATCGGCCCGCGTGACGCCGCGATAACCCGCGCGACGTTTTAAATGACCAATACACTATACCCGAGAGAATTCCGACGGCGCCGAGTAGACGCGCGATGTATGATTTTTCGATGCGCAATATTAACATTTTCTACGAATCACGCTCTCTACACAGATTAGCTTTTACGTTTTTTGTTTACCAACCGATTTAAATGCCGCGCCAAGCAAAGCAATGCCAATGTTTTCGTTTTACACGCGTTTCGCGATATCGCTCGCAAATGAGTAATTAATCAACAATTGTAAAACGTTTATAAAGCGTTTATTTATAATTTTATTGTAGTACTTCGCTGCAAAAATTGCACCGAGCAATACTTTCGTTTACAATTGGATTATTAACGTAAATGAGTGTTTAAACGATTGAATTTTGTTATTTGGAATATTTTAATAAAGAATCATCTTTTTTACTAATTCACTGTAGATAATTATTTTCAAAAACCGCAAATACATCTCTTGTCAGTTAATTACGCAAACGTGTTATTCGTCAAAGTATATCAAGTTCTGGAGCAACGTATAAAAACGAAACAAACAACTAAAATAAAAACGAACGAAAAAAAAAAACAGTCGTCTGAGAAACGTAAAAGAAAAGAGCGGAGTCAAATGGAGGCTTTTCACTTTTTTCGAGGTGTATATATACACCAAGCATACAGTACAGAGACAGCAGCGTTAATGTATGATGCAGCAGCAGCACGGCAGGGTCGACGACAAAAAGGAAACTAGAACTCGAACGGTGCAACAGGTTTTCCCGATGAGAAAACCTGCACCGGCAAACTGCAGTGCGGCAGCAGCAACTTCGTTCGTTCGTTCGCTCGTGGTATATATGACAAAATGTCGCGCTGTATAGCTACTGTTCTTTACTTTTTTGTTGTTGTTGTGTTGTGTGTTGTGGCCGTCTCGAAAAACCGTAAATCATTCGCGCTGCTGACCTTGTTCGCGCGCGCGCGCGCGTGTGCTCGAGAGAGAAAGAAAGAGAGAATCTACAGTTAGCTGGCACAGAGGATACTTTGAACTCTTGTACATTTCATCCTGCGGCTCTTATATGTAGTCTAATTACGCTTCTTTCTCTCTCCTTCAGTCCGTCGGATAACGAAGCGAATTGCTAAGCCGCCTGCCAATTTCGCTTGCCTTCTATATCTGGGTTAATTCAACTCGTAACTTGCTGAATCGGCAAACTTTTATTATACGCTCTATTAAGAAAAAAAAAAAGTAGTTTACTCACGATCTCCGCAAAAGCGTATCGACGAATCTCTCGGCTTGCGGCGCTAATGAGTAATAAATGACTAAGCAATCGAATCTCCAGTATTTTGATTTTCGAGTTTTTGATGAAGAAATCAGTGTATAACGACCAAACACACACACACACACACACACACACACCACACACATACATACACCACGTGTACGACCCACGTCTCGTCGTTCAAAACAAACAATGTGACAATGGCCTCGCCAAAGAGGAGAGAGAGAGAGAGAGAGAGAGCCGTTTTCTTTCCGCGAGTAGATGAGAGATGCAAACGAATAAACGTCGCGCTCGCAGCAGCAGCAATGATTCATTGCTGAAAATGCACC
>JAWWMK010000040.1:5574763-5588384 GCA_035047105.1 Galeopsomyia nigrocyanea | reverse complement strand
TTCGAACATAAAATTGAATTTTTCTCAAAAACTGAAAAAAGTGACTTGTCCACTTTTTCCGGGAAGCCACAGAATTAGTTTCCCACGTTACTCTGCACAAATATTATTATTCTTCTTCTTTTGTGTGTATCTGTAGATCCCAATTATAATAATTAAGTCTTCGAGTACCAATGCAGCGAATAATGAATCATAATAATATACGTTTGTGTAGAAGCATTATAAATTCCTGTTACATAATTCATTATTATCATTCACTTTTGATTTCTTTATTGAAATTGTAATAAAAATATTTACTATTCCATAATTCACTATCACTTATATTACACGAGAAACTTTAAATTTATTAAAAATTTAAAAAACAAATTTGATTGAATTTTCAATAATTTACATCTGTTTGCGAAGATACCTATACGAGATAAGAACATACTGTTCTCTAACTTATGCAAAAACTTCGAAAGTAACAATGCCAGGAAAACTAATTTCAATTTGATAAAATTAAAAATCAATTAAAACAATGTAAATGTAACGTAACAGCAAAGAATACTACAAAAATTATATTCATGCAAATCGAACACGCGGAATAAAAAAATTAGGTAAAATTGATGAAGCTGTGGAGAGGCCATCAAACGAAAGAATTGATTGTTGGCACGAAGCTAGTTGAGAGTAATAAAGTGCAAAGTCAGCGCGCCATCATCAATAAGGTGCCAATGAGACTACAAACTGGAGTCAAGTTTCCTAGACTTGGTACTTATATCATCAATAAGCTTGCGTGTGTGTAATAAAATAAGAGGAATATAAGAAAACTACGCAGCTTTCTCCTAACAATAAAAACAAAGCAAGTTATATTTCTCAAATTAATATAATGGTAAGTAATCAATTAGGAATTAGGAATTGTCTCTCGAAGTTGAACAAGTGAAGTAGAAATGAAAATGAAGCCAATTCTTTCGAGTGCTCGTCGTGCTCAATGCGAGTAGTAACCCCCTCTCCCATTTTTGAAAGCTCGTTTCAGACCGCATTCGAATTTGCTGCAGCAAAAGTTTTCGCCGCGAAACCGCGAATTTACCTGCGCGCCATCCCACGGTTCTCTTCACAATGAAAAATTGATACACACATGCATACACAGGACTGCGCTCACAGATATATATAGTAGGGGCAATATCCAATATGGCCACCTAACGTGTATCAGCCGCGCGCGAGCAGACGATGCAACGTATTATCCAGCGTGCTGCCGCCCCCAACATCGACTCTTTGGGCGCAGGTGGTATGCGTGGGAGAGAAAAAGTGCTTGCGCGTTTCGTTCGCGATTGTAAATAGGGATTAGGGGGTCGTGCTGACGATTCGCTTTGATAGTATAAAGAAGCAGCTTAAAAAGCCTCGACTAAGTAGGCTGGCTAAGGCTGCTGAGAGCCTGCTGCAAACAATAGCGTCGCCCGTCGTCGTGGGTGACCAACTCGAGGAGCTACTGCTCCACTCGGCCGTGGGCCAGAAGCTCTGTACCGGAGCTTGCCCCAGCCGCGATGAGCGACAACCACCGAGCTGACCAACCTCCTCCTCCCGATGCCACCGCCGTCCAAGACGATGCCGACCGCCTCGACGACGCTGTCGACCCAAGAGTCCAGGTATCAACTTTATTCATGTTCATTTTAATATCTCTATTCCACTTACTCTAATTGTTTGACTTTAGCTAAAGTTTACTCTACTTTGTGCTATGTCTATTTCTAGATTGAGCTGGAACGACTCAACACGGCCACTGATGACATTAATAAACTTGAGGTGGACTTGGATGTAAGTCATAAGAATCGTGTAGCTTTAACTTTGGAGCAAACTAATGATTAAATTTGAAAACACCAATTGCAGGAAGCAAGAGCCACATTCAGAGAATTGTTGTGTGAATCAACTTACAAAATTGATAGTTTGTCCAAAAAACTAGGGTCTTGTATAGAAAAGTCTCGTCCTTACTATGATGCTCGGTTTAGAGCAAAAGAGGTAAGAAATGTTACTATGTTTGTTCAAGTGTATCATTGTCAAAATTATCTTCAATTACAACAAATATTGGTTGTTCTCAGTCTCTGACAGAAACTCAAAAAGCTGCTATAAAATTTGAAAGAGCCAATAGTCAGCATGCAGCTGCCAAAGAAATGGTATACCTAGCCGAGGAAGGATTGAGAACTGAAGGCAGATGTTTTGATCATGCTTGGCAGGTACGTATTGTTCACTATACTTATTATTTTTTTTTTGCTTTCTCACTAAAAATCATTTCAAATATATTCATTTTACAGGAAATGTTAAATCATGCTACCTCTAGAGTAAATGAATCAGAACATGAAAGGGCAATTTGTGAAGTGGAGCATAGGCGTACTACTGCGTTGTATCATAAAGCTGAACATGAGGTGCAAAGGTTACAAAGAGACCTAAAAAGAGCAATTGCCAAGTCCAGGTAACGTATATATTAATTGTCCTCAATAAAGTACTTCTTATTCTTCTCTTTACTGCATGTTTACATAATATGCTTCTTTCTATTTTTGTCAATGTGCATTCTTAGTTGCTACTTGATATAAGTAACTTAGTTTTTGAATATTGTATGTTGAGTATGTATTTCTATGCCTATTTCAAATCACAGATACATGAACCACTTGATGGATTTGCAATTTTTTGATAGTTTTATTGTTTCACCAATTAATTCAGTTTCTCCATTCTCGTTGTCAACGGGAACATTTATGTTTTTTTGACTATTCATTTTGGCAGTATGGGTGCACGTCGCAGTTTGCTTCTGATAAACAGTATTGCCTACAGGCACAACTTACTGATGTTGTAAGTAGTAGTTATTTTATTTTTAAGTTTTATTGCACTGATTCACCTATCTACTTAGAAATTCACTATTAACGTCTGCATGGATAATTTCTTGATAACTAATATTTATTGAGTATTGTGCAAAAATAAACTATAGTCCATTTTTGAGTGCAAAAATCAGTATAAGATTTTTAAATACTATTTTCTAACCAGGCCGTACTATGAAATGAAAGCCCATTTCAACCAAGTTTTAGAGGAGCAAAAATTAAGAGTAAGTGCACTTGAGAGGTCAGTTTCTGATGCCAAAATGACTTATGCAGGAGCTTTGAGGAATTTAGAAAGGATAAGTGATGAAATTCATAGAGTAAGTTCTCTTTTCAAATGATTTTTTCGTTAATGTGAATTTTAAATTAAATAAAAAATGAATCTTATTTCTAGACTAGGAAATATGATGGTACAAATAATTACAATAAGCAAGTGGGTGAATCAAAAAGTACATCTTCCAATCCGTCAAAAACTAATTCAACTGGATCCAGTACTACTGAGTCACCTGATAGTACTGATTACACAAGTGATGAATATTTACGCCTTCCTGACAAAATTAATTACAGTGCAAGCTCTACTTTACCAATGGTAAGGTTGCACTGACTTTTTTTTATTTTTAATGTATTTAAACTAATTGAATTTTTTCTACTGGTTTTAAAGGGAGAGAAAAATCTACTATCTTCAGAGTATGTTGGTAAAAGTACAATAAATATGTCATCAACAGAGCCAAGAAGGTATATTAAGAGGGATAGACCCCGCAGTATAGCTACCACCGATGCCAAACATATCACAAATGTTCAAAATCAAACTAGTGCTTCTACATCAAATTTACCTGACATTACCAAAGTTATATCGCCAATAGAAAAGAAGGTCACAATTCATCTACCTAAAAACGATAAAGAAAGTAATGGTGTACAAAATGGGGATGAATGGACTGAAATTAATTTACACAATTCGCCAGAAGAAGTGCGTTGTAATAATAAAGAGACTTACTCTGACGAAGAAGATCAAATTCCTTATAAACCTTTGGGTACAGACTTGAGTCCAGAAGTTACACAGAATGTTAATGAATCCAGTGATAGTGTTAAACGAAAGAAATTGGTTTCGCAAAAATCATTGCCTGCTATGACTGAAAAAAATGAAATAAGTCTGACCCAAGAGAAAAAAGCACAAATTACCAGGAGTCCTTCTTTCAAGAGAAAAGGAAAATTGGACAGCTGTATAGCTACATGGCTGTCACGTAACTCTGTAGGTAGTGAAGCTAGTGCTGAAAGCTCTAGTAAGTACATTAATTTTCGTGCTCAAATATTTAAATATCAAATTCCGTAAAATCATTATTTTTGATAACTTAATTGCAACATTTTTCTTTTTATCAGCTAATTCTAGTCGAAGACAGTCTTTAGATGTATTATGGAATTCTGGAACTAGTGAACGTGTTAAAGAATTACTTAGTCAAGGAATGATGATGCTCAATATTTCAAATATAACTGAACGGCGATCTAGCGAATCTAAAGTTGCGGAAATTGAAAAAGAGAAAGAAAACATTGAAAAAGACAAGATGGAGTTGAAAGGTAAAAAGGTTCCAAGTCCTTTAGAAAAAACATTGAATTATTTAAATGCTGAAGACGAAACTTCAGACAGTGAAAGTCTGGCCAGGTAGAATACTTTGAAAGTTTTTATTTTATATCTTTTATTTTGAAACTTTATCTTTGTTTTGACATAAAATTTTTTTTAAGTGTTGAAATGCTATCAGAAGATCAGATATCTTCCCTAATGATGGAACCTGATATAAATCAAGTATGTCAAGAGATCTTGGGAACACCTCTAGTCGAAGTATGTCCATTGCTTCAACAACTACAACAGCAACAGTAAATTTTATTTAAGATTGTTGTTGAAAAGGAGAATGAGTGAGAAATTGTTGATTTATAGTTGACTGTAAACTGAAACTTGGTACTATATTCTTGAAAATTTCTAGCTTGACTGTTTGCTAATTTCATTCTTGTTCAAAGTGAAGCTTTATTATGATTTTTTGATTGTGAATTTTTTTTAATGAATTCGTTACTCAAACGATTTTTAAAAATGATTTATGAATAATTTGAGTTGGTGCTAAGTGAAAATGTTGATGAAATCTTCAATGAAATCAAGCTTTGGTTGTGAATGTTCATAAGATTTTTTTTAACAAATTTTTCCAGTTATACATTTATTGTAAATATTCTTAACATTCCCGGTAGCCAATCTTAAGGCTCACTAAATAAGGTGATAGACTATTATTTAATTGATATTATACAAAGTACCACAAAATAGTAAATTTGGTTTTTGTAAAAAGTCATTAAGTTTTAACAAGTATATTGACAATTTTTTATAGTTTATAAAATTATGCTAGTATTCTTATTCTACTTGTTAGAGAGATTTTTTTTATAAGTATAGAAGCAATATAAATTTGTATAATCTAATAATAGATTACAGAAACAAAATCTGCTCATGCTTCATTTTATTAGCATTTCAAAAGTTGGAAATAGACAGTATTACCTTGTAGCTTTTATTAACTTATTAGAATTTGAATCATCAAAATATAAATGCTATAATATTCAAATAGTTAAAAAATAGATTATCAGATTTCAATTAAAAGATTCTGTGATGATCTATACCAAATTAATTCATAATTTTCAATCGCAAATTTCAGTTATTTCCTAAGTATTTAATTTTACAACATGAGTATCACTATCAAAACATGATATATATGGCACTATTTTAGCAATGTCTTGCAATTACATAACTTTTTATTATAGTTCATTATCTTATTGAGTAACGTTAATAAGCATTGAAAATGTGTACATTAAAGTCAGGAGTACAAAGTGCTTCATATATCATAAATTTTTATAAACAGTTCTAAGGGCTAATAACGTAGAATTACAGAATGATTAATTGAAAATATAGTAGGAGATATATCTAGTTGCCAAAAATACATTTTTGTGAATATTTTTAATAAAATAAATAGTACCATTTAAAAAAACTCCAAATTTTGCATAGAATGCTGTTTTGTTAATAATGCTTGTATACTAAACATTGTGTAAATCATCCAACTAAGATCAACAATCATTGTAAAAAAATGACTTTGAAAAGTTGGTTTTGATTCCAGCATGTATAGTTGACTAACTTTTTTTGTTGAACCTTAAGTCATTTTAACTATGCATATTTTTCAACAACGTGCTACAAATTGAGTAAATTAATATATTGCCCTGTTATAAACTTGCAAAGAATGCGAAGAAAAAGTAACAAGATCACATGATATTTTTATTGATACTACAATCTCTTAAATGCATTAGATGAAATCAAGTTGAACATTTTTAAAATTAGAAGTATATCCGTACAGAATTAAAATTATGCTAAGTAGTTTATTAACAAAATGCAATATATAAGATAAGCTTTGGAAGTATAATTTAAAATTAATGATATTTGGGTATATGTTTATAACGTAGATTGGTAGTATGTACATACAATAAAATGTATGAGTAGTTGAATTATTTGATGCTGTAATCGTTATTCCATAGTTTATCTATTGCAATCAGATCAATAATTTCTGTATGAAAATATTTCTGAATCTTTAAAATTTAAGGAATTCAAGAAAGTTGAAATTAATTTTAGGTAATTGCATATATAAAAAATTAGACCAAATTGATGTAAATGATATATATGTGTATACATATATATACTGTAACTATAATGTACATACATACGTAACTTATCCTAATTAAATTATTGAACGAAATTACTTTTGATGTATATTTTTAAAATTTATCCTCTACACTCATGCTCTATTTCAATGAAAACTGAAAAGAAAATTCATAATTTATCAGTTTTTGTTCTTCCGTTCATTCTTACAAAGAAGCATTGCCATGATATCGGCTTGTTTACATAAACAAACTATATGAGTGAGTACACTGTACAGTTTCGTGCCGTCAGCCGGCATGTGTGTGCCCTGTGCAGGAGGCGCCGAGCCGACCTATTGTCTATAGGTTATATTGGTTTACTTTGTTTCACGGAGGTATTTCGAGTAAATTTTTTTTATATCAAAAATACTCTGAAGTTGCGAAACTTAGTGGTGCTTTTTCAGCGAACGAGGCCTGCTGGTTATACATATTATAACGTAAGTAAAACGACTTGCACTTGATGCAATTTTACATTTTCTGTCAAATGCACAACAGCGATTTTCCAATATTTCGTAAATAATTACTTAGAGTACACTATGAGAAAATCCATTTGTTCTTGGAGCGACGTTTAAATTAAATTTCAATGAAATATTGGAGTTAAAAATACTGATAGTTGGGTAAAAGAGTACAAATATAACAAAGGATCGTTATGCAGATTTACATGTACTGCAGTTTCGACTGCAGAGTATATACTAATTTCCGTTCGCTGTAAAACAGATTTTTATTCGGATTTTATTTCGGCGTTTAGTTTTATTTTCGAAATAAATGTTACGTATTTAACTTATTTCTAGGTTAACGAGTATACAGAATTAAAAAAATCGTCCTTGTTAAATTCTTTGACAATATATATGAGCGATATTTAATTGCTAATTTGAAGAATAATTAACGTGAATATATCAATAACATGATTTATATAAAAAATTCGCTGAACCGTCGTTAAACATTCTCACACGTATGTGTATCGTTTCAGATTTCTCGATCAGTTTAATCGCTAAAGAAAGATAACAAATTAGCAGCATGGATAGTTCAGACGAGCTACCCCCGTTGAAGAAGCCAAAAATGTTGTTGGTCAATTCGAGACCGGACAGTTGGGGAGTGACGCACGTGACAACTCACAAGTGCACCTACTTGTGGGAAATTTACAATTTCAACGTTTGCTCCAAAAAGAACGGCGAGTCGCTGGAATCGACGTTGTTCAATTTCAAGGACAACGACAATTACAAGTGGTGCTTGAGGCTGTACCCCAAGGGTATAAGTCAGAAAAATGAAGGGGAACTCGTGCTGATACTCGATTTGAAAAGCAAACCCAAGGACAGTCCTGAAGAGATTGAAGTAGAATACGAGTTTTCCGTGATCAGCGCATCGGGCGAAGAAAGACACAATGTCAAATCCGTCAACTGGTTTAACACGAAACTCGGCAAGGGACAGCATATGATAGCGCGTCGAACGCTCTTCGAGAACGCCGCCGAGCTCGTTCCAAACAACACGCTCACGCTTCTTTGCAAGATCAACGCCGGCACCGGTGGCTGTCTTGGCATTTCGCGAGTGCCCGCCGACAGCAAGAGCAACGTCACCATCACGTTGCCGCAGAAGTGGCAAACTGACACTCTACAGCTGGTTTACAATGACAATAAGTATACTGACGTTACCTTCATCGTCGACGGCCATAAGTTCTCCGCGCACAAGGCGATACTGGCAGCGAGGAGCTCCACTTTCGCCGATATCTTGGAAAAAGTACCGCCCTGCTATGGAGTCATTTCGTGAGTCACACAGTTCACAATATTTGTATTGTTCAGTTTTCCAATATAATATATTAGGGTGGATTTTTTTCTTTTCATTCTTGGAACTTGTTTTATTTTTGTGTTTCGACTGTAACATCATTTCAAGATTTGATACTAGGGGTTATGCACGCTTAAACGTATGGAAAGAAAAACAGTTGAATCAAATTATTAATTTAGAATCAAACAAATGAAACTTCGTTATACCTGCAGTTTTACACATTATTTTGAACGAATATTAAATAAGAGAATAACTAAAATAAAAAAAAGAATAATAACGAATAAAATAAGAGCGATATACAAAAAATTACTCGATAAAATCATTATTGCTATAAAAATAAATTACGAATACCATTATGTACTAGAGTTCTAATTAAGTTGAATTTTTTTCACAGCATCGTGGAGGTAAAAGATGTCAGAAAGAATATTTTCGCCGAGATCTTGCGCTTCATTTACACTGCCAAAATCAGCGATCCAAAAACGATAACGAACGATCTGCTGGCGGCTGCAGAACGATTTGGTTTGCCAGAACTGAAGCGGAGATGTGAAATAATGCTAAGTAATTCGCTGAAGATTGATAATGTTGTCGCCAGCCTCGTGTTTGCTGACCAGCACGAAGCTGCTCATTTGAAGGCCAGGTCTATTGATTTTATTCTTGCAAATGTTAAAGACGTAATTAAAACTCCTGCTTACAAGCAAGTAATTATTTCAAATCCTCAGCTTATTATAGAATTGTTTCATCGCTTGGCATTGAAAGAGAAGTTTTAACTTTCTTATATGAACTATTATTTTACTTAATTACATTGCGTTATGCATGCTCAAAAATTTTATGACTTAAACTTTTTTTAAATGACTTTTCGTACTACGTACTCTATTATTGACCAACGCGTCTGTTGATAATAATGCACGAAATTTTTTTACTTGAAATACTATTTTATCCATTTTTTTATCATGCAAAACAAAAAAATATTCGAATAAATGAGATTTTGAAACACAAAGCAAAAAATATTAAATCGTTATTCTTGAGAAGATTACTATATGAAGGGAAATTATTAAATAATTAAGCCCAATTCACTTTTAAAAAGTTGAATATTTTTCTATTAATATATTTAAAAAAATACGTTGTTTACGAATGATAAACTTGTAACTGCACGAAACATATGTACAAATTGTATTTAAAAATCTAAATACATCTACTATTTACAATAATTTACAGTGTATTTACAAATGCATGCACAATTTTATTCGTCCATATTCTCGTGAATCCAGTCAATATAACTGAAAACTCTAGTATAAACGTCAGGTACGCCTTTAGCACAAGCTTCTCCGTATGATACTATTCCTATTTGTACTTTATCAGAAACTAATGGACCACCCGAGTCTCCCTATAGCAAGAAAGTATATGATATTTTAAAATTCAGAACTGTGAAAAAGGTAATTTTGGGAATATCAATACTTACGCTGCAAGCTCCTTCTCCAGCTTGAGTCAGAGTACAAATTTGACTGTCCTGCAATTGTTTCCAAGAGCTTTTGCAATGGCTAGACGCTATGACATCAAGTTCGATTTCTTGTAACCACAGTGAGCTTGCAGCATTTTCCTGGTTAAAAAAATTTGATGCGTAATAATTAATGAAAAATTTACCGGCAATTATTTTATTTTATCTCGAGTGGACTGATCGATAATCTACCTGAGTTCTTCCCCATCCAGTCAAAGTAGCTTTGTCGCTGGATCTTTCATAATGACTTGTCGGTAACGTTATCGATTGTACTTTATCGCTGAATTCAATCTCACCGTCCACTCGAATCAGAGCAATGTCATTGGATATATCTTCGATGTTCATCGATTTGAAATTTTTGTGAGGTATCAGTTTGCTGGCGAAGTAGAATTTACCGCCTTTTCCCGTAATGTCGTTGGTTCCAGTAGAAATTGTAATCATCTTTGCTTGCTTACTAAAAATGAAGAAAAACATCGATTAGATACATGCAAATACTTATATTTCATGATATATTTGCGCAAAAAAAAATAAGTTTTACTTGTAGACGCAATGAGCAGCTGTGAGAATGTAATGTTTATTTAGAATGGAACCACCACAGAGAACCATAGCTCCATATCTCAAAAGAACTTGATACGGATATTTTCCATCATCGGCATCAGAACCTCCGACTATTCTACTGGTAGGTTTTGCTTGAACTAGAAAAAAAAATTTATTTTTGTTTAATTGTATGTACTAACTAGATTGAATTGAGTTCTCGATCTTTTGCAAACGAGGAAATTTTCTTTTTGATACACTTACCCGTAAAAGCTACGGCGCAGCACAATGCTATGACAGCCACGTTTAACTTCATTGCTATGATTTTGTCTCTCATTCACGAATTGCGTTTCTTTTATAGTCAAATAATTATCTAATCAATAATTTAAGCTCGTACGCAATCCGTGCAGAGATTGATCTAGGGATTTGGAAAAGAATTTTTAATTATGAGCTCGTATATATCTGCGTGATTCAATGAGATAAAAACTCTGTCTACATTCAGCAGTTACGATAACATCTCATAATCGTTAATAATATCAATAATATTGAACATATCAATTTCTAGGAAATCCCGGTAGATTTTAATTATTCTTGTTTTAATGTTACTGACTATTGTACTTGCGATCATAATAACAAAAGAAATTACACGATCAAAGTTGAAATAATTTTATAGAAAGTAAGTCCAAGATTTGAAGTTCCTTTTCCAATCAATAAACGCAAATTTAAGTAAAGTTTTAATGACACATTTCATGGCAATCATACATATTTTAAGATGAGTATGATCAAAAAAGTGAATCGTTACTCGAAGAAGGTTTATGAGTGCTGAATACACATTTTTTATATACAATGATCTGTAAAAAGCGAATTCACTTAAAATTCTTTCAGCGAAAATATCAATTCAATGTATTTTATTTTCATATATCGTGATCATTTTTCATCAATGTCTTCTATGAAGAATCATTTTAATTTTATAGAATTCACTTTTTTACGAAACTTAAAGATTGCATTCGAATGTATTAATGTTTTTTTTTTCAATTAGGATTTGTTATGATACATTCCTTGCTAAAATAAATACAGGAAGTTTTAGTACAATCAATGACCTACCTATGTATTGATGTCTTGTCAATACAATCAGTATACAATATTGATACGCGTAATCGTAACAATAAATCTTCAATGCTTATCGAAATATTAAATACGAAGTTCGTTTCTATTATGTTTTCTTATTCATCGCAATGATTTTATATTTATCTTGCTTTGTTCAGTAATTAACTCCATTTATTTCTTAAATACACCGAATAATAAATGCGTATGATAATCAAAAGCATGTATGTATTTAGGGATCTGCTCATTACTTACATAAGGTAGGGGTACAGTTTTCCAAAAACAGATTTCCCAACCATGTTTTTTCTCAAAAGTTTAAGAAAATTTCGCACAACTTTTTACCTCCTACCTCTTAATTGTTTTATCGTATAATCAATCAAACTACACAAGTTATATTATGTACCTTATATGAATATAGAAACAAATTGTAGAGAATGACTCACTTTGATAGCTACATCACACAATTTTCCAGATAGCCTCATGTTGTTTTAATTACTGAGATGATTTGGATTTTTAAACAAATAGACACTTTTGAATCCTGCATTTTTTCCAATTATTGACGTTATGCTAATTGATAGCACAATTGAGAAATCCTTGAAAAACTGGAAACACGAAAGACTCAAATTATATCAAAGATTTAAATAATTTATCAAATTTAGCATCTTCAGTATCTGTTAGCAGACGAAATCTTCGCCTTCGCTGCGCTTGCCAGCGCCTTGCAGGGTTGCAGTTTGCAGTTGCAAGCTGCAGTTTTCTGTTACTATACTGCGTATGTATAGGTATGTAGTGTTGTTAGCTAAATGCAATTTTCTGTATAGTCTTATCTACATACCATATTAAAGAGAGTCTGGCTATGTAAGCGAGTAAACTTTATTTACTTTACGAGGCCTTTACTTTAATTTGTGGATCTTAGTATATATATATATATATATATATATATATATATACAACTACTTACAAATTTGATGATTTTACGACAGAAAATATCGACGTAAGTAAACGTAGTTATGTATAATTATGTACTACAAATAGTTTTCTGCATTGATCATTCAGTTCAGATAATTTTAGATCGTGTTATTATTACAATTTTTTTGTTCAAAACTTGGGAAAAACAAGATAATTTTGAGGTTAGACTATTGAATCGATATTTATTCGTTCACTTTTTTGGTATTCTTTTCAGGAGTTACCATTTCAGCTTCTATATTTTGAAAACCTCAACAAGAATTGGAGACTGAGGGAGATCAGAAGCTGTTTGAAATTGCAATACAGGAAAGCTGTCAAGCGGTTAGAATTATTCTTTCCGGCGATGAACTCTTTTAGGCGGTTATGGGTTTTAATTTTCCCGATTTATGCGCTGAAAATTTATTTCAATATCTTCGGAACTCCGATTTGCAGAGTATTATTCAGGCAGCAATTGATGCTAAAGATTTGGAAATGGACGTTGAATGAAAGCTTATTTGATAAGTTTTCTTTTTTTTATATATGCCCCATGAGTGAATCATTATGTGATGTCTTACAAGCGGTCGTTTTTGAAGATATCGCCTTATACAATTCAATGAACAATAGTTTCAGTAACGTTTATAGTTCCATACATTTCAAATCAGAATGATCTTTTGACACGTTACGCTTACAAAGACAATTATCTAAGTATTCTGAACATACCTTTGCGTATTTGCATTGACCGTCTTTTACTCTACAAACTAATTTATTCATTTATTTTAAGTTTTGATGAATATAGATTGTCAAAAAATGTAGCTCTGTAATACTTAAGTAATATTTAAGTAATACATTTAGCGTCTTTGAAGATTTATGTTTTGCTATTGTTTAATACTTTGATTTATTTAATATTTCATTCTGATGTGTACCTTATTATAAATGGTTAATTGATTACAACAATCTGCTTACAACTATCAGATAAGTTAACTGGGCAAACAATAACTAATTCTTTTTGGTTATCTCATAATATGTGACATTTGCTTTGTGTGATATCTTTTTTTATTTTTAGAAAACCAAAATTATTAGCTGCTAAGGAAAATTATATGAAAGAAGCTAATGATGAATGATGTGCTTATGGCTTATCAAACCTTAGAGAGCTGCCGCTTAGGGCGCCGCCATGTTTAAGAGATTTCAAGATTTAAGACTGAATTAGAGCGCAGCCATATTG
>JAWWMK010000040.1:5552463-5574663 GCA_035047105.1 Galeopsomyia nigrocyanea | reverse complement strand
GAGCGTGCACCCCTTTTGAAAATTCGCCCCAACTTTCTCGAATTACGGCAGTTTTTTTGTGGATTTGCTCATATACGTGTTTCGGCGGCGTCATTCGCGTTATCAGACAAAGGAAGCAAAAATTTGCTTTGAGATTATCAATCGGCGAATAATTTACAATTTTTCCTTGTGTTTAATTATCTTCGGTAACATCTCGCTATATATGTATGTACATACGTGCAACGATTCACGTAAGTGCCTTAGAATTCTAACTAATGCAATGGAAAATTCAATCTTGATGGATATTTAAGTCAACTAGTCAACAGTAATTACCTGCAATTACCATATTTGCTTAATCGATCCTTTTTTTTTACTTTACGAGTCGGCTGATTTTTCAACAAAGATGGATTATAAGTATATTTTTTAAATTTGATTAAATTAACTTTTATCAGTGGGATCGGCTTGAATTACAACTTAGAAAAATGGTATAATTTAAATCTGGATCGCGTCATTATATAATTATTCAATATCGATCGATCTCCATATGCGAACCACTGCGCAATTACTCGTTTTCAAATCTTTGCACGCTTTCACTGCGCATTTGTAATTCGAATATATTTTCGCAAAAACTAGTCGAAACTCTGCGACATTTATTTTCATTTAAAACTGTCACAATGAATCTTCACTGGATGACGCTTGTTTTTTTTTTTTCGTGAAAACTTTAAAATCTTCCCACCAACCGCGAGGGCAATTAACGCAATTTTAAGGTCAATTAAAATCCGAATTCGTCGGCGGGTGGATTCTCAGTGCCAATTTCCTGGGCTAATCTCGGCAATTAGACGCAGACGCGACATTCGACGATTGTTTATTTTTTAAATGAACGCATATGCACTCAAAAGAGAGTGATAACAGCTTATAATCGCGATGACGGGTATTATGAAGATGCGCAGTTGCATCATCGCTGAATCGCAATAGAAATCGAAAAAGTTTTCTGCATTTAATAACAACAACCCAAGCCCTCAGCCGATCGTAATTCTTAGATAATTTGAATATGGAGGGTGCTTCACTTCAATCTATTAATTATATATATATCACTCGAGAAAACTAAAAGAACAAAAAATAAAAAAAGACTTCGGCTAAAAAAAGGATATTTGGATTACAAATATAGCACATATAAGAGTGCGGGGGCTTTCTCTCTGCACGATCGTGTGTTTTGTGGTGTTTTGCTAAGCGCGTTGTTTTGGTGCGGGCGTAAAAGCGGCAACACCGCGGCGATATATCCGCGGCTAACGTTGTAAATCCCATGCGAACTCAAAGCCCTCAAAGGTCTGCTTTTATATTATATTCATTACCTACTTTCGAGACCGCAAAACAATCAAGAGAACAAACTGAGCCCTGCTGAGCTGAGCCCTACGAAAAGAAGCAGAACCATCTATTGGCATGCACAGGTACTAGTGATAACAGACGTATATATGTACATACATATAAAAGTGAGAGCAGTTACTACTGGGCATAAGATATATATACATATATAGGTATATAAACCCGCAGATCATAATCTATAGCTTGGTCGTCGTGGTACACGCGCACACCCGAGGAAAACGCAATACATATATACATATTCATTCCCATTCCATTCATTGAGCCGAGCAGAGCCGAGAGCTCGCCTATAGAACAGAGAGTGGGCTGGCGGCGCACACGCAGAGAGGTTCAGGCAGTTCAGGCGCAGTACAGCCATACAACACTGAGCACAGCACAGGCAGCAGCAGCAGCAGCAGATCGAAGCGAACAGTCGTCGTCGTAGCCATTGCC
Source organism: Galeopsomyia nigrocyanea (assembly GCA_035047105.1). Taxonomy (NCBI): domain Eukaryota; kingdom Metazoa; phylum Arthropoda; class Insecta; order Hymenoptera; family Eulophidae; genus Galeopsomyia; species Galeopsomyia nigrocyanea. The sequence goes on along the minus strand of JAWWMK010000040.1, from coordinate 5,572,872 downwards.
CGAGCTGACGGGCAGACGAGACGACGTTGCGTGACGTTGCGTTCATCGAAAACGAAAAGATACCCTTTTACAGTTAGGCCTGTCTCTACATCGTTGTATTACTGCGACAAGGCGAGATATCAGGCCGAGTAATACACGATAGGTATACGCAGCTTCGGCAAAGAAGGCGTCACAAAAAAGCAGAAGGCGAGCTATAGAAAGAGAGAGGGAAGAGCGAGAAGGAAGGACAATAAGAGTTGCAGGCTGATTGGACAGGAGCAGTCGTGAGCAGTCGTCGTCAGTCGTCGTCAGTCGTCGTGGGGCATTCGCAGTCGACGGATCTGGACGGATCGTTGCGAGCAGGCGAGACGCTATATAGTGCACAGCTGATCAGCGATAAGAGAGAGATAGAGAGCAATTATAACTCTCGAGTCAGGAACGAGTCGAGTGCGCGCGCACATCGAGCGAGTAGTAGAGTATAATATAGCAGTAAAGGCAAGCAGGCAGGCAGCTAAGCAGCTGAGAGAGAGAGAGAGAAGGCAGCGAGCTTTCGAGAAGAGTGGCACGGGGACGAGGGCGACGACGACGACGAGTTAAAGTCGATCGTCCCGCAGAGAGTTGCATAAAGCGACGCGGAGATATAGAGAAAGGGGGGAGGAAGAGGCAGGGAAAGGTGGCCGCTGCTGGCGAAGAGTTGTGGTGCAGGTGTTGTATGTGTGTGTGGCTGCGGCTACCGCTAGCAGAATTGGCCGAGACTGACGGGCATGGTATACGCGACGGGTGCCTGGGGCATGGGAGAGGCACAAACTCAGTGCCACAGCGCAGCAGCCAATCCAAGTAATCCGAACTCCCCCATCGCCAGCGCAGCCTCCTCCTTTTGCCAGGATCACGATGAGGAAGTCGCTCTCCATCCGCTCAAGAATCAGGTGAGTGAAACGATCCTCTATTCGCAAGAAACAACGCCAACTACTTGGCTTCTCTCTCACACAGCTCTTTCTCTCCCACCATCCCCACCACCGACACTACTAATTCTACTACTACTACTACTACTATCGCACGCACAGTATTCTCTCTCCAAATGATGTATATTCTCGACGACGATCGGTTGTGTTCCCCAGCACACGCAACATCCAGCCAAAACTGTGTCACCCACATTATATTCTCTCTCCATATCAGCTTCTCTTTCTCTCCCTCTTTGTCCTTCGATCGCGATCTTTTTTTTCTTTTATTACATCTCTCTCTTTTTTTTTTTGTCATTACACGTCCTTACAACGCCGTCGTTGTCGACGACGATAAGCGCCTCTTGTCTTGCATTATGCATGCAAAAGCATAGTATACACGAACGGGTTATTTTTATGACGACGCTGGAAAGCCGAGAGAGGCAGAGAGCGCGTTGCAAAACCCAAGTCGACTTTCCAGAGCGCCAGCGCAGCCGCTCTCCGCATCCGTGTGTCTGTGTCTCTCTGTGTGTGTGAACGTTAAAGTAAAACGGCTCTCTTTTCTCTTCTCTCTGTTTTATCTTGACACACGAGGTCTCGCGTTTGTGCCCGCGCATACGTCTTTGTTTCCAATGTTCGCTTTTACTCTTCTTTCTCCGTCGTCGTGGTCGTCGATTCTTTTGCCCGCAGCTGCAAGTGTGTAATATTATGTACGGCGCGCACACACACACACGCACGCACACGTGGACATATAGTGTTTGATAACAGAGAGCTCGTTTTTGTCGTCTGCTCAATGCGAAATGCGCGACGACGCGACGTTGCCACCGCGGCACTGCACATTTATGTATATAGCATAGCATGTAAACCGCACCGCCGTCTGTTGTAATCGAATGTATATGTATACGAGGGACTTTATGGAAATATTCACAGCTGATTCTCTCTCCCCTATTGTTCACTGTATTATACCGTCAATTGTTTCTCTGTTTTGGCCACGTGCTCGCACAGGTCGGCGGTCATACGAGACTACTGCTGCTCAATCAAAATACCATTTGCAAGCCGTTGAACTGCAGAGAGCTCGACTTTTACAGGAACATTCCACAAGATATACAAATGTTTGTCCCGAAATTCAAAGGTAAGCTAATATTCTGATTGTTACTCACCAAACAAAACAAAAAAATATCTTTTCATTATCAACAGCGCGCGCCTGCTGCTTAGATAAGGTATACCATAAAAAAAACAAACAAAAAAAAACATTCGATTTCTATCATTGATGCTTATGTTGTGTAATATTATTATCAGTCGACTAGTTCTTTAAGATTACTTTTTAATTTTTGTTCGTCTTCATTTAGTGTTAATGTTTAACTTTTGTGTGTGTTATTGCGCTTTTTTTTTAAAATATACATTGTAAATGTCGAGAGAGCATTCTCTTCATGTCAATCATTTTTTTTTCTAATATCACAGTATTTTAGCGCGATCGCACGCGCTTACGTGATTTTTTACATGATGATCATTCTTGTTACAGTCGTGACAATTCATTGGACTATATCATACATATGTATGTAATTATTTGTGATAAGTGAGTTACGATAAAATGAACCAAAACATTGTGTGTAGACAGAGAAAGAGATAATAAAAAAAAAACGTCATCCCAGTGCAACAAACTGAGAATGACGCTTTTCTATGCGACAACATTTTCGTCATTAGACATTTTACGCAATGTTGCCTTTTTTGAATCCCGATTCATGTGTGCGTGTGTGTGTGTGTGTGTGTGTGTGCGACATATATATCCATTTTAAAACGTCATCTGCTGCTACGTTTACTTTACAACGTCATTGCGCTGATTTACAACTTAGCTTACGACGCGTATCGTACAATGTACATAGGCGTTGTTTATTTTCGTATCGCGTGAGAAGTTGGAATTTTCCATTTGAAGTCGATTTTTTTTATCAGTTAATTGCGTTGATTGCATTTGCGAGAACTACGCGATTATTTTTGTTTAATTAGGTATTTATTTATTTATTTTGTTTCAAATTGGCAACTGTGAATTTTATCTCGGTTTCTTTGGCATTATTCAAGTGTACGATAATAAAATTTTGGTAACATGCGTGCTTTTGCTAGAAAGTGGAATTCGCTGAATAATTGCAATTTTTCAAAATTAAAAAAAAATGGGCGATTTGTCATTATATAGATAACGTTATTTGATACTTTGCTATAAACTGAATTTTCTCAATAATTTTTGCTGACGTATTATCGCTTTAGGTAAGTATGTTTGCGTACGGTCAATGATTTTCGAGCAAAACAATTTACGAATCAGTGCCGCTTTTTGAGTCACTGAATTTTTACGTATATATATTATCTGGAGTGATATTTGTTTGATGACTAAAAAAAAAATTTTTTTTCACGTTTTGAAAAATCATTCGAAGAATTTACTCGAAGCGCCTATATTACTGCGCAGAAATAGTGATAGTGCAAAAAAAAAAATTTTCCATGCTGCAGCGGTGCTATGAGTAATTTCTCTCGAATCGATTGTTTCGAGTTTTATCGAGGCGAATAGTTGAAGCAAAAATTGATTCAGATTTTACGCGTAGGATCAAGGAGGGAAAATGATAGTAAACCGCGTATCGGTAGCATATTATGATCGGCAATCATAGCTCGGATAAAGAGAAACAAAGAAAAGTGTCGCGGCTTGAAAACCAAAATATTGTGCTCGCTCATCGGGGACGCGTTAAAAAAATAAGATTTCGGAAAAGAAAAGGGTAAAAGAAAAAAAAAAGATTAAAAAGAGGAAAGAAAGAAAGAAAGCATAATGAGAAAAGCAATTGCGAGATGAAATATGAAACATCAAATCGCGCAATGTTTGATGATTGTCTAGAAAAACAACCTTTTCTTTCAAGTATCCCCAGAGCCAATAAGTCACAAGGATACGTGTCTGGGAATCGAGGCATGGCCTGCTCGCAGACTCACTAGTGCCCTGAACACATTCCATTTGCTTCTCCTTGGCCAATGCTCGGGGTTTGTATTTTGTTGCTGATCATCAATATATACCAAAAAAAAAAAATCAAAGCAAAAATTAGCTGAGCTCGGAGGCGTTATGTTGTTGTACATATACACACATATATACCTCTCCGACAAGCATTTTACATTGAACATTATAATATAATATTCAACATTTTATTACTACTATAATGCTCAGAATTGTTCTCCATTCAGGCGAATTCACTCAGTATATCCATGTACATATTGCTATAGTCCTTACATCTGACAATGCCGTTATTATTTATTTGTTTGTTACCTTTGCTGCCTGTCACATCTACGCTCATGTAGTCGTTTATTTCAGCCAAAAAAAATTATCAAGACTTTTGTTATACACATGTTCATTTATCTATTGCTTTTATTTTACTATTATTTTGACAATTAGAGAATTTAGAGAAGGTGCTTGATCGCCTTTAATGAGAACAATTCTAATTGAAGCTACGAATCTCAATAAAAGAAAAATGGGGGGTGGTTCTTTGCATTTTTCAATATGTTGCATGGCGTACTTTATAAGTCACGTGCTCATATTTACATTTATATATATCAGCTTTCAATTGTTCGCAATTAAAGCAAGTATCTTATCATTAATCATCAATATAACATATTAAACTTTTTTCTAAATTTTTCTAGAGACAGCTCTTACCGTGTGAAATCATATAAAATGTGTAACAATTTGCATTTTTTTTGTCTTTGTTTTGTCTGAAATACAGGCTTTGATCAATATATATACATACATTAACGTACGATTTGTTCGAATCGTAAAAAGTGAAAAATCGGAATTTTTTTTCTCGATCAACAAAGAAATTAATCATAAAGTAGATCCGAGAGTGGCGCACGTGCGTGACTTGCCTATATATACATAAATATATATAATACATCGACTCCGAACTCTTATATCGATCAAATAAAAAAAAAAAAACTCGTCATTATATGATCGTCCAAGATTCTCATCCATGCACGTTGGATGTTACAGGTGTGATGCAGGCGACGAGCAGCGGCGAGGTGAAACTTGAAAAACGCTATAGTCCAAGTTTCCGAGACCAAGAGCTTCGGCCCGGCAAAGGCTCGACAAAGAGGAAGCGCGATGACGTTCTGAGGTACAAGAATAGCCTTTTTATTACTATGTATATCGCCTCGCTCTCGAAGTGCACGCGATTCAAGCCCGCCGGGACAATATTCACGCATCGTCATCATCATCATCACCTCAACTTATATATATATACTCGAACATTCGATATATGTCATATTCTTAATCAAATATATTGTCGTTTTTCTTTAGACACGTATTTTCACAAAAAGATGTGTATGTATTGTTCATCTGATAGATATACACGCATGATCGGGATCATTTTCTTTATGCTCGCTTAAGCTATCCGTTTAACGTATACATCGTCTGTTTGTAGGATGAAGATTCACAGAAAGAACAGCTCGGTGGACATACTCAAACCCGGAACGCATTTAGACTCGTCGACGAACAAACAATGTACGTATTCTTATAATGAACTTATTATCGAACGACATATTGCATTTTTACAAAATAAAAATTGCGCTTCGCAGATTTTTTATTACTGGAGAACATAACGTCGCGCTACACGCATCCGTGCATTCTGGACTTGAAAATGGGCACCAGGCAGCACGGGGACGACGCGTCGGCGGAAAAGCGCAGGACGCAAATAGCCAAGTGCGCGGCGAGCACGTCGGCCTCGCTGGGCGTTCGCCTCTGCGGTATGCAGGTTCGTACATAACATCTCTTTTATTTCACGCTTTTTTTTTTACGCGCGTCCGTCTGTTATATTTACCGAACGACTTGATTTGATTTGTTTTGCCGTTACGTGTATTGTATACAGGCCTACCAGGCGGACATTGATCATTACATCAAGCGCGACAAGTATTACGGTAGAGAGCTCAACGAGGAGGGCTTCAAGTCGGCTCTCTACAGATTTTTCCACAACGGCTATTGTCTGAGAACTTGCGTCGTTCAGCGAGTGATCGCCCGATTGGAGCAGCTACGTCGCGCCATCGAGAGACAGAGCAGCTATCGTTTTTATTCCTGGTGAGTTTCTCTTCTCTTTTACCCTTGACGCGAATTATGAAAAACGGCCTTCGATCAAAAAACCGGAAGAAACTAGCTCGAGTACAATACATAAAAGCTTAAGCCAGTAAATTCCGCTTTTTGTTCGTTCGTTCGTTCGAGCAATTAAATCGATACTGATCGATACTCGTTTCAGCTCGCTACTGGTGGTCTACGAAGGTTACGTGGTGGACGACTACTCGGGCCACCGCCACACTCCGTCGCTGCGCGTGGACGAGGCGTCGAACGTCGGCTTCATGGACGACGTGGTGGTGGGCTCTCGCGCTGGCTCCGAGGCCTGCTGCTACGACGCCGACACGAGCAACCACTCGGCCGACTACAATCTGTCGGTGAACGAGGAGGTGAGCCAGGCCACCCTCCACCGCGGCTTCGGCGAGGCGGCGGCGCGCGGCGCCAAGCACTCCGCGGGCTTCTACCCGGTGAACGAGGAGACGGTGTTCATGGAGCACCCGCCCTCGCACGCCCTCATCAACGCCCAGGCGGCCCACGACAACTGGATGCTCTACGGCCAGAGCAGCAGCAGCAGCAACAGCAGCAACAGCAGCAGCAGCGGCGACGAGGACTACTGCTGCGGACAGCACACCGTCGGCAACTCCGAGGACACCAGCTCCGACATCGATCTGCCGAGGAGCTCGTCCATCGGCGACGACTGCCCCATCAGCCACAACCGCCATCTGCACCACAGACCCCATCGCATCAGACTCTACAACGAGGAGAGCTCGAGCGAGCGTCGCAAAGTCGACGAGGACGACGACGAGGAGGAGGAGGACGACGACGACGACGAGGAAGACGACGACGACGACGACGACTGCGCGACCCTGTCAAAGCGCATGAAGGTCAAAGCCACGTCGGCGAGCGTCAGTCCGCCCGAGGATCGCCTCGTGGCCGGGACCGTCGTCGACGAGGCCATGGTCGACGTGCGCATTATCGATTTCGCCAACACGACCTTCGGTCGCGCCTCGGCCTCCGGCTCCGCCAATCCCGTTCCGTCCAATTCCAATTCCACGGTGCACCAGGGCCCGGACTGCGGATTCCTCATGGGCCTCGACAGCTTGAAGCGACTGCTACTCGAGATTCTCGCCGAAGGTTAACGCGATCGAAGCTCTGCTGCAGCGACGATACGCTCGAATTATTTACACCGGCACGTGGAAAACGAGAAACCGGGCGACAATCTCGCGCGCGCGCGTTGCTTATCGTCGTGCGAACAATTGTGATTAATTCTTGGACGTTCTACATGCTGAACGCCGATTCGCGCGATACGAGAGATACATGCCAGTGTCACACTGTTACACGCCAAGTTGATGGCTTCGTTTGACTTCGAGGCTGTCTTTCGATTCTTCTTTTGTCGTAAATTGATATCTTCTGGGGGGTTTTTTTTCTTTGGCTCGTGTATTTTTTGAGGATGAAATTTGATTGTGATTGTGTCGATTAAAAAGATTAGACATGAAATGTCAATAATTTTCTAAATGGACACGTGCACCTGCGTAAAATGCGAAAGGATAATGATAATAATAATAATAAAAAGAGAAAGAATAAGAGGACAAAGAGTGTATGTGCGTGTGTGTGTGTGTATGAGAGAGTGATATGTGCGCAACGATTGAATGCAAAGCGAGCGAATGTGCGAGAGGCAGCAGCAACAAGTTAACGTGTACATGCAGTCGAAGAGTATTAAGGGAAGTTTCCTTTCCAAAACTGAAACTAGTTTATTATTAGACACTCTATACAAGGCCTATGTATATAGTTAGCAGATGTAATTTTAAACTACATGTTCCACGAAGCTCTGAACGTTCAATAAAAGGTACTGGATGATATACAGTGAGTCACGCGGATATGTGGCGAGCGCCTGCGCGACCCAACTTCTCTATTGTACCGCCAATCTTTACGCCTAGTTCACAAACTCTTATATGATACTAACTAAATCGCGAGTCGAGACGCGCAAGTGCGCGCACCCTCGTACGTGTATAAATGTAAATGTGTATAAAATTACGGTTCATCAATCACTTTCAAATTCATTAGTCCAAGCTCCTGCCAATGTTAACTGAAAAGAAAAAAAAGATAAAGCAGACTGCGCCGACAATTCAATTTAGCATTAAGTTTTTAATCATTGACCAATATTATACATTTCATTTATATATCTCTCTTGTTTTTAAGCTTTATCTTCTGCTCGTTTCATCGAATCACTTCTCATAGCGCAGCATGTTTATTATTGAAAAATTATTATTATTATTATTATTATTATTACTATTATTATTACGAATATTCAACCCGAAAGTAGACGCTCTTGAGTCGCCTATCGATTAACTATTAATGATCTATTTTGTAGTGTGACATGAAGATATGTCTACTCGATGAATGATTGAGCCAGAAATGAGTGAAATTATTTTTTTATCGTACAGTGAACTCTCCAGTACGAAAACTGATTAATTCAAATTATATATGCGCATACTAATACAATGAAAATGTACAAATTGCAGTCACGCCGTATTATTTATGTACGCATACGATGATATATATATATAAACATATTTTTTCCAAGTACATTGTCATTATCATCCGATGTCTCGACAGATACACGATTGAAAGAGTATACAAATATATTTGTCAAAGTTGTTCTTTAAGAAACAGATGCGCTAGCAAGTTCCATAAATATAGCATTGTAAAATTTTCATGTTTCTTTTTTTGCGTAATAAAAAAATTTATTATTACGAAAAAATTCCGTTAACTGATTGCGTATGGGATATATTTTTAGTATGTAAGAGTAACCGAAAGTGATCTATTTGTTGTACATCCATTTTTCTAGTTCCTATGTCATGTTGTTTCATGTTTTTTTAATTAAATTTTTTAGCGAAATTGTATTGAGTAAACAATAAATTACCTTAGATTGTACACAATGTTTGACGAAGGGCAATGGATAAAATAAAATAATTTAAAATTTTTGCAATATACTTTTAATGACAATTCATATATATATATTTTTTAATTTACGGTTAAAATTAACATAAACAATCAAAGTCATAAGCATTACTTATATAATATATTGTTTACAAAAAATACATTAAATAAACGGATCTTGAAAACCCCTTGTCTCTGATAAATTATCACTGAAATACCTGATTTCATTTTCGGTCTTAGAATTGAGGTTTATATTTTCGTTTGTGTTAGTGGGACACTACTAAGCAAGCATGAATCTATCATGATGTGTAACTTTTTCTTCTCGCATGCGCGATAGTTATTTTCAAATAACAGTCAGTTTTATATCGAAGTTATCATACCTTTCACTTGGTTGGACGTTAAATTACAAAATAAAGCTTTAACGTATTTTCTTTTCGAACTTTCATTTCAATGCAGTTTTTTTATTAGTTTGATTCAACGCCTTCAGTGTTATCTACATGCTATCTTGAGTTTGCAATTAATTAATTATTAATTAAAGCCAACCGCAAATATGTATAGAGCAGTTTCTTTGGATACTTTAATAGTGATGCAAAATACGCCTTCAAATAAAAATAGCAACAATTTCTTAGTTTTTTAATACAATTTACGTATCAAAAAACATTTTTCAACCAAAATTTGTTCATAATTCTGAAATATAACTGTTTATCTGAAGATAGAAAATATATATACAAATAAGGATGAAATCATATCTAGTTTTTTTCTCAATTGCTAACGGTAAATCAAATAATAGAGTAAGACATAATTTTTGGAATACTGTAAAACACGCACAAAAAATTCTCAAATGATTTTTTAAGATGTGCTGTTTATTCTAAGCTTAGATATAGGTATTTATGCCATACTATCTTTATGTTTGATGGTAAAGCTGCACCATTCCACATTTTATGTTAAAAATTCAAATACGTTCATACATTACATTATACGTAATTCAACTCAGAAGGCACGTTTTTTTTAAAGTGAATCTTATATAGTTTAGATCGACGTCGTACCAAAATACAACTTTATAAAAGCACCCATGTATAAAATTTCATTGATTTGTTGCATCTCTTATTAATCATAATTGAATTTTCTTTTAATTACAATTGAAAGTATAAATCACGACCATTCATAGAATTTTATCATTAGCTTAACATGTCTAACAAAAATATAACTGGAAAAATAGACTATTTCGTTTAGTACATAAAATAATTTAATACTAACAGTGTATGATTATGCTTACACAAAAATCACTCCCCAAATTTTCATGAAAGGAGATTTCGTATAAATAATAAGTGGTATATTTTATCATACTTTCAGTAACTACATCTAAAATTAATAATTATTCAATTAAAAGGATGTGATGTATAACTGTTTCTCATTCGAAGTCGACGGAAAAACAAATTTTCTTCTATTATGCCGTGAAAAAAAAGTTGATTGAATTAATTCAATTTTGATATGCTGAGATGTTATAGAGGTCAGCATATCTCTATATTTTCAACCATATAAATCGAATTGACTTTAACAGTTTTCATTTATTTACAATGATTTTTCATGTGTTAAAGTCATGTTAAAATATGAAAACTCTTAATCAAGTAAATACACTGCTATTTGATACAAGAAATAATATATTTACTCGCGTAAAATCAGGTGTTATTTTGAAAAATTAGTGTTTAATTTAATATTACTTTGATTAGTCGTATTAAACACACAAAAAAATCTGCAAAATTCATCCACGCAATGAATTGATTAATGCTAAAATACTTTTAGCAAACTTGATTCACTTAACGTTATACAAGAATTCTAAAACATTCGTTGAGAAAAATAGTTCGATATTTACAAGCTATTAGATATTTCGTTTCTTACGTGTTCAGTTCTTAGATACATAATAATAACTTACAATCTAACTGTCGTTCTCTCCAGCCATTTGATAATGATAGCGACGTAAAGCGGATAATTTCAAACGTTCAGTCTCAAGAGCTTGCTCTAGTTCCAAAACTCGGACTTGCGCTTCCATTTCTAGTCTTTTCGCTTGATGTAGACTCAACCCAGTTATATCCATGTCTTCTGTAAATGGAAAGAAAAAACAATGATTTTAGTAATGAACAAGATTACGTTTGAAAAATTAAACCGTGAATTACTGACCATTATCTTCAATTAGCTGGCTACAACTTTTGGCAGTTGCTACTACACCTCCAGTAGCTTGTGTTACTAAACGAGATGCTTCAGACAGTGCAGAAAGATTGGTGCTGTTCCTGTCTGCTTTTACTCTGCTGGCTACAACTAACTGAGCTGTTGAAGCAGCAATGCCTTGTGATGCTACTACAAGCTGCTCAAACTTTCCATTACCAGCCACGACTTTGTCAGCGGCTTCCCTAAAATATTATTTTACGTTACTTTTTATACACTTTATGAACTACTAGTTAGTTAATTGATATTATTTATATAATGTTGTTTCGGTAAAAATCGTACACGTACAGTAAAAAGTTTGCACCCATCGCAATAGCTTTGGCTGCTGAAATTAAACCTTCAGACCACTGATGATTTCGTTTATAAAACTCGGTGGCTGATGCCGTGCCTTTTCCTTGAGCTACAATTTCCATTTGTAAAAAGCGTGATTTTTTCACCAAATTTCTAATAGCCATCATCAACTCCGTGCATGAGTCGAGTATTTTGCCGTTGACTTCTAATTTAACTCCAGAATCTGCAGCACGCGATTTGTCCAACATTTCCTGTACGCATTCATCAAATGTTAAATTAAAGTGAACATTTCGTCTTAGTGTATATAATCATGATCTATAAGAATTTCAAGCGGTATATGAATCATCAGTATCCACAATGATTCAAGGCTAAATTATTCTGTATTGCATCGCTAAGTCAATAAAACCAGTTTTTTAATTTTAATATTTTTAAATTAATGTAAAAAATTATTGAAGTTGTATGAATTGAAGTTTTTGTTGGAAATTATTTTAAAGTGATGGCTTTTACATGAAAAAAGAATTGATAAAATAATGCGTAAATACGAAATGAGGTGAAATTGAAGATAATCTACTGGTTATACATTGACGATAAGATTACGCGATGATTTTATTGCCTTTATAAACTGCCATCGGCACAATGAAAAATCTTTCCGAACGTTTGAAATTCAATACGAGAGAAACAAGAGAGACATTTAATAACTATAATAGCTTGAACTGCAATTTCTTACCTGAATTCTTGCAGCTGCTTCTTCGATAGCTTTGTCCATACTCGACAATTCATTTTCCACTAGGTCACCAATTACTTCCGCATTACCTAACACTTTCGATAAAGAGTCTGCTAAGCCCGAAATTTTCTCTAGCTGTTTTTTTACAACTTCAATTTGTTCAATCGTCGATCCTGATTTTTCTTTCATATAACTAATCATTATCAAGCCTTGGGATCCAAGTTGTTTACATTCATCTGTCAATCCTACAAAAATAATTGAACTTGTATGTATTACGAGAAGCGAGCAAGAACATGACAAAATATTTAGTCCCAAAATATTTAGCATAAGATAATTCAAACAATTGACTGAACGGATGAAAAATACTTACTGTCTCCAAAAGAAATATCTTTGGACGTGTTAGAAGTAAATTTGGCTTGCATCAAGTAAGTAGAAAGTGTACATGCGGTATGAATAGCATTGCGGATTAATTGTCCCCTTTGTGCGGTATCCGTCATGTAAGTGCTGTAAGCGGTGCTTAAATCGCTCAATGCCTCGTCTGTAGGTTTTACAAGACTACTAAGATATTCGGGTGTACATGTGACTGCAGAGACTGCAGGATTGTCGACCACATGCATAGCGTTTTGTAAAATCGATTCTGCTTCCGATAAACACATCACTGCAACAAAAATTACATCCCATAAATTTCTCAATATTACTTTTCCTCCAACAGCATGATTCATTTCTATGTACACATCATTCACTTACAAAGCAAATCGTACAAGGCCGCATCGGAATCAGCTTTCGCTTGAGCAAGAGAACGTTCAGCTTCAACTTGTAAATTTGATATTTTCAATTCTAACTCTTCCTTTTGAGCTGTCAAATCGTGTATTTCTCCTTCCACAGCAGCTTTTTCGGATGTAATAAAATCAATTTTTGAAAGAAGGCTCTGTTAAATATTGAACAGATTTATGAGTTAAATAAACTTTTAGATGAGTAGTTGATTACACGAATATATTACCAAATTTTCAGTCTTGGCCGCGTCATATTCTTTTCTAACTTCGTCTAAATCAGCTCGAGCCTGTATGACTCTTTGCGCTTCTTGTTCCACTGTAGCTTGCCCTTGCACTTGTTCTTGCAGTCTTTGCTCAGCTTCTTGAGTACGTCTCTCAGACTGATCCAATTTCAATTTCATGCTTCCTAATTGTTTATCCACTTCCGCTTTCTGCAATCAATTAAAATAGTATACAAGTGATCTGATATTTACTCAAAATGAGTTGCAATTTATTACCTTTCTAATCAAAGTTATATGTTCTTCTCTCAGTTTAGCATACACATCCTTCAACTTTTGGAACTTTTCCTCCAATACTTTACTTTTCCCTAAAAATAAATTATCATCCAATAAATATTTTCCACAAATTTCAATACCATCATAGAATTTTTTTTTTTTTTTTGAAGAACTACTGCTCACCTTCGGCCGCTGTACACAATACTAGTATTTCTTCTTTTTGTTTCGCTAAATCTTGTGCTGATTGTTTTTCTTGTAGAATTTCATTTCCCTATAAAATCGAAATTTTTGATTAATTAAAAATACTTGAAGGAATTTGAATCGCGTGAATTTCATCAATCAAAGTATTTTACTTTAGCTGAAAGTAACGATTGAAGCTCTAAAACACGATTCCGCAAATCGCCGACAACGTTCTGATGTTCAGCCATCAAACGTTGTAGTTCCTGTCTTTGTCTTGAATTTTCTTGGTGAAAGTGCTCGATCAAGCTATCTCTAAAATGTAAATAATACATAATGTAAATATACTAGTACCAATTATCGTTACAAATGTCACACATTGCAAAAATACCTTTCAGCTAAAACATCAGGTGAAATTGAACCATTGTGAGTAGAATCTGCTTGATCACCTGGAAGTGAGCTTGTATCTGAGGTATCAATTAAAGCTCCTTCAGTATCGATAGGTTCTTCTGGTGGTAAAACTACTACTGGAGTGACATATGTTCCTAATTCAGACTGAATTAAAAAGTTGGGCGGATTCTGTGAGCAGAAAAGAAAGAGCATATATGTATATCAATAATACTACCTGTAAACTTTGAAATAAACAAATAAATTCTTACTTCTGGCAATGATGGTATGGTAATTAGGTGCTTGAAATAATGCATGTGCATGACTGTATTATAAAAGCTCTTTAGATCTCTAAATTGTTTAAGAAACCGTTCTCTGTGACCAGCTAATGTGTCAGCAGGAAGCGCACTGTGTAATTTGAAAAGCATTTTTACGCAATAGTCATAAAGCTTTGAGGCATCCTGAACACATGGAATCAATGGCGCAAGACGACATTGCCCACATGGAGTCATTGAGTTAGATCGTGATAAATCCAAAGAGCCAAAAACTGTAATATGGTGTTCAGGTAGAAAATAATGAAAATAAATAAAAATCATTATCATGAACTTATAGCAATTTCGTAACTTACCAGCTTGTTGCAGATTAAGAATATCATCCATGTAATCAAACATTTCAACAGTCATTTGGAAGCTTTACAAATAAACAGGTATTATTGTTAATTCCATGAAAAAATTTATATATACGTCATATAAAAAATTAATACTTACTAAACATTTATGTCATTTTCTCCAATGGCTTCAAGTTCTTCTGGAGTCACTTGTAGATTTCCTGGCATGCGAGGGTTACGCCTATGAAAATCTAACTTTGTAATCAGTAAACGTATGTATAAATGTATCAAACGACCATATTCGTCTCGCAAATGCTGCCATAATTTGCCAATGTCCTCTAATTTGCCTCTATGACGCTGAGAGTCAGGTATGACACGAGGATGGCCCTCACGTAAAATTTTGTGCAACACATGACAGAACTTCCAAGCTACAATTCTATGTTCTTGTAGCTGTTGGCGTAGTATATATGTCCAAAAAATTGTTGCTCCTTTTTCTTGATATGTGCCAATAATTGCAACTGATATAATGTTAAGGAATAATTGCAAAAAAAAATTAAATCAATGAATATTTGGTGATAGTAGAAAAAAGGATACTGCGCACATGTTTTTCTTTTACTCTTGTTTCCGCTGGATTGACAGCTTTTGCAATGCTGGTACTCTGAAAAAAAAATATAATGTTTTTGATGAGATACACTTCAGAAAAAAAATTACTAAAACAATCTAAATAATAACGAGCATGCTAGAGTATATTTATAATCAAACTCACCAGCTGATGCATTTGCTTCTCATTAAATGGTAATACAGACATGTTAGTTGTGCAATACGTCAACAAAGTTATTATAAAATAAGAACCGTAGAATAAGTGATAATCGGCAGATTATAAAGCACATACAATCTCTTGTCATTCACTTGTCTAATCCGATCACCTCAATATTCTATGACGCCGCATCAAAGGTTATTTTGGTGACATGCACTATCTGCAAAGCTAATTATTACAAAAAATAAAAAAAATTCAATGGTATGTATATCTTGTTTACTATGGTTCACAGAGAAAAAAAACTGTTTTATAAATTTTGTCATTCATTAGACAAAAATAGAGTGGTGGAAGATGAATAATAATATCATACGTACAAATTGTGTTAATGAGTTTGAAAATCAGAGGTTTTATATGTAAGTATTCGTTGCAATAAAGTTTAAGTAGGGTAAATGTTAATTAGAGCATTGAAAAGAGCTACTAAAACAACTCAACAAACTGTATGAGTAATTCACCGCTATATTTGTGACTAATAAAAATCTCATTGAAGCAAGGTACAAACTGTGTGGGATAAGGAGTGTGTTGAAAAGAATGAAAGTAAAAAAAAGGGGTTTTCCATGAATAAAAGCTGTCGATAGGTCGTAGAACCGTGTGGTTACGAAATTGAGAAAAAGAGAGCATAACCCATGCATTATAACCCAAAAGGAAGGGAAGGAAAGAGAGAGGAAGAGAGGATATTCTCGTTGCAGCAGTGTAAAAAGGAAAAAGTATATGTATGTATATGTACCTGTATAAGTATAGGAATATAGAAACACACAAGCATCTATGTAAATGGAGTTGCCTAAACGGTTATTTACCTGGAACTTCTCGAAGTGTTCTCGCTCTAAATCCAAGCTCGTTTTTCTTTGTTGAAGCACTCGGGGCAGAGATAAGGAAGCCATATCCCGAGGAGGCAGTGTATTCGTCGCGCAAGCGAAATCGCACAGCAAATTCTCGATCTGTCTGCCACTCAAGTGTGTAATGTTATACCGCACCTATACTCTTGATCTCTCGCGTATACTTATAGGAGAGCCGCGAGGCCGATAAGTAGGTATAGATATAGATACCTATACTCGCGAGGCAGGTAAGTATTATTACGAGAAGGCTGCTGCTCCGCGGTGCAGCACAAACGCAGCGGCGACGACCGGACGACTGTCGGGCATCGAGTGGGAGTTGTTGATCTGATCGCGTGGAGAAATTCACCGCAACATACACACATATATATCCGAACGGCAACTCGGAATAAACAGAGCACGAGTAGAGGGAGAGGAGAGGAAAAAACACAGTGTACAGTAGTAGTACACTACGAAGTGGCAACGACCAGGAGGATAAAAGAAGCAACACTGCTGCACGATGCGGCGGCGCCCAATTCGCAGCAACAGAGCATGAATGGATCGTTTGTGTCTTGTCGCACACACGTATTTGCTGTGTGTGTTGGGTACGCACACACACACACAACTGTCTATATAACTCAATGGTTGCAGTGACGTGTCGACATCCGCTGCCTGCCGCTGCTGTTGCTGCTTTCTGTCTCTCTTCTCTCGCTTTCATTCTATTCGGAGCAAATGCCTTATATCCTCTTTTCCCTCCTCACGTAGGTACAACGTTTGTGTTTTTTCTTATTCTCCGATTTTTCCAACGACGAACAGCTGCGCGCGAGTCTTCTTTCAGTGTTTTCCTGAGGTGCTTTGGAAATACCGAATGCGAGCGAGCTTTTACAATTGTGATTCAGACACTCTTTATATCGCGGGTTTTTATTGGTGAAAATTGCTATATGGATTCCGAGAAATATTATGAACTGAGGCTATATCGATGTTGATAAAATTTTGAATTATTTTAAAGGGCGTTTTTCAATTCTCACCATTATTATTTGTTATTGAAAGAACTTACGGCTGCAATTTTTATCTATCGCGGTTCAATCCACAGGTTCGCGGTTATTGATTACACTTTTAATCCACGCGGAGATTAATACAAATATTGATTTAATCGAGAATTTTTATCTCTGCGAGCTTATTACTGTTTGATTTACGATACATGAAAATCAATCTAAACTCCAAAAGTATCCAAAAAAGCTGATTCTAAACCTGTTGCACACGAAACAGCGCGCGACGATTATATTATATGATATGGAATTTTAAACGATTGAACACAGTGAAAAATTACGAACTATTCGTTGAAAACGCATCGCATATATCCATTACGACGATCAATAAAAAGAAAACGAAAATGCGCAACTAAGGTAGATGTACCCAATTTGGGACTGTACCCAATTTGGGACTATGTTTGGTTTTGAAATGTTCGCGATGCTTTGGCAGTGTTAAACTATGGGATTATGTTCGTACTATGAAATAATGAAAGTTCCATAGGTTCAAATCATTCCCAAAGACGAAATCTGTTTTGCAGCAGCTGTTTTGTGCTCAGACGACCAAATTTTTCAGCTCATTAAATTTCCATTTTAATGAATATGTATGATCTAAGTTAGTCTAACACATCTTAACATAAAACTGCGATATACCATTTGATTCGTCTTCTTTCACCCTTTCAAAAGCTCTCCCCAGAAAATTTCTAGCTTGTAAATAAGCCAAATTACTATGGTCTTTCGATCGCTTTCGATTGTAACCAATTTGGCACTACATCGAAAATTAATAGTGGATTATGAATAAACATCACAAAAATGTTTTTCACGTTCCAGTTTTGAATTTCTGTGAATAATCAAAGACAAAACTTGACAGTTAGTTAGAATAAATATACTTATTGCACTTATCAATGATAAAATATCGATTTTCGTTATATTTTTGAAAATTAATGTTTATACGTAAGTGTGACATTGCCAGATCATGCTAATTAGCTTATAATACTTGAAAAGTGAAAAATATTGATGTTGTAACTTACTTATACGTATCTCGCACGATTCAGATACTAAAAAATGCCCTTTTGTCAAATAGTCCCAAATTGGGTCCACTCACTGTCTTTTCATGCCGAAAAAAAGTAGTTTCATTCAAAGTGCTACAAATCGGGCTGGCATTCATCAGAAAAATCGCGCGACGGTTCATTTTGAAGCTGCTTTCATAAGCTTTAAAATGATGCCCCACACGTTGAAAAATTCATTCATGGTAAAAAGATGCGGCTGTTTGCGAAAACTAGTCCCAAATTGGGTACACCTACCTTATGTTGTGTCTGAAAATTAAAATAAACGCATATCGTAAGTAGAGTATGCCATCACATCGCGCGCTTGCCTGCATGATGAATTATAAAAAAAAAAAACGCTTAGTGCGCAAGAGGTAATCATATAGATCATAGATAACACGTCTATTAAAAAGCAACTTTGCTGAATTAGTTTAAAATTGTGGAAAAATTAGCTTTCGAATGTCAATATGTTGCTACTTTGCAATATTATCACATTTTTTAAACTACGTGATTGTAATTCAAGACGAGTGAAAAATTTTAAAAAGCTTCGATATTACATTCATACAGGTGGATCTTGAAAAAAGTAACACTCAAAACACCTCGTTATTTAGTAAATAAAAGATACTCGCTGAAAATAGAATAAAACGATAAACAGAATTGCGAAAGATATAAAAAATAATAAATGCCCGAGTGTAAAAAAATCGTCGCGCATCATACTTATAGAAGAGGTAGATAGCGGAGACATGAAAATTTGGAAATGCATTGGTATTTTACAGTTGCCGCATTCGTAAGAGCGGCGGTAGCGCCTCCGTCGAGTCTGTTTCTCATAGCAGTCGCACTATGGTCGCAGTCGCGCACGAGCCTTCACCAAAGAAGGCAGCCGCTTCTCGTTTTGTTTTCATCTCGTCAACGCTGCGTATCTACGTCGTCCTTGTATCCTCACTGAAAAGTATCGAGTTCTCTAATTAATCGATCGACAATCATGATGGTCAGGAGATTACAGCCGGTTTTAGCTGCCGCTAGATATTTGCCCAGCATCCGAGGTATATATACGTACACACAATATTATAAATCTATACCACGCGCCCGCGCACTTTCCGACGCACCATCGATTTTTCCATTCCTTATATACATATATACGCTCGCTTATATACCTATACTCTCTCTATCTGTGCGGGTTTGACCTTGACTATTTTTTCTTTCTTTTTGGGGGGAAAAATGTCTCCACCAGCATCGCTTTTTCGTTTCTATCTTTGGATGTTCGTTCCGTTTCTTTTTTTCGTCAAAACATTCGATTGTAGCGCATACTTCTTGGTTTGCTAATATGAAATTCTAATAAATTTTTTTTTTTTTTGCTTACATGTTCACTTTGCAAAAACATTATCTGGTGTTTATCACGTTGAAGTCAGTCAATCGCGCGCAAAACGCTGATATTTTGCAATCAGATACTCGATACTCCAAAACAACACTTCAGAAATATTTTAATTCCTTAACAGTTTAAGCGTCTGCTTTAACGTATCTCCAGTGATAAGTAATTTATTACATAATTGAACGGCAAAAATAGTCAAATCAGCTCGTCACGTTTTGTCTTCGTAAAAGTTTTCTTTTGTTAGTGTCATGCAGAGTTTCGTGACGAAATTGCTGCACCTTCAACTATAAATTAAATTCTAACTTGCTAACTAACACTATCAAAGTTATTTCCTCGAGTCGAGTCTCAAAGTACGTATTCTGCATTTGAAAATCAATGCAACGGAATATACGGCATCACGCATAGAGTCGCCGGGCAAATTGTTCCTAACAGGCATCAGTTAAACCTAATCGTTCAATTTAAATAACCGTACGAAGGCCATATAACAGCGTATCTATATATTAAGTGCGCCGCGACACTTCTTTCAGAATCTGCTTTATATATGAGCAAATTAACAAAAAAACAGCAGTAATTCGAGAAAGTATTTTCAAATATTCAAACTGGGTGCACTCACTCAATTTTAGGTGCACGCTATTCTACGAGGTATCAAAAGTTTCGTAATTCTCTTGCCCATCTCCTCCTCAAATGTGACACCCCCTTTTTTGCGTGTGACAGTATCAAAATCACGTAC
>JAWWMK010000040.1:5506144-5552363 GCA_035047105.1 Galeopsomyia nigrocyanea | reverse complement strand
ATTTCGATTCTGAAGTCAGATTAACGCTATCATTTTCCGTTTTTTATGAAATTCCAAAAAACCATGGAAAATTGCGTTGTTTTTTTGATTACTTTGAGAGCTTCTATGCGCGAAAAAAGTTTGTCACATGTTCGGAAATGGGCACCTGTTTTTTTAGGTTCTGTATGTAATACAGATTGAGAAAATCGCATCCTCAAGAGCGTGCACCCTTTTTGAAAATTCGCTCCAACTTTCTCGAATTACGGCAGTTTTTTTGTGGATTTGCTCATATAAGCATACAAACGTTTGCAATCTCTCGGTTTATCTCTTATTATAATGTTCGCAGCTGTAAAACGCGCGCGTAGATCGTTCCATTTTCCAGGTATACGTCGACGCAGCTGCGACTCGAAAAAACATGCTAAAATTACTTTGCGATACGGAATAACCGACGCGGTCTACGAGCTTTAGAGAGAGTGCAATAATAAATCTTCATTTCACGCTGTTGCATGCAGCACAAAACGAGGAAAAAAAAAACTTTCCGATTGTTTTATTGTTTTTGAGAACGATGCGCAGCTGATAATAAAAAAGAAATATATCTCCCAGTTATTAGTCAAATATTGAATCGTCGATTAGTATACAACACTGTCAGTTGAAACTGGTTTCCAAAACAAAAATGCCTAAAAGATACGAACTCTCTCTCGCGATATAAACATCGATCGATCGGAAAAACTTTCAAATCAGACAATCTTCACAAAAAAAAACAAAAAAAACTCACTGAGGCTAAATCTACGCAAAAATTTGAAAAAAGGCTTTCTTGGCTAATTCCTCATTCTAAATGAAGTAAACTATTTACGTAATTGAAAATAATGATAAATTAATCACCCCATTTTTCAATCCCCCCCTGCCCCCTGGTTTTTTTACTTTGATTTTTCTTAGATCTACGCAAAAAAAGTAAAAAAAAATCAATTATCGTCTCTCTATCGCGATATATTTAGTTAAACTCGCTAAAAATCTTTATTTCATCTTTCTTGAGTGCCAGTAAGGCTTAAAACAATATTACATATGAAAAAAAAAATTTTACGTTTAAATAAATCCATTGCGTAGATTTAGACGCAGTCAAAAACTATACCATCAATTCCAGCTGCCCGAGAATCAGCAAAACGATGCGCATCTACAGCAGCAGCGGCGGCAAAAGAACCGGAGAAGCCAGTAGTATCGGGTGCAGGAATTCCAGGACCGTTGTCGCAGCAATTGTTCCGCGAACTGAACTCCATGCAACAGGCGTTGACGGTGCAGCTGTTCGCCGACTACGAGAAATCCGCGGGCAACTATTTGGCCGACGTCGATGGCAATCTACTGCTCGACGTTTACATGCAGATTTCCTCGATGCCGCTTGGTTACAATCATCCGGCTGTACTGCAAGCGCTTGCCGATCCTCACAATCAGGTATGTTGTTTTGAGGGAAGAGAGATTTTGATATGGTTGGATGTTTTTTATGGAACGTGATGTTCTTTTTGGTTGAAATAGAGAATCATCGCTAACCGGCCGGCACTCGGAGTTTTCCCCAACAAGGATTGGCCCGACAAGCTGAGAAAGGTTTTGCTGCGTAAAGGGGTAAGGAATAAAATTACTTTAACTATAAGCAAACAACGAGGAATTTATATAGCGATATAACGGTCATTGAATTTGAAGGTAGCTCCAGCCGGTTTCTCACAAATCACCACGATGATGTGCGGCTCGTGCTCCAACGAGAACGCCTTCAAGAACATCTTCATCTGGTACGCGGATAAAGAGAGACACGGTGCTCCGTTCAGTAAAGACGAAATCGACAGTTGCATGTTCAATCGCACACCCGGCTCGCCTCGATACTCCATCATGTCGTTCGAAGGTATTATGTGATCTCACCTTCGATCTTCTTTAGCGCCAATTTTAATCTGTTAACACAACTGTAACATTTTGTGCGTGTGATTTTTTTTACAGGTGCTTTTCACGGTAGAACTTTGGGCACGCTGTCAACGACCCACAGCAAATATATTCATAAAATCGATATACCGTCGTTCGATTGGCCAATAGCGCCGTTCCCGCGTTACAAGTATCCGCTGGAAGCCAACGAACGGGAAAACAAACAAGAGGACGATCGCTGCTTGGCTAAGGTATTCGTTCTTTCTATTCGTTATAGACAGATAGATTTTTTTTTCGGGTGTGTTCGAATTATCAGATGTTGTTTTTCTTTTTCTTTTTTTTTCATTTGTAATTATTAGTATTTGCTTTATGTTTCCGCATATCGTTAATCAATCAATAATTGAAAGATAATTCTAACGTTTATTAAAATTCATGGCGGTAAAATATGCAAACTTGGAAAAAAAATCTCACCTTTTTTTATCTCCGATAAAAAGACGCGTCATTCTAATACAGTTAATATCTATAATAAGATTGGAAACTGGTAGTATTTTATCAAGGAATGTTTGATAAATTTATTGTTTGCGTTCAGATAATGACCGTGAAGAAATACTGTAGCTCAAAGAAACCGGATTTCAAGAATGAGCCTTAATTACTTTAATGGGATTGAGCCCCAACCAAACAACAAACGAAATTATACGTTATAATATTTTTCTTCAAATCAACTTCAGTGTAGAAGAAAATTAATAATGATTATGCACTTGTTTCAGGTACAAGAGTTGTTTGAGATCTACGCCAAAGAGAAGAAAATACCTGTGGCTGGAGTAATTGTCGAGCCAATCCAAGCCGAAGGTGGAGATAATCACGGGTCTTCCTATTTCTTCCAAAAACTTCAGCAGATTACGATAAAGGTTTTTATCTATGAAGAAACTTTTGTAGTTGATAAATTATATATTTCAACTCACGTATAAAAATTTGGATTTTTTATTTCAGAACGGTGGAGCTTTGTTGATCGACGAAGTACAAACGGGTGGCGGTCCAACGGGCAAAATGTGGTGCCACGAACATTTCGATCTCGAGACACCTCCTCACATCGTTACCTTCAGCAAAAAGATGCAACTGGGAGGATACTATCACTTGGAAGAGATGAAGTAAGTTTTTCATTTCTAGCAATTGATTTTTCGAAACTGTTTTTTTTTTTAACGACGAACATCTATTTTTAGACCTAAACAAGCATACCGAGTATTCAACACATGGATGGGAGATCCTAGTAAAATAATAATCCTAGAAGCTATTGTCGATGTGATACTCAAAGAAAATTTACTGGACAAAGTTACCAAAGTTGGAAATTATACTCTCAATCAGCTCATTAAAATGGAAAATGAATTCTCAAGCTCAATCAACTCGTCGCGTGGTCGAGGAACATTTATCGCTTTCGATTGCGCTTCTTCTCAGTTTAGAGATTCGGTTGTGAAAAAACTGCTGCATAAAGGTAAAAAAAACGTTAAAGAAATAATTGTGAATAACAAATTCGCCGGGTTTAATATTTGTAAAATTTGACTGTCATAGGTATTCAAGCCGGAGGCTGTGGAGAAAAGGCGGTTCGGCTACGACCCGCTCTAACATTCTCGGAAGATCACGCAAACATATTTTTGGACAGCCTGCGCTCCGTTCTCAAACAATAATTGTGATAGAAAAACGAAGAGCCTGCAATAAACAAAAGAAAACTCAAGTCTTCCATTTACAAGCATCTGGATCGATTGTGACAGTAGTCAGAATGTATCAAGCATTGCGGGATTTTATTTTTGTACAGCAGATTGCCAACAATAAGTTCGATAGGTTTCGATACACTCGAGTACATCAAAGACGAGAATGAGTACTCTGCAGAACTACCTTTTTTTTTACATTATTTTTGTTAGGCGCATATTTAGTGGAAAAAATTAAGAATTCACTCTTTAAGTTTTTTTTTTTTTGCTGGTTTACCATTTTATATATATATCTGTAAATGTATAATGTACATCTTTTGCTATCTTAGCCTTTTTTGGATTTATTTATAAGTATAAAAATTCCAAGTAGCAAATCAATTGTATTCACAAAGTTTTATCCTTCTTGAAGCATCAACGATTACTTTTTTTTTGCATACTTATGTAATACTGGTCCTTCAAGGAAGCTTTCATTCGTTTTACAAATTCTTTATATATTATATACAATTATATCAGACTTTGAAGTTTCCTCTCATTTGGACATTTTTTTGAGCATTTCAGAATAGTGTTGAAACTGTGGCAATTGGCTTTTTTGCGTCATATACTCTAGAGTTTTTAGCTGTAAACGATTGTAAGATACGTTGTAAGAAACTGCGCCAACAAATTTGTCAATACTTCTAAAAAAATAATGACTTACTCTCAATTTAGGATCCATAGAACTGTGTTTTTGTGACAAATTCCACAGATTTACGGCGATATGCGCCAACGATGGTTTCGTTAAATCTGCTCTAATAAGCATTCTCACGAACAATTCGAGCGCGAGTGACGATTGTTTGTCCAACTGATCAGTACTGCCCAGATGTTTCAAGTGATTCAACAGTTCTTCCATAACTTTCGAACATATCTTATTGACTTCACTGATAAATTTGTGATCGGAGCCGTAAAGTTTGTCATTGGAATCAACCTGCATTCCCGTATATCGTAATAATTAATCACAAATAGAAATATTTTTTAACCAGTGAATTTACCTTGTCGACGTGATAAGGATAATTTTCCTGAGTTATTGTTGACAAAAGGTCAAGTACTCTCAAATATAAAAGTGATTTGGTCATGGTATTGTCGTCGAAATAACGCTGAACTGCGTTCAAAAGGCCTCTCATTAAATACAAAACACCATGTTCTGGACTATCCTGTGTGAATTTTATTTGATTGCGTTAGTATAGAAAGAAATTTGAATCAAGAGCCAAGTTAAAGCTGTTCTTACCGGAACTACTAGTAGAGTAGAGAGAAAGTTGGAAAGATAAGAAAGCAAGTATGGCTCAGAGCTTTTGTTTCTTCCGTCGATTTCCAAAGTCTTTGGCATATCTGGTACTAAACTTAAAGCTGCTTTGAAGCAAGCATCGGCTGTCGAACGTCAGTTAAAGAAAAAATAAGTAATTATAGTAAAAGCACGCACAATAATTTACAATTTGAATTTTAAAAATATTACCTTGACCATAACATTGATTGAGTAGAGCTACTTGGCCTGACAATAAATAAAGCTGGAGTCTCGTGTTAACTACAGTCAAAGACGGAATCGTTATGAAACAGAATGCCGCGCAAGCTCGCACGAAAGCTGAGGTTCTTCTTGTGTGATGTCCACGAACGATTTTTCTAGTATCAATGGATAATCTATTTACACACTATATAAAAAAGTCAAATGTGAATGAGTTGTAGAAAAAAAACAAGACGGGCAAAAATTTAATGAAAATTTTCTATCTCTTTACCTGTACAAGTTGCGTATGTACAATGTCAAGATTGTGAAAAGCTCCTCGCGCTTCCACGTAAAAATTCAATTGCTTTTCAAAATCTCGACCGTAATCGACTTTCTGAATGAGGCCGCATATCAACTGGCCAATCTGTCTTTTTTCATCTTCTACCGTGAGAGCGCTAGAAGATACAATAACAAATATTATATAAATATAGATAGTGCATTTGTGTTCATATTGATGTTATTAAGGAAACATGTACCTGACTGAGTCGTGCATTACTCTCATAATAAACATAACAGCATTTATCATGATGGGATCTACTATTGGACTATTTTGTTTACTCAAACCCTCCACAATTATCTTACAAACGTCTACTTTAATACTTTCTTTTTGAAACAGATCGATGAACGGCAAAAAATTATCCTATAGAAATAGCAATTTATCAGTTATTATCAAACTTACGAATGATCATTCAACTAATATATGCATTTACCATTGTTAATAGAGAATCAAAATCTTGAGTGTTAGCAATGATTTTTTCGGCAATGTTTTGCAATTGTGGATAAAAATTTTCAAATGTTCTGTTTGGTCCCAAGTGGTTTATTATTTCTCCCAAAAACAGATTCATTTCCGTAGCCTGTAAAATTTTAAATTATTCACAATGTTGCGGCTAATTTAATACATATTGACGCAAATAAAAATTACTGACCGAAAAATGTATTGCAACAAATTGAATCCACACTTCCATTACGCTCATAAATCTCGTAGAATCTTTCATAGTTTTCATGTATTTCCAGACAATGTTTAAAACAATTTGCAAATCTTCTTTTGGAGGCGATTCTCTGATTAAGCATTCACCTAAGCTTCTATATAAGTGATACTGAGGAAAGCCTTCAAATAAATAAAATTAGACAAATAAGCTTAAAAATTCTTTCGAAATGTGGTGAAAAGTTAAAGATAAAATATATAGAATTACCATTGTCCTGACATGTTTCAATCAAATTAATGAATTCCATTGCCCGAGACGTTACGTATATCGGTTTAAAAGACGTTAAAATAGTATTTAACAGTAATGCACTAAAATTAAAATATCATTATTGTACATAACATACGATTTTGTCAGTGATTCATAAATGCACATACCTATTGGGTTGTTCTTTACATTTATTAAGTACTTCTGTCAAAAGACTTTCAGGCGCTGTAGTAGCCAAAACTTGTAAAATCCAATCTAAAGCTGGAGTGTATAAATTCAAGTAGGAATGTAAACTGAGATTTTGCCTCAAAAGATCACTTTTCACAGACTGTGAAAACAGTTTCCTGTACGTGTAGAGAAAATCGTAAAAATTTTCGGTTACAAATTCGAGACTAAACGTTTTCAGGGCAAATCCAACGCGACACAAATAACATCTAGCATATACAGCTACTAAAGGATCTCCTATGCCTCGAATCATTTTTGTAAGACGCATCAGTATAGAATTGAATTCGCTGAAAATTGAAAAATGTTACTGTGCTAAATTCAACTGTACAATGGAAGTTTAAAAAAAAATAGAATTAATTGAATACCTCGTTGTCAAGAAACTATAAGATTTAATTATTGCCATTTCAACGTAAATACGAGGTACAAGCTCCCTAATAGATGCTATCTTATAAAACCAGTTTTGACATGTCTCTTTTGCATTTTCTGGCACCATATCAGGCGTAAAATTGTCTGGCAAACTAGTTGGTATTTTACTTCCAGGCCTAAAAAATAGAGTTAATAATTTTTTGATGTTATTGCTGCTACTTCCAAATTTACTTACTTGATATACTCTGCTTTTGATTTTAATCTTTCATAAACCAATTTTCCAAATATGTCTAAAATATCTGTTATAAGAACAAATTTGCTGGGATAGAATGATATCACTGATGTATCCACCAAAAGCTTTGCACACTAAAAAAGACGTGTTTCTCAAATTTTTTCAAAACTTATATATTTAAAGAGAGCTTAAAATAGCAACTTACTTGAATAGCAATTTTTAATGCTTTAACACGCTGATCAGTATTCCAAGCATTAACAAGTTCATTATTGAGCTGCTCAATCCGTAACATATATTCTTGTTGTGTTAATCCATGCATTTGTCGTACGGAACCATCTTCAAAATCATCTAGTTGTTCTAAACGTGTTTTAACTTTGTCTACTAATGATCCACTTGGTTGAACTTTCATGATCACTGTATAAAAAATATGTATAGCTGGTCAAACTCAAATTCAACTGTACCTCCTTAAATACATTATAGTGAATAGTACATTACCTTTTTCACCACCTGGTAAAAAACTTGTAACTATTGACAATTTTTCTAAAGTTGTATATTTATTGAGTACAACAGCTTTTCTCGCTGACCATGACTCAACTCCTTCATCAATTTTATTGTTTATCTTTCGACCGACTGCTGTTGCATTAGCTGAGTAATCCCACTGAAATATTGTCAAATAAAGATTTTTACACAATATCTTAAATAGGAACACAAAACTTGTTCTAATTTTCAAAAGTTTACTTCATCAGTAGCCATCCTAGAGAGTGGATCCATTTCTTCTTTAACAAATTGCGTAAGAGGATCAGAACCATCAAGAGATGAATGGCTCGATAAAGGATCTTGTATCGAACTAATATTAACAGGAACTGTTGTTTGTGTAGGAGTTGGTGTTCTCGTAGAAGAACTAGTACTTGTTGTACTCCGCAGGGTACCACGTCTGATTGCACTTCGCCCATCAACCATCTAGAATAATAAGAAAATAATAGCTCAATTGTTAAATTATTAAATTAGTAATTTGTTGAACACCATACCGTGATTGTGACAGGTTTAAGTGGATGATCATTAGCTTCCTCCAATTTAAAACTTCTTCTAACTTCATAATCAACTGGTCTAGCAAACCTGAAAGTGTTACATCAATGCAACAATAAGTAATGATTCTCAACACTGTGCTTGCATATGCTAATGAAGCGAGTTGGCTTATACACGATATCAATTTCAGATTATTTTTTTCAATAAACACAGCTGAACTAGAAAAAACATTACCAATCAATTTCCGTCATTTCGGTTGAAAAATGTGTGCGATGAATAAGAATAAGAAATATTCTTTTCGAAATAGCTATCTTCGTAACAATTTGATTTGTATCATCTGTACAATCTTTTTTTATTTCTCATCTCAAATAACAAAAACGTAAAAAAATCACAGGAGGTGTAGGAGCGGTCGGCTCACACTCTCCGTTCAGTTTCCGATTCGAACCAGAATTTACCGATAAAGTTGACTTATCGACAGAGTACTTTGGAAATAAGCTTACGACGCATGCGCTCTCAGTAACTTGTTGCCAACTTTATTATTTAAACTTTATATATGCAATATATGCATTATCACACCCCAATCTCTTTTTTTTTCCATAATTAAAAAATAATAATTAAGAATGATTTTATTCATACAACAGTAATTTTAATGGTAATCGTGGATAAGTTCAAAACTTAACGAAATTTGGTTCAATAGCCGAAATTTAATTTGAAAGCTTTTGCAAGTAATTGATTTGTTTTAAAAGAAACACAATTGAAGGAACAGATTCATGATTTATGAAGAAAAAATGATCTATATTATTAACGACAAATGGCAGTTCTTCATGAATATGTTGAAAATTAAAAAAAAAATGCGTAATGTTAAATATTTAATACTTTATAATAACAGCTTTACCATGATCTCGTCTTGAAATTGACGTTGCATGCGTTGGCAATTCCGCGTCGCGTTCGAGTGATTTAGTGTTTGGCCTCTCACTCTCGCATTTCTCCGTTCGTCTGCCGTCTGCCGTCGTCGTTCTCCTCGTGCCTGTTTGCGTGGTGTGTCGTCGTTAGTCGTCGTCGTCGTCGACTACTTACGACAAATGTTCTTTCATTAAATTTTTGAAGCAGCATCTTCCCTTCATCCACCGTATTGCGACCTTTTTTTTATAATAAGCTTAAGAATGTCGGCCGTCGATGAGGTTTTCGAAAGCTGGGAAGAAATGGAAGAGTCAGGGGTAAGTTGTCTCGTCAAGCACACACAGTCAGCTGCGAATTTCGGAGCACCTATCCGCGATCGGCTAGTCTAACAATAAATATCACCATCGGGTTTGCTTTGACTTAACCTTACAAGCACACACGTTCCCCACCACAGCCATATCGAGAATTTTTCCGAGTTGAATGGACTTTTGACCGTTTATCCCTTCGTATGGCTAAGAAAAGAATTTTTCAATTACATCATTGACCTGTTACGAAAATACCAAAGAATTTATTTTTCTATGAAGTTACTTTTTGATATCGCTATTTTCCTCGTTTCCCATCGTTGCTTTCCTTCTAATCCACCGCCTCAACTTGACTAATTTTACCTTTATTTACGCTTCAGGCTCTCGACAAAAAACTTCAAGCTCTTGAGGTTAATCCAGGCGATGGGATTGATGATGAATCAAGGAGGTATGCTACTTGTAAAAAGTGGATTGGAAATGGTGAACTGGTTATAATGTAAGAATTTCTTCCAGTGAAAACAATTCAAATACAAGAATCATCATTTTGGGAGATGAAACAATGAGATCACAGTATCCCCCAAAGCCCACAGTAAAAATACTAAAAAGGCCAGACAGAAATTCTCCAGGTGATGGAACATTGACAAATGGTGATAAACCAAAGCAGCCAATCAAGTCTTTGAAACAGGTTTGCTTTTACTTTTCTTACTTAACCTTAACTGGAGGTCAATAAACAATAATAAAGCTAATGACCTTTTAATAAGTTCTAATTACAATGTCTTTGAATTATATTAATTCATTAAATATTCTGATTAGAGAGAACAAGAATACGCGGAGGCAAGGAAAAGGATATTAGGAGAAGAAAAAAGTCCAGAAGAAAAAATATTATCGGAAGTCAATAGGATACAAGGGAAGACTTTAATGGCTAGTGGAAGTAATTTACCTATAAATATTACGAGATTGCCAGCTGGGCCAGATGGAACCAAAGGATTTAATGTACGCAGGTAGCATGTCTGAAAATCTAAGATTATTACTACTTATCGAGTTGATCTTTTCTCTCACCTCTAAATTGATAAGAGGAAGAGACGGCTGAGGCCAAAAGCAGCAAATTGCTACTAATGCCCTGATACAGGGCACCATTTCTCTATTCCAAGGAGAAATGCTATGATTACTGCTTTCCGTGAAAGTGTGTTCATAGAGGGAAAGCACAGAAATGACGATGTCTTTATACAATTTGAGTCAGAAGTAACCATGACTGTATAACGCTGCTTAATATTAATGTAACAATTTTATCTCATTGAGTTACATAATTATATATAATAAAAGAACTTTTACTTTATCAAATCATACTATACATAGATATCAAAATAATTTGTTGGTATTTCCTATTATAGCTCTAATGTTACAATGGTTAAGGTCAAGAAATGAAATATTGTGACGCGAAAGAGTATTATTAAAAATTGCATTTTATTTAAAAAATTTGAACATAGTGAATATCAAAGTAATTAACAATTCATTTCATTGATGATGACATTATTAGCTTTCTAGCCAAAAATATTTTCAACTATTCTTATATTACTATTTGAAATATCACAGAAACTGTGCATTCATCTTTTTTATTCCTTTCCACAATAAAACAGTGTTGAAAAATAAAACAATGTTTATTTCACTTATAAAAACTACTTAACCCATGACAATTCAAATTGCTTTATAATTTTAACTAGATTAAATTGTTATGAGACATTTAAGAATTTTTAAAATATTACAAATTACAATCATTGACTGATCAATATCTCTGATCAATAATCTTTGACTATTGGAAAGACCAATTATATTTTTGATCAAAATTTGTAACACTTATTCATTGATACAAATGTGTATCAAAAAATAAGGCTTTAGATTGCCTGTAATAAATTAAAACTAGTGGATACTTTGCCATACCCTAAAATTATAATTAAAACTAATTAAATACGCATAAATTTTCTACAAACTTTAAAATTATTGGAACAGAAAAGATAAGTCAGATTAGTCAAAATTCACTTCAGAGTTAGTAATTAAAATTTTAATTTTGATAACATGGATGTAATTTATAGAGTTCCTTGTTTCCAAAACTTTTATTGCATTCTTCGCAATAATATTTCAATTCACTTTGAGGTAAAAGCATTGACAGTTCTTTATTGAAGACTGTCCGCTTTACATTAAAATCCAACTGCCTACCATTCTTCTTCCACGATCTTGTTTTATGATTGTTATTCTTTATTTTCATCCTTCTTTCTTTGCTTCTTAAATTTTTCAAAAAAGAATCATCTCTGCCTGGCGATTTTTTATTTGTAGTATGTTTTGAATGATGTTTTGGCTTGGCAGATATTTTTGATCCATCATCTTCAGAATTTACAGAATTTGTAACAGTTGTATGCCGTTTAATTTGAATTTTCGGATAATTTACATTACATGTATAGTCATTTTCCAGTTTTACAACCGCACAGAAAGGGAGCCTATCTACTGGTCTTAATGTATTTTCTTGCACTGACTGTTCTGAAGATTCATCACTTTTAAATGTATTGTTCACTTGTTCTAGTTTTATTTTTGATTCTATAACACTCAAATCATTACTTGAATCATGTACATAATTACTAGTTGAACATTCTCCATTTATATTACCTTCAGATAGCAGATCATATTTGTTGTCATGCGTTTCTGTTTTAAAATTTTTCTTAGTACTGCTTTCTTCTTTATGTGATTTTTTTGTAGTTTGACTGTTTGGGGTTTCATTTAGTTTTTCATTTTTCTTACTTTGATTTGTTTCCATCCAAAAACTCCTTCTATGTTGGTTTTCTTTTTTATGTAAATTTTTCTTTTTGCGCTGCAACTCTTTTACTCGTTTATTGAATAATTCCAAATTATGTTGAGCTCTTAAAGATTTTACTGCATCATCAACTTTTTCAAGTTTTATAATTGGACTGGGGTGATTTGCATGTTGTGCTATTCTGATATCTACAGGTTTCACTAATGACATGTCAATGTCGTCCAGTTTATTTTTCACATTGATTTTCAAATTTGCTGTTGTGTTCTTCTTTTTTGGTCCCACATAATCTACTGAACTTTTCCTTGGTCTCAAAGCTCGATTCAATCTTTCTGATTTCAAAGCATCATTGTCAATATCTAGCCCATTAAAACCTTCACTATCAATGTTGTTAGTAGTGTTTTGCTGAGAATTTATATTACTAAATTTACTATTTTTGCATAAATTGTTTGGATATTTAATTTTATGATCTATATCCATAGGTTCAATTAAGACACACGGCTCACATCCAATTAATTGAAAGTTGACAGCTTTGTTCTCAGATTCTGATTTTGAGCGAACTTTTATCGGTTTAGGAGATGTCTTATTTATTTTGATACTCCTATCGCACACACATTTGCATTGTGCGCAAGGTAATGTTAAATTAGAACTAGAACCATGTTGAAGAATACTTGCAGGGAAAATCACTGAACTTCCACCGAATTTTCCAAAGGCATTGTTAGGATCAGCAGAATCATTATCTAAAGGCTCAGTCTTAATTTTGAACTTATTCATTTTTACCATAGGAATGGAATTCTTTTCCTCGACGCCTTCTTTACTCATCCAGGATAATTGACTTTTCAATTCCCTGTCCGTTTTAGCACACTCCACATAAAAATTGAAAAATTCTTCCAATTTGTAACTGCAACGATGGCACATTTGTTTGGGTAGTAAATCCATTTCGTGCACCTGTAAATGAAAGAAAAATAAAAGTATTTATAATAATGTATCAATACACAAGCAAACTCTTAGATACACTTGTAAAAAATAAATCATTCATTGAAACAGTCTAGAAAAAGAGCAAGAAACTACTTTTGGAATGGCTCAAAAAAAAATGCTAAAGTACAAATATAGAACGGAAATTGAAATTGAGCAATGACTGTGCTAGACTATTTTTAAACGGCATAATTTCTCGTGAAGATTTCTACTTTAAAAAATCATTAACAATCAAAACAATGAAACTGACCAAAATGGGCAGGATAGCGTTGATTTTCTGCACGTGGCTTTCATTCTTGTCAAAGATGTCAATAGCAATGCCCGACTGCTTGCCGCACAGACGACACATGCGGCTCTTCTCCAGAGTCTCCATGTTTATCTAAAAACGCTGAATTTTGCTGACCACCTTGTGATTCTTGACGATTGTAAGCTAGATCGATCGAAATGTTGCTGATCAAGCGTCGATAACAATTTTAATACCGAGTTCACTATTTCACTCTCGGCTAAGTACGCTCGGACGGAACCCCGTATTTTTGGCGCCAATTGACACAACGTGCTGTGGTGACCGAATAGAACTTGAGCGTCAGATGATCTTTAACGAGCTAACACTAACAAACACTAATGCAATAGTCTATGGAGCACGGCGGTGATAAGCAGTCCTTGGCGCCAAAATCAATCGCATAACGAGGCGCATACTGTTCGTCGAGTGTTTTGCACTGCACTTTATTTATTTAGTTTATTACACTGCACATTTGACGTAGAAAGGCATCGAGCATAAATACCAAAGACAAACAACAGAGTAGTTATAGAGTGAAAGCCACGCACACGCGCTGTCGAGGATTCCCCGCCAAGGAAACACAAAAACTCTTACTCGAACGAATAAACCACTCCATGCATTATCCGCGCGTTGCCTTCACTTGTTTTCTTTTTTTTCCACTGGTTCGATGTGTTTTATTAATTGTGTAGCCAAGCCATGACAAAGCTAGTGTTCGCGCGTTTTCAACGTGTTGATACAAAGAGGAGTGGGGCCTTCACTGCGCTGGCTCTCTCCGCCTCGAAACTCGACGAGCCAACGCAATACGAGGGCGAACGAGGCTGCTCTGCGGCTCTCCTTAGTTTTCGTTGGTATTGTACGGTTCGATGAGGAAGGCTATGCAAGGAAAAGTCAGGCCACGATGCGAGAGAGACGCTCTCTCTCTCTCTCTCGTTCTCACGCGCGCTCGAAAGTTCCACTTCTCCCTTTTACTTTTTCCCCCTCGTGCAGCAGCACAACAGCCAAAGGAGGAAAGATAAACGAGGCACGCTCGCACACACTCACACACGTACACGCTACTATGCCTTGCTATGCATTCACCACTGCGTGCCTATGTGTACTATTACGCTGCCGCTCCCACTGCTGCTGCTGGCCGATGGCGGGCACCACACTGTGCACCACCAAGCTCATACATACATAGATGAATAGATCCAAGTCGACACTGCTTCTGCACTGCCGATGTGGCTTGCTTGAGTTGCTTGCAGCAGCTTGCTGCTGCCATACCTACCTGTAGAGGACGCTACTTGTCGAAGCGCGGTCGAACTCTAAAACCTCGAGGCGTTAGTTTTTTTTTTTTTTTTTTTTTTTTTTTTTTTCATTTTTAACACAAACCTCCGTGGATCGAAGTTCGCTCCAATTTTTTTCTTCGCCGCTGCTTCTATTTTTTCACGCTGCTCCAATTTTTTTTCCCGTGCGAAAACAAAAGTTGCGTCGATTTTACGTCTTCTACCTATATTTCATTATATTGAATCGCGAATTTTGAATATTTTTAACTTTCCAGCATACTTCTAGCAAAATGCACAAATTATTTGTAGTGAAACATTTTTAGTTATTATATGATTTTCTTAAAAACAGCACAGTCTGATTAATAAATGTTTCGTCCTCGAAGCGAGTTGAAACTTGTAAAATAGAACGTCCTTTTCAAAACTCAAATCAGCCACGGTCGCGTAGCAAAGTAATAACATTTTATTTACCTCTTGTAAATTGAATTGCTCACCTTTAAATATTTGGGAATTTTAAGCCTAAACACGTGTACAGCGCATATGTCGCTCAATCGTTTTACTATACGTGCGCGCTATAGCCTCGAGCTCCGATAATTTATGGCACCCTCATAAAAAGGGGTCTTTGGGATTTTCAAATATTTTTTGCACCAAACTGGCAGATACCACGAGTGCATCTACATTTGTAACCGCCTTTTTCCTTCTATCCCACTTCCTTCCTTGACTGATGAAAATTAATTTTCCCGAAATTTGTAAACTCCCTGCGAACTATCGTCGAGTCTGTTGCGACAGACTGAATTCAGATTCTCGCTAAACGTTCTGACTTAATGAGAGCAACAGCTCAGCTTGGCTGCGCTCTCACATTCGAACTTATACTTTTTCACAGTCACTTTGTAACTTGATTCACTTACAATTAGTATATTTACTTTCCTTTTATTAAATAGAGTTTAAGTTAAAATTATCTTGACTGCTCTATTTATTTCATCCTCTATCTCGCCCGTTCGTCATTAAAATTAACGAACATTAACGTGCGGCTCGCGGAATAAAAGAAAGCTAATTTCAATTAAAAATATTTCCGCTCAACACAAAACAATAAATTTAGTTTGACAAATCTATAGCAAATCAATAAAAATTATAATTACATACTAGCTTTCATTGTAAACAAAAACATTTACGCGCTATTATTTATCGAGCGTATCACGCCGGTGAAATGAATGCGTAAGTGAAAAATACACATAAATATTCTTTTCTGATAGCAACCGCCATCCAGCAGAGATAACAATGGGCACATAGGAAAATATAAAACGAGGACGCGCTTTCAATATATAGTGTTTTGTAAAATACTCATACGTTCAAATGCATTCGAGGTCGATATAACATTTGAAAAATTTTAAGTTCTGATCATTTTGTATTTAATGAATCTGAATACATTTGCGTAGGTATTCATCATCTTAAATTATAGTTTGAAACCGTTGAGAAAAAATCGGTATATAATAATTTAATTTAAATGACGATGCATGTAATCGTAAAGTTTTTCCTGATGACTATATGCAGATATATAGTTATACTTTTTTAAACTAACATAAAAAAAGATACTGGACTATGTTTCAAGCACTAATTCAATTTAAAACTTTTTACAAACTCGGAGTTTGAATTGGAAACTCAAAAATTGGAAATACTAAAATAATTAAGTTTGAACCTTAAATTTTTATTATGAATATAGTGAATTTCTCTTGCTCCAAAAAGAAATAATCTAATTAGGCAAAAAGATAATCGACCCTTTTTGAAAAAGTATAATAAAAAACTATAAAGCTATCTTGGTCCAAGAATATTTTTTGTTACCCAGCAAAAGTACGATATGCATAATCATTCTATACAACAAAATTATGCGAAATTTATGACTTTAAACAAGACTAGTTGCAGAACGTATATCTTTAATCAGTAATTTTTAAATATTATTTTACACAATTTTTACAATTTTGGTGCTTCCAATTTGTTCATACCCGAAATACGAATTTGCAATACATTGCAAATTGAATTTTCCGCTTGGAAAATAGCCCACTATATCTTCTTTTAATGTTAATTAAAAAGAAATATAACTATGTATCATTAGCAAAAACTTCGATTGCATGACAAAAGAATAATTTTACAAGATACTATACATGTGGATTTACGTAAAATATACGTCATTGCGCACGTGTCGTATAATCCAATATCCCACACTAAACTGGCTGAACTGCTATTATTATTAAAAGCCGCGCCATATATTTTTAATAAGTCGACGAGGGATCGCCGCCCTTCTGTTTTATATTTAAGCAATAAAACGACGACAGCTTTTCTTTTTATGGTCGTCTTTCTAGCGCACACGTGTTTTTACACTTTTTTATGTAAGTGCCCGCAGCATAATAATAGACTGGCTGGAGTGCGCGTGCGTGTGTGCGCAAGAATGTGCGGTGTACGCTGTTTAGAATTTGTGTATGTGTGTAGAACGTAGATCGCAGCTGATGCACCGCCGCGTAAGTATAGTCTCCATGGCATAGGTATACTTTGACAGACAGTCGCGCGCCAGCAGCAGCTGTAGTTAAAATGAGGCAGACCCGCCAACTGAATTTATCTTATCAATCATAATCTTCATTATCTTGTTTTGTGATGGTCGCCTCGCCAGATATCAATTGAACTCGCGCCCCGCGCTATACACCTTGTCGACCAGCGATCAAATTCATTTGCATTTTTTGTTTTCTTTCGATTTCGTTTAACAAACGAGCAATCTAGACAGAATCAATGGTTCACAAAGTCCTTGTGCCCGAGGCTGATTACACTTTGCTAGCTGGAAAACACAAGTGAGTCGAGCAAGCTTTCGTTTTTCTATAGCGCTGGAACGATGTTCTAGAAAACTCGTTTTTCATTTGTTTCAAATTTTTTTTTTCTATTTTTTTACGCTTTTTCGAATTTGTTTCTTTTTTTTAAACATTAAATTTTGAAGCCTTCTTTTTCAAGCGCCAGAGCAAATATATTAATTTGCATTATCATTAGTTTGCACTCATTTTCTCCTTTTTCAACTTTATTTAGAAACGATTCAAGCTTTAAAATAATTTTCCTTTACCTTTTAGATTTTCCTGCTGCAACATTGTAGTTGTATGTTTAATATTTTTCCTTGGGTTTACTTCCATTGGGCTTTTGGCTTATAATTTTTTTACAACTGCCATTGCAGAAGAAAAATTAGTCAATCATGTCAAAGTTCCATCTTGGATGCATTGGCTGTGGAATTACAATGCTACAAATTCTAGCACTTTTGCATCCACCATAAAGCCAATTGATGAGTAAGATTACTAAATCAGTAAATCAGTGTCTTGTTATTTTTATTCCTAAAACTTACTTTTGGGTACTTATTGTCTTTTATTTCAGGCACTTTGTTGTTTGTTACTATACCAGTAATAAAGTTCCTGGAGAACTAAAACTAAATAACATTGATCCTAATCTTTGCACCCACATCATTATAGGATTTGCTTCGGTTGTTAATTGCACTATCGTTTTGGACAATGACTTGTCAGTTTATCAACAAGTAGTCGAATTGAAAAAAATTCAACCTAAATTAAAAGTAATGGTAAGTGTAGGAGGAGCTGACAATGACTCTGGCTTTCCTGATATGGTGTTAAACCACACCAACAGAAAAATGTAAATATTGTCTATGAATCTGACCAGTGGATTGTAAATGTTTCTATTTATTTAAAAAAATTGTATTTATTTCAGATTCATTAGGTCAGTTTTAAATATGACTAAAACCCTTAACTTGGATGGGTTGGATTTAGATTGGGAATTTCCAGCTTGGGCAAGCAAAGCTGATCGACAAAAGCTTCATTTTCTAGAGCTGGTTTATGAATTAAGAAAAGACTTCAACCGCAGTGGACAACATTTGGTTCTCTCTGCAGCAGTAGCAGCTCCTCAAGCTATAATTGACCAAAGCTATCAAATGCCAGAATTCGGACAGTAAGTTCTCCCTTTAATTATAATAAAAAAGCACAATTTATTTTTCTGGACAACAATTATATATAATGCATTTCTTTTCACCAGGTATATTGACTTTGTAAATTTGATGTCTTATGACTACCATTTCTATGTGTGGTATTACCCAGTGACCGATTTGAACTCGCCATTGTACCCACGATCGTTGGAAACCGGCTATTTGACGTCTTTAAATGTGAACTTTTCAGCAAATTATTGGGTACTCAAAGGAATGCCAAGAGAAAAGATTGTTATTGGAGTTCCACTTTATGGACATTCATACAAGTTATACAACCCATCAAATCATAAGTTGCAAGCACCAGCAAGTGGTTTTGGTGATACAGGACAACGTGGATTCGTAAAATATCCAGATGTATGCAAATTTTTGAAAAATGGAGCTGTAAAAGTTTCTGTGAATGATAGCCATGTACCATATGCTTATAAAAATAGCGAATGGATTTCATATGATGATGTATCTAGCGTTACTTATAAGGTGACTTTAATATATCATCTTGCACACTTATACACAAAACTCATTCACTTATAACTGATTAATATTTTTTAGACAAAATGGATTAGAGACAATGGCTTCAAAGGTGCAATGATATTTTCTTTGAATACTGATGACTGGAACTCAACATGCACACCCAATCACAAATTTCCCTTGACAACTGCTATCAAAAAAGTTTTTATGTCAAAACAGAAAAAAATATTGTAACGTTTTTTTTTTTGTATTTTTTTTAAAGACTGGTACTGTAAGTTGTAAATAAAGTATTTATAGATTATAAATGGTCTGTAATTGAAAATAAGCGAGACAAACACAAAGAGCAGTTTAGTTAACTGATTATTTATTTACTATTACATTCTTGCATGTAATTTTGGTAAGATTTTTAATGCAAGATTTTAGAATGTGTACAACTACTTACAAAAATAATTAATAACAAAATATTAATTTCATTATAAATTAACGACAGTGTTCTTTCAATTTAAGTTACAAAAATCAATCCTAAAATCATGCAAACTTATAGTACAAACTATTCTTGACTTTATCTATTATTCACAGTTTTTTGTACATTTATAACATTATTTTGGAATAAGTGATTTTATAATAAATCTTTGAGACACTTGGAGCAAAAAGAGTACATAGAGTTTTTTTACTTTGATAAAGCTGTGAACTAAGAAGCATTGCTCTCGAGAAAAACACTTAAATTGTTGTTAGAAACAAATAAACAATGGTATTGAAATGCAAGCGTTTATAGAACTTTAGTATTGAGTTTCAGCATGAAACGTTAGTTGATATATCCATCAGATAACCTCTTTTATCTCCAAACAATTCATCAAAAGTCTTTGGAGAAATTTTTGAGATTTTTTAAGGCCAGCGAGGATTAATGTCTGCATCATTATCATTATGATCCTTACATCTTACATCAGTCTCTGATAACCAGCCAGCGAGAGCATTTCGATGCTGGGTTTCCATTTATTAGTTTTAATTTTCTAAATGTATCACCTTGGTACTCGATCAGCATTTGCTTTCAATTGATGCTGGGATTCTGGTTCATATCCCACTGTACTTCAATGCTTGGCCATTTGGTTTGTAATACCGTCAACATAGAATTACTGTCTAATATGGATTCTACAGTACTTTCTAATAAAATTGCTTGGCCTCTCTGGTACTGCACTTTGTTATTTGGATTACTTCTTGGTAAGCCATTGTAGTGATACAGAACAAATGTATCTGGATACGTTCTCAGCTCTTCAGGAAAAAATTCGTACATGAAAGATTGAAACAAAATGATACCGTCGTTATGCCGATCTAACTTTTTCTTCATTATTTCAACACTGCAAGTACAATGATCATGTAGAATAAGTTACATTAAAATTAAATTTAACCATTGTATGCAATGTTTACTTACTATTCAGAGTCAGAAAACAAACCAAGATCAGACAACACATTTTGTAAAGAGTCAGTTGGGATGAAGTTGTATCCATCTTTGTCATACTTTTTAAAAACACGCTTTGCTTGCTCAGCTGGAGTCTCTTCACTCACTAGTTTCTTTTCTGTTGAAAATAGGACAGTCAAATGTGTTTCGGAACCTAACACCCAAACT
Source organism: Galeopsomyia nigrocyanea (assembly GCA_035047105.1). Classification (NCBI taxonomy): domain Eukaryota; kingdom Metazoa; phylum Arthropoda; class Insecta; order Hymenoptera; family Eulophidae; genus Galeopsomyia; species Galeopsomyia nigrocyanea. The sequence goes on along the minus strand of JAWWMK010000040.1, from coordinate 5,531,589 downwards.
GGATTGGCAGGTGATTTGAGAAACATTCCCACCTCAATGTATCGTAACGTTTCCAGCAATGTCAAAAAGCCAACAGCATTTTGTTTATCAATCCCTTTTAGCTCTGAAAAATAAAAAGCATTTATAAATACAACATTAGTTAATTTGGCTTTTGACTTGAAAGCAATTATCTTACTGAGTCCTCCCACTTCCTGCTCATGATCCCAAACATTGCTGACTGCTCTGCCACTCAGCATTAAGTTAATCAAGCTCTGACTCCCATAGCCAAATGTTGAATGGATAAGGGGATCTGCCAAGTCAGATATTTCCAAACACACCAGAGGTATACTTTTTGTTGCTATAACTGAGTACAAAAGTAGCAATACGCCAAACTGTTCCTTAAACATACTGATATTTTCTGTAAAAAACTGCTCAACATCCTGGATACTAGTTAGTACGTAAAGCCTAAAAATACAAAGTAAAAATAATCATTACCCGTGTATCCATTGTAAACAACAAATTAAGTATCAAAGAATTGAATACAAACCTCAGAAGGGAGTGAAAAACATTAGAGTCTAATGACAACTCCGAAAGTGGTGTACTTGTGTTAGCGGCGCATGAGCTTTCAGGCAATACTGATTCCTCGTCTGTCTGTGGCCTTTGCTCAAGCAGTTGGCCATTAGCTATGCTCTGCTTATCGATGAGAAAAATAGAGTACTTTTCATCTGCCGGATCTACTGCTTGTGCAAGTATTTCTGTCATGGCTTTGACAAGTAATTGATCACTTTTCCCCGGTTTCAAGCTCTGCCAAGTAGTGATTTCAGATTCAGCGAGTAACTGCTTCAGAATGAAAGCTTGAAGAGGTGCTATCACAGCACATGGCCCGCCTTCAGCTTGAATAAGGGCTGTATTTTCATGAGGGCTGAAATAAAAGCCTGCAACGAAAGTAAGGTTGGAATGGCTGCACGCGAGATATGATGAATTGCAAATAGTTGAAATTGTCGAAGCAGTGAACAATAACGAGGCGTCGTACCTTGAGCCCAGCGGTGAAAAACGTCTTCCTTGACGACAGTACCCCAGAGCAAATTTTTGATGTCTTGAATGAGTTGGTTGCACGGGGCCGTGGTGATGTTCAAGCTTTTGGCTGCCATAGCGAAAGCCTTACTTTTTCACGGGTGATAAAAGCGCACCGTGAAAAACTCGCAGCGATCACTTGGCAGTTCCGTTTAATATTAACTTTTAATTATCCTAAACAAATACCCATAACCTTTTCACGGACTGCCACTTACTGCCAAGTACCGCGCCATTTTCCAACTTGATCCAGAGCAGCGCTCTCATTGCCACCGCACCGCACCTCAGTTTAATCGGACTTGCTTATATATAACTATAGATATACATATATATATGTGTTGTACGCTGCCCCTATCACACGCTTTTTCATGTGCTTACGTTGGCTATCCGTATAGGTATAACATATTATTGGCGTAATGCACGCTTTTCTGCATAAGATCATGTAAAGCGTGGAGCGCGTGAGTTTTACTTTTATTAATGAAATTGTGTTAACTGTTGATAGGATAGTCATGTGTTTCAGTTTCACTTTATTTTATTAACGCAGGCCTTTTTTAATTGCAAAAAACATGCGAGTTGACTTGCAATTCGGATTACAGTATCGCAGCATTATTGTAATTTTGTGTTGTTATACTTTTATGTATGATTTGTTTTTTGTAAAAAAAACGTAAAGTTACGTATTTTGTTCTACAAAGAAGCTCGTGTAAAATAACATTGTAACATAAGACAAAAAAAGGTATCTTCACAACTATTAAATTTCAATAAAGTTCTAGCTTTCATATTTTTATAATTTATTTTACATCGATCTACAATCGTAATATTTTGTACAATTCAAAAGATTTCCCCCAATTTTACAGATCGTCAGGGTTCACGGTGCTATTTTACAGTAGTCTCTGTGTTCTGAAATATAAAAACGCGTTTCATTCGAAAACTATTGTGTATCAAACATTTGAATTTGGGATGTTAAAAACACACCAATTAACAATGGATTTCGTCAAATAATATATGAACTCAGATTTGCTTATTTATACTTACATTCACGGTGGCGTCGCTTGTAGAAATATACTCTTTAATAAATTTTCCATTTTCCATAATTAATTGTTTTTAGTGGCTATATACTTCAAATGAGATTGATCCATATTAAATTAGTCCGAAGTCCACAAAGAACAATATTACTTTTTACAAGAGAATCGTAAACTGCTTATGCGAATTTAATTTCTAAATATCTGATTTCTGAATTACTATAAAAAAAACGATTTAACGAATAGACATAATATCTATTATCCGCAATTAAATTAATTTTATGACATATATCGAGAAAATGAAGTTAAAATAAAAGACGGAAAATAAGAGATCTTTTGTAATGTGAAAAAAGTTGCAAGTTTCATAAATAATAAAATATATATGCAGCAATAATGTGCGATATAAATTCGCATTCTGGTCATAAAGTCTCATTCAAATTTCGAAATATTAAATAGGATGAAAACAGGATGGCGGAAACAGTATTAGCAGTAGTTTTTAAATTAAATGGTTAATTTTACTTTTTAAAAAATCTTAAATGAATTACATACAAACATATTTAATACTGTACAATTTTTATCTTAAACTACGACTCTTATCTTATAATCCTGGGATAGTTTTCAAACAAAAGGGTAACAAAGGACAAAGTATAACATGGCTTTACAGACTGGCTTTGTTAGACATGCAATTGTATGCATTTTGCCTTTCAATATGATCATGTACATTTTTGCATAGTTACAAAATTTCCTTTTTTTCTCATCTTTTTAAGGCTGATTTTTCTTCAACAAATTATTTAAAAAATGTTACCTTTAGAAAAATTAATTTAGAAAATAAAATTTTTTTCTAATTTTATCAATGTACCTCGAACCACAACTTTCATTTTTAAAAAATAGTATTTTCTCTTTATAATGGAACGAATTGACAATAACAAAATATTTTTCATTAACGAATATTCATTATTCTTACAAAATGTTTACTGATATCTTTGTTACTTCTACCAAACAATCATTCACAAATTATAAGTGCCCATCGTGATCTTCTGAAAAAGAACAACTTTTCACAATGATTACTCATCATACTACTTATTTCATAGTTCATAATATACAAAAGTCATCTACATAGTGTTATGGTGATTTTAATCATTTTGATGGATTTGTAAATGAGGAATTTCTAAATTTTTTTTATATATATTTGCAAATCAAGGAAAATTGAATATTCGTAATCTAATTTTGTACTTTTATTAATTAAAATAAATAGAAATTGATTATTTATATAGACGCCTGAATGTGCATACGAAGGCATATCTAAAAGTCATCTTTTAATGGGGGCATATTCAGCATCTCATTTTGTAAAATCTTCGACACATTTTATTTTATTAAAAATAAATAAATGCGTCTGATTAATAGAATAAATGAAAAGATGACTTCTTAGACATCTTAAATTTTAAATTATAAATGGTGTTATCCATTTTAATATCCGGCATTTTATCAATATAAAAACTTCTACTAACGCTTTATTTGATGACTTTGGGACAGCCCAATGCTAACGTGATAATTACAACATTGACATTTCTTCCATTATTTTCATCTTCACTTTGCTTCAGAAAACTTTTCCCTTAGACACTTAATCTTATTTACAAAATAGGTCTCTAAAGACTCCGCACACTTAAAAAATGGCGATTCCTTCGGATTATAATAACGACAATTGTCAAATATCTTGGTCATATCACCAATGAATTCACTGAGTTTTTTGTAAGTTCGATCATTAATTCTCAGTTCAATAGTTTGGAGATCTGAAAAACATAGATTATCAAAAGTTAATAAAATGAATTATAAAATGAACTAAGATTTATCAAATAGTGGGAACGTGATGTATACATACCCATTGGTTCTTTAATGACTTTATAATAGTCTGGTGCTTCATTAGGGTCGACGGGTTCCATAAAAGGCCAAGCACTTTTGTGTCCCTATAAAAAATATCGGTTTTAGGTTTAAATCCAATCCTCAAATTTCATCATCACTATAGTTTAAAAACCATCGAACGATTCTCACCTGTATTTGTTTGATCAACTTTTTCAAAAGATCAAGGTCCTTCATATTGAGATTTTTCATGTTGGCGAAGTTTACGGACGAATTTCGTTGACAATTTGGACAAACATACTCGTCAATATTGTCAGCCTCTGATTGGAGTATGCCGACACATCTACCATGGAACCAATCCTGGCATTTGTCACAGCAAATATAAAATCTACAAAAATTACAATTTAGTTCAATAAATTGAAAGCAAGAGTAATGAGAAATACAAAAACTAATCAATTATGAAACTCACTGAGATTCGTCGTACGGCTGTTTACATAAACAATATAGTTCCTGAGTCTCGCGAGCATGGCGGCACTCTGTACAGACAAATTCTGACATACTTTTACTCATTTCTTCGGTTATACCCACGCAGTCTCCGTGGAACCAATTGTTACATAAATCGCAACCAACGTAAAATCTGTAATAATTGATTGATGAATTATACATCAATAAACATATCATGAAATTTGTCATTTTGTGGGCGAAAAAAAGGATCAAATGTACTCACTTGGTTTCGTCATAAGGCGTCCTACAAAGGCAATACAGCTTTTCTTTCTTTATCCTACTCGACATCGAGGGACCAATTGCAGGAGGATGTGCGATCTTTTGTTTCTTTGGCGTTCGTCTGTTAGGCGGACTTATCTGCTGAGGTGGCTGAGCATTAGCTTTGCGCTTTGCACTTCCTACTTTAACTTCATCTTGTTTATGCCGCTCAGCTTTAGTTCTATTGGCAAGTTCCATTGAAAGGTCTTTCTGCAAATTTAGAATAGGAACATATTTAGCATTTGAATTTCAAAATATTGAATTAGGATTTTCGCAAGAACTTACTTGAACATCAATTTGTAGTTCTTTTTCAAGCAAAGCTCTCCTTTTCAAAATATCCTTTTTCAATAGCTCCTTATGCCTGAATAAAAGAACTTGCATCCTTGAATGAACTTGTTGTTTCCTCCTCAGCTCCTGCGTGTCTTTCATCTTATTGGAACGATTTTTAACAGACGAGTCATTTTCCAATGAATCGGGCTGTTTTTGCAACCTTCAAAAATAAAAACATTAAATCTATCCATGCAAATAATACGTCTGTTATAAATTCAAAAATTGTCAATAACGCCAATTGTACGTACTTATTGACATCCCGTTGTTCTGGTTTCGGTGGAGGTTTCCTCTTCGGCGTCTCTACTATCCACTCATTATCTTTAAAGTCTGTTACAGTCGTTGTTGCAGCAGGCGTATGAGTTGAAGGGGTGGGTCGCCTACGTGCTGGTGGTCGAGAAATTGAAACAGGCGTACTTTGATGAGTTTGAGCACCAGGAGTGGAACCTTCTGTACCCTTCATTTGCTTTTCTTGATACCTTTGCAATTGCAATAACTTTTCTTCTATTTCGGGGTTAAGGTTCTCTTGTCTCAAAGCATTCTTTATGGCTGTAATCACGAAAGACATTTAAGTAAAATTCATCGACCAACCGTAGATATTGAATAACTGTTGAAAAACAAAACTTACTTTGTTGAATATAATCTGGAGTTATTATAAATTTATTGCCTGGAGCTGCGTTCGGTTCTTTAGAAGTTTCAGCTGGTTGTTGTCCATTAGCAACATTACTTTTTTGTGCGTCATCTCCCGTAGTCGTAGCCGTAGCATTTCCTCGTTGTACTTGTTGAACGACAACCTTCGCTTTCTTTGGAGAAGAAGGTTCTGCTTTGATTTCGGTTTTTACTGGAATACCGGGCTCAGTTTTTACTAAAAATTTTCAACAAATGCGTTTAGATATGTCACGATATAATTCAATTGAAACATATCACAGATCAACTTAATGTATCGTCACTCACCAGTTGCATTTGGCTCAGTTTTTATCGTAGGAGTAGCGCTTTGAGTTGATGGGGCTTGAGAACTGGCTGGAGGTTGCACTGCCAAATAAATTTTTGTCGGTCCTAAAACACCCTGCTTTCCTTCTTTGGCTTGAGCCTTCAAGAGCTGTTGTTTGACCTGCTGATGGACGAGGGACAATTGGGCAGGAGTAAAATCAGTTCCATGCAGTCCTTGCAACACGATTCGTGGTCCTTGTGCTGTTTGAATGACCTGAGCGGTGACACATTTAATAGTGGTGCCTGGAGGTTGTCCCGCTAACAGAGAAGCTTCCACACTTCCAGGTTCCGGTGTGTTGGGTGTTGCTGTTGGCGCTGGTGTTTTTGGCGCGGCTGCTGCTGTTGGAGTCGTTACAGCGCTCGGAGAGTTCATTGTAGTATTAACTGTCGTATCGGCTGACGCTGATTCGCCAACTGCGCTTGACGCTTGTGAAACGGGAGTTCCTGTTACGAATATGTTTTCAATAAATAATATTTAAGAATAATTGCACTTGCGTAAAAATATTAAAGTTAAATTTTGAAAAATTTTAAGATCAAGTTTTGCTTTCCCCCTTAATTTTTGTTTGTGTTGCGTTTATACTAACCTATTTGAGTTTTAGCAGGTGTAGCAGCGTTCCTCACGATAATACCTGTATTGCCTGAGTTCAGCTGAACTAAATTTCCTGCATTTAATATAACTTGCTGACCATTTATGGTAGCTAATTGAGCTTTGCCTGAAGCTAACTGTTGTGCTAAAGTGGCACTACTGACTACTATTTGATTTGCAATGACTTGGCCGGCTCCTGGGATGACCTATTAAAACATCAATGAGTGTTGCATGTTTACAAATTTTCAAATTCACGAATAATTGTTACAGTAATGGACAATTTTGCTAATCGTTCTTTCTACATTGAAAAGTTGTATAAATTATTTACCTTGGTGCCTTGCACGACTTGGCCAGCATTAGTAACGACGATGGTACCCTTCTGAGGTGTACCAATAGAACTCGCAACAGCGGCAGGACTTACAATAGCAGCTTTTAGTCTTTGTCCAGCTTGAACGACTTGTTGCAGCTGGACAGGAGTCTTCTGTGTCCCATCGGACTGCACCTGGTTAGTTACGAGCTTAACCGATGTCGTTTTACCAGTAGGAGTGGTATTTGGTAGGCTGACTGCATTTATTGTATTAGTAGCAACTTTTACGGCTGTCTGACTAACAGGAGTAGTAGAAGGTGTCGATGTTGCAGCATTTTGCTGTTGCGGCGTCGTTGCCGTGACTCCTTGGGACGTATTGAGTACATGGAGTTTTCCGTCAGGCATTTGAACCAACTGCTGCCCAGGCATGAGACCACGAACTTGCAGTTTTCCATCCGGACCACGTAATATTTGTACTTTTTGCTGGACATGTTGAGTTGGTGTTGCTGGAGTTCCTAAAATAAACGTCATTGACATTCCTCCATTTTTTTAATCAATACATTCAATAAATTTTTCCTATCTTACCTTGACCAGTAACTTTGATTAGTGATTGTTGATTAGGCGTCTGTCCCTGTTGCTGAGGTGTTTTAGGCAATATATTTGTAGGTGCAGATACCATTCTTGTAGTTCCATCAGCAGCTAAAAAAAAATAACATATTTTTGAGCAAAAAGTCAAATGAATATTTTTCAAAAAGTAATAACAAATATTCAATACTTTTGGTCATATAAATCCTTCTAGTACCGACAAACTTAGTTTGATTAGGTGTAGAAAGCAATGACGTCAATTGCGATTTTCCTTGTGGTGTATTGGGATTAGCAGGTATAGCCACTTTGGTGACGACTTTGAAAGTACCATCTGCAACAAATAAAGTATGATTAAATGAATGAAATATTTTAAATATTGATACTTTAGAGCATTAGACCAATGGAATGGAAAAATGTCTACCTTGAGCAGAGTTCGAAGTAACTTTGACCAACTGAGTGACAGGAGTACCTGGAGTGCCAGTTTTGGAATTTTCCAAAGCTCGTTTTTGTTGATGTGCTGCTCTTTGAAGTCGTAACTGCTGCTCCATTTTTTCTTTGATTTCCTCGGGTGTTGATTTACCACTAACAAGCTGATCTCCTCCAGCAAGTGCATTGACAGTCCTATTACCACTCACAGCTACTTGGGGTCCACCAGATCTACTCCTAGTAATAATCTGTGCATTAGCCTTCTCTACCCTAAAATTAGACACACGCACCAAGCAAAGGAGTTAGTACAAAGTACTGTTAAAAGTTAGAATAGGATTTTTATGAATGAGAATGGATTTAAAAGTTTATAAAACTCTGATTTCAGATTTTCGGGGTGAAGCTTTGAAAAAAAGCATGATGAAATGTAATGTTGCAAAAGCTTTCCAATAGATTGATAATTAAATGAAGTACCTTTCTCCATACTGTTTTATTTCCCACAGTTCAAGTTTATCTTCATCCACCCATTCTTCCGATACTTGAGGTTCTGTACTTTGTGGCGATTCCGGCCGTTTTCTTTTTCTTAAACCACTTCTGATGGAAGTTACTTCTGAAAATGCCGTATAGTTAATCAATATTAGCAATAGTCAAACAATTGTATATTACTAACTAATTGATATTCAATTGTTTCTTACCTCTAACTTGTTTAGGTAATTCCAATGGAATGACTACTTTTCTACGTAAATACTGAGTCTTATCCATAAATTGACCAACATGTCTATGTTTTAGAATTTCAAGAGACATGATCTCAGTGTCAGTAGTGATCTGATGTTTACCATCATTCGACAAAGGTTTGGCAGAAACATCGTCCCATCGAATGCACGACCACATTATTCGCAATTGAAGTGCAGCAGCAGCAACAGACTTTAAGCCCACAGTTCGATATAACCAACACGTCTTGAAAAGTGGTCTTGGACAAGGATAAGGCCATACTGCCATATTTGCCTGGAAATATCGTTCGTTGAAAGCAAGAAAATAATGCAAGTGTGAAAATAGTTGATAAAAATTTAAATACCTTAGCCACTTGATGAAATCCTTGAACGGGCTGTCGACCTCCACTTCGCGCCAATTTTCTCAATTCATGTTGCGGCAAAACTAATATACTGCGGTGCTTGTTTTTACTGCAAAACGTCGAGCACAAAGGATACTTGACAGGAGTGCGTTTTTTCCGCCTGTCTGCCAAAGAAATTGCAACTTTCTTCAAGTAAACTTTTCCCTCGGTAGAGGTTGCAGAATATATTCTTTCAGAACCATCGGCATTCAGTTCTTTAGTGAATATAATACGCTGTACAGTTCTTCCTCGACGATTTACAATGGTGGTAGTTTTAGGTAAAGTAGATGACGTGGTGCTTTAATATTAAAAAATACATATTAAATCGTATTGTAAAACAGTCACACATGTATACACGTTTACGGAATTGAAGAACAATTACCTCGTTTTTACTTCAGATTTTACATCAACAGAGTTGGAAGAAGTAATACTTTCTTGCATACTTTTCACAACACCATCAATAGTCTTTATCTGCTGTGTTGTGGTAGTCACTGTAGTTGTCGTTACCACACTATTTGTTGTGACAACTGTTTGATTGCTCTGGTCAGTATTTTCATTCTGTAACAAACACAATGTTTAGAATAGAGCATAGTAATTTTCGACGTTATACTTTTATCAAAAATATCGTTACCTGTTCCAGTTTGATTTTCTTTGCTAGAGGAGCACCATCACTATCATTTTGTTTCTGATCTGTTACATTACTTTCGCTTTTAACGACTTTATCTTTTACATCTTCGTTGGATTCCGTTTTAATAGCTTGCGGTTTATTTACAGATCCTGCACCAGATGTACCCGTTTCAGTTGAATTGGCATTGTTATTTAAAGCGTTAGCTCTCCTGAGTAAGCTAACTATCTCTCGTTTCAATTGCATCTTCCGCAAACAAATAGGCGAGTAACAATTGGTAGTTAAACTCTGCTGTGTAATAACTGTTTTGTTGGTCAAATTTTGACTAGCCAAATTGCAGTATCGAGAATAGCAAGCCAAATTTTTCCCTCCTAGGCGCGTTAAACTTCCATATTGTGCTTGAACGTGCTTCAAACGTTTTCCGATAGCATTCAAAAGCTCTTTTGTATTGGCATTGACGATCTTGGTTTGTTTGCCGGGTAAAGCGTTTGGTGCAGTAGCATCACCCCCGCCACTAACAGTATTCTCTCCAGTGCCCTCAACGTCAACGTCACCCTCTTCTTCGGTTTTCTGGGTTGTTAATTTATTTGCCATTTCTTTCAAATTTTGAAATCGTCGCTCTTCTAAAAGTTTCAAATGCGTACGTCGAGCAAGGAAATCATCGATTCGCGTCTTCTTTGCTATTTTTGGATAGAGAATACGTCCTGAGGTAGTCAAAGCTTTAGTTATTTCAATTTCATCGAATTCAATGACTGGTTGGAACACTTTTTGAATCTTCATGCCAGCTAAAACTGAAAAAAAAAAGAAAAAACAATTCTTTAAATGTTGATGAATAAAATAAAATTAATCAAATCGCATTAATGAATTTTAACAGTATAAGCTCCGTGAAACTTGATAGCTGAATATTTAGAAGATAAAATCATTTAAAAAATACTCACATGGAATACTTGGTTTCGTTTCTTTGGCTGCTTGCGATTCAGTTTTTACTTCCGACTTTTTTTCGGTTGCTTCTTCTTTTTTAACTTTGTCCTTACTGTCTTCTGCATCATCTTGACTTTGATTCTCTTCTTTGACTTCACCTTTTTTATCGCTCGAAGAATCTTCCGATTTCACCTCTTGCTTGGTAATTTTGTCTTTGTTATCTGAACTTTCATTAGCATCGGAGCAATATTCCTTGACTAAAAATTCATAGGTTGAAGGGTCAACAGCTAGGATTTTCAAGCCTACTTGATCTCTTATCTGAACCATAATTTTCTGTGGACCAGCTTTCAAGCCCATTTTGCTAACGTCGGCAGGTTTATGCCTCCGGCTTGATGATATCCAAAGCCAACCCCATTGTCCATGCACACGGTATTCCTCACCCTTCTGCTTCCAAATTTGGTGCTTTAAGCCAAGTGTATATTTAACGAAATTGTAAGTCAAACGGTTTCTTTCCTCTTCGTCTTCTTTTTCCTTTTTCTCTTTCTTATCAAGCCGTTTCTTCTCTTCACGTTCGAGCGCCGTGACCCTCTGTAGTTTTACGTGGCCCAATTGTTCATGCCAAACATTGGCAAAAACAACGGATTTGATACAAGCTTGAAGAGCGATAAGAGCGCGTGCGAAGTCTCGTGGATTTACACAAGTACCTACAGCAGTAGTCCAAGGCTTACGTAGTAATGGCCAATTCGTGTGCATGAACGGCGCTGGAATGCTGCTTTCCAATTGTAAAATCGTTTGTCGAAGAGTCTGCACCAGCATCGCACGAGGCCCGGTCAAACTACCAATCCATTTGAAATCTATAGATTGAGCTAAAGCAAACTTATGCGAGAGATGTCGTTTCTTATCGCGTTCCTCATTTCGCTGTGCTTTGTTCAAAGCGATTGTGTTAGTGCTGTACTGGTTCACATACGACTTGAATGAGTTGTCCATTCCAAGCTTAAATAAATGAGTGCCAGTTGCTATTTGATGTGCTTTCTGCCGTGTTACTCGTTCGTTATTTACTTCTTCTTTTATCACTGGCTTCTCTTGCTTTTCTTGTTTCTCTGACTTTTCCTGTTTCTCTTGCTCCTCCTTTGATCCTGGAAGAGGCTTCTTTTTCAACTCATCGATGTTGAAGGTTCGGGGCGTCAAAGAACCAGTTTTTGATCTAGTCACAATATTGTGCTTTTTACCTACAATTTAAAATTAATTTAGTTTACTGCTCAACTTGCTTTCGAAATTGTGTTAAATTTACATGCAAGACTTACCATCTTTGTCAACACCTTCAGTCATTTCTTCTACTTCCATGTCTTCAGCCTCAATTTTATGTTTTTCTTGATCACTCGAGATTTCTTCTGTTTCCATGGATTTTCCAGTGTTTTGTTCTTCATTCGCTTCGGGACTTTTACTTCCTGTTCGATGCGCCGAGTCATTTTTTGCTTGAGATTCATCATCCCCATCAGTCTCTTTCTTGTCTTCTTTTTCTTTTTCTGCTCTTTCTTGACGTTCTTTCTGCATTTTCAAAATAAGAGCTAAAAATAAATCAATAAGGTGAATATTTTTTTGAAATTTATTCAATAAGGAAACGAAATACAAATAACAGAGATATTTACCATTTTCCACTTCCAAGTATGATTTTTTGTTACCCTTATACTGATTAGTGATGGTCTCTGTCAATTCCATTTGACGTTTAATTTCATCCTTGTAATCAGACAATTCTCTGTAGAGTGCAACTTCCATTTCATTCTTGTCTAGAGAATTCATTAATTCTTCTAATTGCAAAGGTGTGCTGTAATACCATATTTCTCCTTTTTCACTTTCACTGCAATACAAAAATTTATTTAATAAAAGTCAACGTTATGGTAATAATTTAGAAAAAAAAAAAGTGAAAATTTTCAACAATACATACATGAAAACTCTCCGAACAAGGAACCAATACTTTCTTCCGTGTCTGTCAAACCCTAAGTGTTCTTGTCTGCACAGCAAGCCATTCTTTTCAACATCAGGTATGCAATCCATGACACCTGTTATTTTATGAGCTTTACATATATTACATTGCCAATCTTCTGGTGGAACATCTACAAGTGGTGGTTCGACGCATTCTAAATGGAATACTGCAGGACACGTCTCACAACATAATAAATCACCAAGTCTGTGGCAAACTCTGCAATGATCATCATAATCTCTGTTTCCTGTTAACAGAAATTATTGTTGAAATGAATTTAATTAAATATGAAGAATAATATTTGAATGAAATTCAAATTGTGTTGAAAGAAAAAAAATATTTTTGAAACCAAAAAGTACTTATGAAATCGCAAGAAGTTAAGAAACTTATAATTTGTTGTTGGATAAAAAATAAACATGTGTTTGTTGATAATTTGAATGAAAATTGAAACACACCTTCATGAAGTAAATCCTCTCGAACAGGATTAGTTATGAGGAACTGTCCAGTTAAAAATTGTAAAACTTTGATTTTATCCTCAATTCCAGAAAATGGATATTCTGAATTTGATAAAATGTTTAAAATGTTTTGATCAAAGCCCTTATCACTTTCGACGTACGATCTCAAAGCTTCTGGCCAAGTCATGGCGTCGACAAAGTATAGACTGATATTAACAGAGTCTTTTTGATCAAGAGGGCCAAAGTGAGTCTGCTGCGAGTCTTCTTCTCGCAATAAAGCTTTAATGAGGGTTATGTGAATTTCAGCCAACAGGTTGGATTGCTCCTCGCAAATCATGGCTGCACAAAAGTCCTCAAACCTGCATGGAGATAGTCTAAGAAGAGTGCGGAAATGCCTGAGAACTTCGTATATAGATAGGCAAGGCATGACCAGATCTCTAGGAACTAGCAGGTCATCCGAACACTTTGGCAGCTCCAAACGTGGTAGTTCTCTGTTCTGCAACCACAAAGGTTCCGGACTGGGAGGTCTCTGCTGGCCAAGCAGAGCTCTCCTTGGAGTACCACTAGCAGTACTGAAACTGGACAGCGAAAAATCACTGTCGCTGGATGGATCTGGCTCCTGGATACTGTCGGAAGAATCATCCTCGCTCTGCAGCAATGGATCATCCTCGATTTCGCTCTTGTCGCTGGACTCGTCCCCAAAGTCAGAGCCATAATGGTACTCGGAGTCATGGTAGTCCACACTGGTGTTGTAGCCACGTCGTTGGTAAGCCGAGCCCGCGTGTCCGCCCTTCCTCGAGTGTTTGCCCTGCTGGGGTTTGGGCTTGCGGTTGCGCGTGCTGCGCCTCGTCTCCTCCTGATTCTGCTGCTCCTGCGGCGAGGTGGATCTGGAGGCGTTGGGCGTACCAGGTTGCGAGCTCGGCGTGTCCGAGCCCTTGGACTGCAGGTACTTGGGCTTCTTCATGAGATGGTACTGGAACTTCTTGGGCCGCTCCATGACCACCGACTTGGGCGGGCGACCCCGTCGCTTGCCGCCCCGTCCCGTCATTTTGTTGGCTGTCACGACTGCTGCTGTGGCACTGCTGTGTGTGCGTCCGAAAAGCAAAACAAACAGAGAACAATCAGAACGGCTGACTAATATATATTGTTTACTAGGGCGCGCGCAGGTCGCGTGTAGTTGTCGTTTTCGAGTTTACGCGTCGGTGTGTGTTTTTAGCGCTATCTGTCTCTGTTGCTCAGCACGTGGCGCGGCTGTCAACAAACGGTTCGTCGAGAAGTAGTGCCAGTAGCAGCAGTAGCAGTTGCAGCGGCGGCAACATTGGCAGCGTACGTTTGCGCCATTTCGTCGGAGGTCTGCTGCTGCCGCTGCTGCTGCGCTGCTCTGTTTCGTGCGTCTGGCCTCACGTGACCCTGCTGCTGCGGCGGCCAGCAGCAGGACATGTCGCGGCGACGAGGACTATTCCGGCTGTTGCCCTGCCCCCGGGGGAACGCGCAACAGCTGAGCGCCAGTGCCGTAACTCGGTTATCACCGCCGTGTGTCGAGCTTTTTCTCTCGCTCTTGCTCGCTCTCTCGTGGACTGCGACGGCTGGCTGGCTCTTGCTATGCACGCACAAGGGTTGCAGCCGCATGCGCGCTCTTTCTCGCTCACCACCACCACGGGACGCACGAGCGCGACAAAGACGGACGGAACGGCAGATGAGAGCCCGACGCCGATTGGCTAGTCGCCGTGGCAGCCTAGGCGGCCATCGCCCGACCTCCCGACGGCCCGTAGCCCCCTCGCGACCCTCTTCCCGGGCTAGCGCGCACAAATTTAGCTCCCAGGGCTTACCTAGCCGCCGCGATTCGCCCCGAACACGAGTCTCTCGGTCCACCGAGTCGTGGCGACGATGCTGCGAGCTTTCTCGAGGTGGCCTGGCAGCGACCAATCGCGTGGCCCGTTGCTTCGCTGCTGCCAGCCGCTGACACTTGGGCACCGGATGGCGCTGGCCTCGCGCGCGCCTCCGAAAAAACGCAATTCCTAGGCAGAACGATTGCCGGCTACGTCCGACTACGACCGAGCCATCGTCGCCGCGGGGGACTTTCGTCGACGGACACCAGCTCCGATGCAGCGGGGCGCACGCCGAATTGGTCGCTCGATAACACTGCTTAATTACTGATTCAAGAGTCCTAACCTTAGTTCGCAAGATGCTTGGCCAGAGGACACCACACTCGCGCGCTCTCCCCTCGTCTCTCGGCTCGCTCTCTCGCACTCACATTGGGGAATAATACGATTTGGCGATTGTGCACGGCGGCCCGACTGGCAATGCCTGCTGCTGTTGCGTGCCAAACGAGGCCGCGTCGACGCGATCCTTGCCGGCGAGCCCTCGAGCCAATTAAAGTCCGCTCCCGTTCACTGCAGCTTTTCCGCGTTTTTCCCGCAGCGACGGGCAGCGCGATGTATTTTTCACGCACACTCACAACACACACCGATCCTCACTGATGCAAAACCCGCGCCATCTGTAGCAGCCAGTGCACCAGCAGCGCCCTCCCAACTCCCCCACCAACGAAGCCTGCCCCAATCGCCCCACTCAATTATTTCGCGTGTTTTTCGCCAAAGCGATTTTTAACCAAAACTAACACTTGTCGCGTGGGCGGTTACCCTGACGAGGCGAAAAAAATGATGAACGCAATTACCTGGCGTCGTGCTGACTCGGCGTCGGGCTCGATATTTTCCGCTACGTACGAACGTCGCTCCTCGTTTGCCTTGTCACTGTCGCCATCTTTAGAGAGAATTCTTTCAAAACACCAATTTTTCACTTTTCCCCAGATGTAACGCTTTTTCGGCGATAATTAGGCGGCTCCCTCGCGAAAAGTTTGTTTAGCAGACACTTTGGCTCATTGTTTTGAAAAATAATGGAGCAGTGCAATTTGGAGCGATTATTACAACAGAGCTGCGCGCGCAGCCGGGCGCACGCGCACCAGGCACGGCGGTCAATTCAAACGCGCGCTCTCTTCCGCCGGTTCGCGCTGGATACCTCGTGGGAGAGAGGAGCCGGCGCTGGTAGCGCGTAAATGTAATATAATCACGTATATAGGATGGGATAGACACCGCGAGTGGGAGCGAGATAGGTAGAGAGAGTGAGAGAGTGAGAGAGAGAAAAGAGCGAGTGAGAAAAAAGGAAAATGGCCGACGTCGAAGGAAAAGGAAAAAATCCGAGGGTGTGCGGAGGAGGTGTGCTGCGTAGAAGAGGTTACCCGTGGCCTGGTGAACCGGCGAGATGAGCAGCGCGACCCAGAGCATGTACAGGCTCAAGCCGATAATTGCACTGCCGGAGCAGATACCACTACCGAAGGTCATGTACGAGCTGCCAAAGATCCAGGGCGCCTCGAGCGCGCCGTCCTCCAACAGCATCGTCGCCGACATCGAGCGTCAGGTTATCCGCTTTTTAAAGGTTTTCGCCGTTGCCTAAAGCACCTCCGAGTGCAGTGTTGTTGTCGCTGTCGAGGATTCGCAAGCGGACGTCGAGGTGTGCGGATTTAAAGTAGTATACTCACGTGGTCAGCGCGAGGTCGGCCGGGCTGGCCCATCGTGGCTGCGGCGGTGCTGCTGACACAGCTGGCACTCCCGAAAAACTGCTGCACACTGGTCGCCATCGTGCTGACGACGATGAGAACGCACCTCGACACTCGCGCACGCACGTGAGAAACCGTGAGAAGAAATTGTCTAACGAGCACCGGGGGCCGAAAGCGCCAACTCGCGATGTACTTGTAAATTTTCGCTGCTCTTTCGTCCTAGAGCGATGTTCTCGATCGATGGCGGCTGGCTCGTGGTTAACTCGTTGCCACTGTACGTATTGTGTGTGTTTTTCCCTTCTGCCCCTCCGCGCGCGCGTGTCACACGATCATCTTTTCGAATTGTCGCATGTGGTACGCAGGATTTATTATCGCGATAGAGAAAACACGCCGCGAATCGTCCGACTTGCGCGAAAACTGCCGGGAATCGTTGGAAAAGCATAAAGCCAGTTTCTTGTCCAAAATAAGCTGTATTTGCATCATCATTCTGAGCTTTTGTTTAAATGACATGCCGGTTATATCATAACGTCATGCCATACCTGATTTATTTTGTTAGCATCAGTGATAAATGACATCAGAAGGAAATGAAAAAATTGTTTTTTCTTATTTGACAGATTGCTTTTAATTTGGAGCATTATTTTTAAAATGTCACTTTTTTTAAAATCATATCTTTGCTTTTAATATTTACAGACACCTCTACCAGAATACAACATCTTGGAATCTCGACAGATGAAAATTTTGGAACAACTTTGCGAACTGAAAGAACAGATCGAAGGTCTTTGTGTTTCTATCAGACTGTCCGATGTCAATAAAGTTCCTAAATCTGCTACTTCCAATGCTAATCAGGTAAGCAATATTTTGTTCATCACATCACTTTCTCTTTGAAATTGTAATAAATATTTATATTAAAATTTCTACAGGGATCAGTTCAAGCAGAACTAATTTTGTATGCCAATCCATCAAGTCCTCCCTATTCACTAATAGCACTACAGAGACTTTGGAAGGATACCAAGTTTAATATTGAAGTCCATCGGCACTCTTCGGTATCCAATGCTGAAACCCATACCTTTGAAGAAAAGTTACTGAACACGTTGAACAATAATGCTGTTAACAGCATAGACCTCAAGCTCATATGGAAAGATGGTAAGAAAATTTAATGTAGATTATTGTCAACTCCACTATCAGTTTCCTAAACTCTATCTAATATGAAAAAATCAATTTTCTTACAGTTGGAGATGTTCAACTTGTAACAAAAGTATATGATTATCCATTGGAGGGTGAGGCTAATGTTTTGAGGTATCTAACAAGACTGATAGCAAGTTATAAGTATGAAGATTCAAAAACACTAGAAGAGTCCAGCTCAATAGACAGTATACTAGATCTTTGCCTTCGACTCTCTTATGAAGAACCTAGAAATGTAAATGCCATCACTTCCAAATTTGCCAATCATTTGGGCAAAAATTCATGGCTCCTGAATTTTTCTGACGCATCAGCCGTGGATGCAATTGTGTGGTCAATAATAAAACGAGTTTCGCAAAACCGTGTGCCACGCGATTTGAAGAGTTGGTATGAATCGTGTGAAAAAATATTTTTATCTGCTTGAATTTCTTTTTCGAGTTTGTGCTGTATCAAATTAATAAACTTATTGAATTTGTACGTTTAGTTATATTATATTCCGATTCTTCAGTCTACATTTTTGACAAGGGCAGACAAATATAATTCACACAGTTTCTTATTGAAAAGGGTATATATTCTAGAACAGATTTTTCATTACAAATTCGTATTAAATCGGTTTTTTTTATTTCTTATTACATTATTGTATAAATAATAAAAAATTTGAACATAAAAGTTTATTGGCAGTGATTCAAAAGCTTGCAAGCTTTCGAATTAACAGTTTATTACAAAAAACACCAGATGGTGGTATTTTCTATGTTCTAATTAAGCTCTATGCTAAGTGTGTACTCAATATGAAAACTTGAGTTATAAATTTATTTAAACGCGAGATATGATTTTCTTATTTAGACACATGGTCTTGGCCTCACAGCAAAATGTACTGATCAGTTGATATTTCAATTGGCAGGCAATACTTCAGACTCGTTAATCAACGATAATAAATATTATACTATATTTTAAAATTATAATTATTATATAATTGATAAACTTCTCTAATACGAGCCTGCGCTCTGATACACTTTTTGTAAAGAGCAGAATTGATACTGTTAGATACCTTATAATCTATTACAGTTTCATCAGCCTTTTTTTTATACAATAATCCTCGAAGTTGTTCATCACGAGAATTGATACATATTACAGTCGCATTTTTTATTTTACATTTAATTTTCACACTAGCATTACTTGATAACAAATAGCTCGTAAATTCAGATATGTCACTTACCAGTTTGTATTGTATTTTAATGGGTAAGAAAGTATTTCTTTTAAGTATATATGTTTTCAAAGTAAAAAAGAAACGATTTCATATCAAACTGATAAGTACAAAGATTAGCATTTTTTGCCAAATACTAGCATATGTAACATTTTTCCATAAGCTAATATGAATAATAATATTCATGAAACAAAAGTAAAGTTTACCATGTACATTCGAAACTACATTACGCAACAATGCAGCTTTCAGACTTATTTGGAGACGTTATTTTTCTTATCCATAGCACATACTGCTATTAACAACAATCATTCATTTTGTTAACATACTTGTTTTTCAAGAGATTTAAATCATACGCAGTACAATCGAAATTGTCATCTTTTAATAGAAGGGGTAGATTACACTGCTAATTGCAAATAAGAATCAGAGATACATTCCCAGTATTCTCTGCGTTTCAAATTTTCGTAAGGCAACTGCTGCGTTATTTGTCCACGACAATGATATGAATTAATTGCTTTTGAACTGCATTTCAATACCTATTTAAATCACAGAAACTGAAATTTAAAAAAACAAAAATGCAAAAAACTACCCTACGTCATTGACTGACAAACAAATATGTACATTTTTCGTACATACAAACGCTACGCGAAATGAATCATCAAATAAAATAAGTATCTATTAGAAAATTTCTCCTTGGAAATCTCTTGGAAATTGAAAAATCTCCTCTCGCAAAATAAAAATAAACTTCTCGTTTTGATTATGAAAGTAAAAAAAAAATGTCAGATGTTCACTTAACGTAAGCTCTTCTCAACTTAATTATAAATTGTAGATCAGTAGCTGTAAAAGCGGTAAATAAAGAGCTAGCAAACGCAAAGTATATAGTGTCCGAGAATGAAAAGTAATTGTCGAGCAGAATATAATATATGCTAACTAAAGTTTGATCGCTCTTGCACTATGAACGCCGCAAAGATAATAATAATAATTACAAATAACACATGTACATAACGATATATCACAATAAGAATTTGCCACAAGCTTCGGACGCACATGTACATTTGAAAAAGTCAGCAGCAACAGCAAGAAAGTTTTTGTTGTCACACTTAGTCAAACGACATACCATTGTTAAAGCCGCGCGCGTGCGTGCGTGTTCATTATTAAAAAAAAAAGAAAGTCAAGCAAGCGCTAATCTTGGCTTTGATCTCGATAACACAGTTTAAACGAAAATCTCGGCACGGACTCGAAAGTACGCGCGAACTCGTCAGACGAAGGAAGAGAAGCCAGGCAATGGTGCTCTCGACCTTGCCATATTGTTCATGATTATTTGTCCACCGTTCAAGCTCACCACTGCACTGCCTTCGGGCTCGGAATCGGTGTACGACGAGTAATTTCGCACGGGCTTCTGTCGTTTCCACGACTGTCGCAGCGAGTCGTTCACGTTGGCATAGTGATTGACGAAGGAATGCGGATCCGATTGCACACTTTCGTTTTCGCTCTCCGACGCCTGCAAACAAATTGCTCAATGAACTTCCCGCTCGAAGAAGAAACAAAAGCGAAGTGACATTATCGAGAAAAGCTGCACGTACCTGCGAGTCAGTGGAGCTGATTTCCGATGGCTTCTCCGTAACGCTGCTATCATCGGGGTTCTCGTCGTAGCCTTTGAGACTCTCCTCGTCGCTGTGATAAGCAACAGAGGCGGGTGACGGCCTTGGCGGCGATTTACCATAGACGGCAGGAGGTGGCGGATGCATGGGTTTGCGACTCAAAGTACTCCTCTTGCCCAACGTGCCACAGCCGTTGCTCATGCTCGAGATGCCGCCGCTTTGTCGCGAGCGGTACAATTCCATGTCCGACTCGTGCCGGTCATCGATGTCCATGGCCATCGACTCCTCCAGAGCTTTCTGAGCTTCTTCTATTTGAACAAGACCCATTAATATGTATTTTTGATTTATTTAACGTTCGACTTATTTTAGAGTAACATTGCTCAACTTACGTTTGTACTTGTAACTCTTGCTCTTGACGCAGAGCACTGCTATCACCATGATTATTATGACGACCGAGGAAGCTGCTAGAGTGACCATGAACCAGGTCTGTCTGTAGAACGGATGTAGCTGGAGATAGGCGTACTCCATGTGCAGTTTCGAAGGCGTAAGAATCTATAGGAAGTAAACCACCAATGAAATTTTATAATTATATACATCAAGAATTTAAAGTTGCTGAGATTAGCTTGTGCATTACCGTTTCCTTGGAAAATGCGGGATAACTGATTCCGTATTGATTGTAAGCTATTACTCTAAACAGATAGGACGTCGAAGGAAGCAATTTTTGGAACGACACGCTGTACTCGGTCAGCCATCCGTTCGTCGTCCGATCGATAGTCTGCCACTGACTGTCATCTAAAAATGCAAGTTGTCTGTTAATATTCACGATTCTATTTACAGGACAGGATGATACATTGTCGATAAACATTGAAATTCGTAATAAGCTATAGCTAGCGCCGTTTCATACACGACATGAGAAAAAAAATGGCAAGCTCAAACTCTACGACGGCGATGATATTTTGCTAATTTGTTTTAAAAATGATATTACACTGGCTAATGATGTAAGAACATTTGGCGGCACTGCAAATCATTTCAAATGCGGCAAGTGTTTGTTGAGTTCGCTGAGAGAAAATTCGTTGAGAAATTGTTAGTTTGTTTTTTTGTTGAAAGTTTCGCATGTAGGATAGACAGTGTGACAGGAAGAATCGGTATGTATACATGTCAAAGATGCTTGGACAGGACATGCTGGAAAGCAGGGCTGGACAGAACAATGATTGTTTCACACGCACACGACACATAATAATTCACAGCAAAAAAAACAACAAATATCTTTTTCAAGGGGTGAAAAACGCATATTAATGCATGGGAGACGATTACACGATCGAAGGTTGGTAATTAAATGCTCGTCCCAGCCTTGCTGAAGAGAATGGCCATGCAATGGGTCTAAATGTTTGTTGGGGGTGTTATTTGTTTTCTAAATGATTTCATATCGATTAGAACATTCAATGGAGCAAAGATGCCTATAGACACGATTATTGACAAATCACGCTAACGTGTTCTTAAACTTACAATGCTGCCAATCTTCCCTTGCTGTTTCGCCAAAGAAAACATAATAATAATCGTGATTAATTAAAATTCAGCCCATTGGTGCATCAATAAATTATAAAATGCTTATAGCTAATAGTTGCTTTTTTTAATCGGTGAGCGTCAAAATGAATTTTATTGGCTTAAGTTTTTTACCTTTGCTTTTAGTTTCAATGTAATAGCCTAATATCGCGCCTTTGCCAGTGGCACCATTCGTCCACGCTAAATCTACACTAGAGCCAGTTTTTGTGATAACGAGGGCAGTCGGTGCCATGGGGGAACCTTCTTGAGGTCCGGTAGTCACGTTACCAGACGTCGGCGGTCCGAGATCAATGGTTTCGGCTTGCACGGAAAATGTGTAAGTCACTTTTTCTTCGAGCGGTTGAACGAGCAAATTCGTTTCCGTGACCTTTTGTCGGACTTGCTTACTAAAACCTGCGAGTGATGAGTAATATTATTTTGCGTGGACTTTTATGTAATAGTATAATATACTACTGCCAAGGCAATATTTGACTTACGATCGTTCTGTTCAGAAGTTTTGTAGGATACCACGTAGCCTACAATTTCTCCGTTGCGCATTTTAGGTGAATCCCACGTAACGCGCAAACTCGTTAGCGTTATTTCGCTAAATTGCAAGTTTTGGGGCGGACCTGGTATATCCTGTAAAATAACGAGGTAATATTAGTAATTCTCGAAATGCTGAATATGAGATTAGATGAAATTTGATTATTCATACCTGCTTCGTTCTCACGGTGATAGGAGGCGATCTCGGACCATCACCAGCGGGATTGAAGGCCAATACTTGAATTCGGTATTCGGTATATTTGTCTAAAAATACTAAACTATGAGTAGAGTAAGAAGCAGGTACTACTTCAGTCTCTTCCTCCTGCTTCTCTTCTAACTCTTGCGGCGAGTCCGTCACTAAGTAGAATATCTGAAAGTAATGACAATCAAGATATTATTGAAACTTCAAAAAATTTTTGTAAATCAATATCGATTGATTGAATTGAACATTTACCTTATATCCTAAAAGCTCGCCATTCTGCATATTAGCCTGAGGCGGTTTCCATCGGAGCTGCACTTCAGTGGAAGAGATTGGATTTACTGTAACGTTTTGCGGTTTCCCAGTGGGAATTGCTTCGCCAACGTACACCGTAACTGGAAGACTTTGGGGTCCTTCTCCCTCCGAATTGAATGGAACAACAATGACTTCGTAATATTTGTCTTCGGTTAGATCACTCAATGTTATTTTTGTCTCCTGTAAAAATAAACAGTCACATTTTTAAGATTACTCAATAATCGAGAATTTTAGGTATGCGTAGAAAAAATATCCTCACGTTAATTCCCATGATCTCTTCTTTTGGGGGCCCAGGTAGAGCAGTCGGGAAGTCTGAAAGAGGCTGATAAAAGACTCGATAACCGCCCGTCGAATGATCGCCGCTCCAATATAATTCATCGATTGCAATCCAATGAACTTCTATACTCGACGTTGTGACTGGTACGACTTTCAAGCCGGTTACTCCTTTCGATGGAGCTAAATTTTTAATAGATATTTTTAGTATGCAAACGACATAATAATCCGAAATATGCGAATTATATCGATAGTGAAAAATATATACCTGCTGGCAAGGTTTTAACTTGAATCGATTCTCCGCTCCACGCAGAAGGACCGATATCGTTAGTGGCTTGAATTCTAAATTGATATAAAGTAAATGGCTTCAAGTTATTGGCAGTGTAAGACGTTAACGATGGATCGACTCTTTCGGGTATCGTCTGGAAGGGACCTGAGTTCTCTGATTGTTGAACCGTATAATATCTACAATCACAAAAATGGTTATTTATAATATATTGATAAAATATACGAATAAAAATCGAGAAAAAAGCAATTACCTCAGAGGCGCAAAACCATCTCGTCCCGGAGTCCAACTAAATGTAATTTGGCGACTTTGTATTTGAGATCTGCTCACGTGTGGCACTGAGGGAGGTTGTGGTCTTTCTCTATTGTTCGTTGTCAGAACTAAAGCGTAAGCTGTTTTACCCCAACCCAAACGGCTTTGAGCCGCCACCGAAAACATGTAATATTTTTCTGGTTCCAAATTGTTAGCCCTAGAAGTTAGATATTTGAAATTATTACATGTTTTTACCACAACAGGAAATAATTTAATAATTGAACGATAGCTTACGTAAATGTTCTAGTAGTCGAAGAAAATTCTTTGGTAAACTGGTGATCGAGACTTCCATTCAAATGGAACATCACTTTGAACGCGAGAATTTCTCCATTCGGATCTTCAGGATTGTCCCAGATAATGCGAGCTGAACTGAAGCTAACGTCCGGCAACGATACGTTTGACGGTGGGCCGGGTACTAAAATTATAACGTAAAAAAATAATTAAATTCTGAAGTGCTACAACTTTCAGAGAAAATTACAATTCCTTGATATTACCATCTTCGAAAGTTTGAATTCTGATCGGGGGCATGCTCAAGGCTCCATCACCCAGTCTAGTGTACGCCAAAACTTGTATATGATATTGAACATATTTCCGCAACTCGGTCAGAGTAGTTGTGAAAGTAGAGTTACTTGGGATACTCTTATATTGGAATGGCGATCGATTGTTCGCTCTGTAGTACACTTTGTAGCCTTCAATTTGACCATTTTGATGCTCAATTGGTACTTCACCCCACTTAACGACAATTGTCGTCGAAGACGTTGCATTTGCTTCGATGTTGACGGGCCCAAGTGATGGCACTAAATTAAAAAAAAATCGTTAATAGATGTATGACTCATAAACTTATCAATTTTCAATAAAATGCTTACCTGATTCGCGCGTTCTTTCAACAGCCTTAGGACTCAAAGTACTCGAGCCAACGTCGTTGTAAGCATGCATGTAAATTTCGTAAAGTGCAAATTCTTCCACATTTTCAAGCACGTACGAATTGGCCGTATGATCGTCAATGCTAATGCTTTTGGATTTGTTGGTACGCACTTCGGTATACGTAATATTGTAGCCGCGTGGATTGCCGTACCATTCGACTTGTTGCAATGGCTGTTGAGTAACGTGAAATTGATTGTACACACAAAGACTCATAAATAGAGATAGGGAGAATAAAAGAAGTATTGGTTATCGAAACTCACGATCCATCTGACTCTCAACTCGGTCGCGCTCATAGCCCTAACGGTCACATTTCTAGGGGGATGAGACGGTGGGGCTTGAATGGTCTGGAATTCTTTTGTTGGCTCCGACGGCGCGGAAGGTCCCACCACGTTATTAGCTATCAGTCGCAGTTTGTATTGCATGAAAGGAGTCAGACCCTCTACCGTTATCTTCTTGGCATCGGGGTCATAGATTTCCGATATTGTGTGCCACGTTGTGTTTCGAGCGGTTTGCGCCTG
>JAWWMK010000040.1:5492086-5504484 GCA_035047105.1 Galeopsomyia nigrocyanea | reverse complement strand
CGTCTTCGCTAGTGCGAACAGTTACGGGCGTGCTCCTCTCTCCATCGCCGGGGTTAGTGAAGCATAACACGGTGATATTGTAAACGTTGTACTTTCTCAGATTCGACATGATTATGCTTTGCTCGGCTTGCGGATCGAACAGATTGGGAGCGACGGTCATGGATTTGTACTCGTTCTCCTCGGCGAAACCACCATTATGCCATGCTTGCAATTTGTAGCCCTGATTGATTCCGTTGATTTTCTGCGGATTCGGCGGTTTCCACCAGACTTTGATCGCCGTCGAATTCACAGCCTTGACTCTCACGTCGGTCGGCGGTGCTTCCGGCACTCCCTCCTTGGTTTTGATTCTGAGCTCGTTGGTGAACATTCCGACGCCTTTGTCGTTGTACGCCGCGATCTGCACTATGTAATCCTTCCAGGTGATGAGATCGGTGATCAAGAAGTTCTTCTGCGCCTCGTTGGTGATGTTCTGAATCATCCAGGGAGTCTCGTTGTAGCCGTGCAGTTTGTAGCGCAACACGTAGCCCAGTATGTGACCGTTTCGGTGCTCTTCCGCCGGTGGTTGCCATTGAGTTATGATCTCGGACGACGAGCGCGCCGAGCCGACGAAACCCAAGGGTGGACCGGATGGTGCTAAATTTTTCGACAACGCTTGTAATTTTTCGAAATTCCAAATGCGAACGACAATATTCGAACAAGTTATACTTACGTTCTTGGGGTAATACGACAGGATCGCTAGGCTCAGAACTGGGTCCTTCGCCGACGCTGTTCTCGGCGCTGACGCGGAACTGATATGCCGCCGCGGCCTTGAGATTGTCGAACAGCACCCAGCGACTGTTGGCCGAGATATTGGAGTACTCGGTGACCCAGTTGAGCGAGAAGTCGGGCAGCGGGCCTGCAAAGTGATAACGGTTTCGCGAATGTACCATCATCTCTATGATACGGCGCGAGAATAAATCCAAAAAAAAAATGGCTTTGTTAGTGCGTGTGTCGAATTAGGTATGTATGTGCTATGTAATACCAAAGCGAAGCCTACTACTCACTACTGTTATAATTATGCGCTAATGACTTACCGAGTTCGGGCACCTCGCGTCTCTGCACGATGAACGACTTGATGGGACTGTTGCCGTCGAAACCAGGCACCCAAGTGACGTTGATGGTCCTCGGCGATATCTCTTCGATTCTCTTAGCTACGACGTTGATCGGCGCGAAAGGCAGCTCGATCACGCTCAAACGCGCCGTACGTGTCTCGTTGCCACCCGGCGATACCACCGAGCACGTGTACTCGCCGACGTCCGATGCTCTCACCGCGCCGATCTCCAACGTGCCGTCCGACAGCATCTTCACTCTCGGGCTCGCTCGGGTGTTTATCACTCTGTAATGCATACCGTTTTACGATGAGTTTTATGCATCGACCGTTGCGCGCGTATTGCTTTGTGTACTTTCTCTTTTTTTTTTCCTTCTTCTATTGAGCGATACGCTCTGCTTGCCCTTTACGAAGCTGTACACTTTTACGCTCTTTTCATTCTCGCTGTTGTTTTTTTTTTATTTTAATTACAGGTTGTGAGAGATTCTTTTAACACGCACGGTTAGGAAGGAAACGCTTGCCTAATTTTTACTCTTCCTTTTTTTTTGCGGCTAATTGTCTTTGACTCTTTTGTTTTTTTTAGATAGCGATCGTCCCACTTTTTTGTGTGGGTTAGTTGGGACAATCACTATAACGAGTGAAAATTTTAACAACGCTAATGTTTAATATACTTTCATTGTCGAATGATAAATCGATGGATTAATGAGTTTGCTTCGCGTTTTGATGATAATGTGACTTTCTAATGAGCGTTGAGCGATGAGAAACTTACTGAGAATTGTGGAACCAAGCGATGTCGAATTTGACGCTGGGATCATTTGACACCTCGCACTTGAGCTCGGCCGTGTGTCCAAGAAGAACCGACTGGTCGACCGGTGGTTGGATTATCTGCGTTCTCACTGCGGATGATAAAAAGAAAAAAAAAAGAATTGCAAGGTTTTGCTCGTCATTTTGCTGGTGTGGTGGTGGTGATATTAAAATAAGTAGAAAATCTCGAGGCGTGAGGTATCACACAAACACTCACCGAGCACTGAAACGTAAGCCGATGCATTTACGGAACCGGCGTCGTTGGCGCGAATGCAGGTGTACTTTCCAGCGTCGCTCGGTTTGACGTCGGCTATCAATAGATCACCGCTCTCCGAAACTCGCACTCGACCGGCTATTTCCACTGGCAGCGTATCTGAAAATACAATTGATCGAGTTCAAATTCGCCGATATGCAATACAAAAGAACATTGTAGTTGGGGCAAATTGAATAACGTCCTTCAGTTTCCCCAAACTAAAAAATCTATCGTCTAAGTTTTAGTTATTTCGAAGGGGACGTGACAAAAGCACTCACCATTATACATCCACGTGATATTTGGCACTGGTGCAGCTATCGCTCGGCAATTGAGAATCGCATCTTTCCCATCCAAAACGGTGACATTTTGCGGAGGAATTTCCATGATTGGTATCGAAGCTGCAAACGAATGAAAGTTTAAATAAGATTGTCGTAATCGAATCGCGAGTGCGCTAAAAACATGCATGAATGCAACAGAAAAAAAACATTGAACAAATATTTTTTTTTTCACAAAACAGATACATTCATACGAGAAAACAATGATTATCAGATACGCACACACATTTTATCAATACTGCAAACAAAAGTCATAATGTATAGACAAGATACATAAATGCATAAAACATCTCTGCGTGATTTTTTTCTCGGCTAGTGGCAATGTGATTAAGCTTTGCAGTGGTATCTTTGCAGACATTACACAGAACTTAAAAAAAAAAACAACCGTGCGCTAATGACATTCACCACTAGTGATAATTATGAGGTGAAATTTGTACTGTGAAGTCTATAACACTGAGAAAATGAACAAAAATGAAAAAGTTCATCGTCGCTCGGTTAAAAAATTTTTTCTAATCAAATTTACATAATAAACAAAATATGTCATCTCTAAAAAAAACTGCTTTTACGACTACGCAAACACGACTAGATTACATATCATGACAGGAAAGGCCTATAGCTTTCAGGCTAAAAAAAGACAATGTATATAATAGTGACACACACGTATATCTATAATGCCGCTACGCAGTCAAGTAATAATACGCAAATATATGAAATGGCACGCATATATCTACTGTAGTTGAAAAAAAAAATGCAATTCGAAGAGCAAACAATGAAAAATAATGAAGCAACAATGCGATCAAATGTGAACTAATAATTCGACGTACAGTGTCAAGCAAGTGCCTATTTTAATGCGATATGATGTACGAACAAAAAGAAAACAAAAAGTTTACGATGTCAAAATTGGTGCACCGCATCGCACACGCAAAACTTCATTTTTGCAGACAGAGCGCACCAATTTTCCAACAATGCAATAGGTGACAAAAACTAGTGTCGCGTTTCAATCTACCAAGATTGCCTTTTGACAATGAGTGATTTAGAAAACATAAAAAAAAAATTACACATAGCAAGTTAGCAAACTAAAAAAAAAAAACCAAATGAATATTGCGAGCTTTGTGTAAACGTCGAGAACGTAGATTCTTACGGTCTGGATATTGAAAGAACTGAAAGCGACGGTTATCCTGGCGCACTCCGACGATACCATAACCGGCGGCTCGACGAGCCGTTCTCTTTTTCTCTTTCATCGCTGTTTTCGATCTTTCTGCTCTCGCACAACACAATATATTGAACAAAAAAACATAAAACATCATGTGATCAGTACAGAGGCAACAGGAGGCGGTGTTTTTTTTTTTTGCTGATTGATATTAGCGGCGACGCATCACACAAACATTTGTAATAAAAAAAAATAGTACAACACGTTTGACAATAAGCTTGACGTGATGACTTCGAAAAAAAACTTGCAAACTCCGAGCAAGTATGTTACGCTTTATCAGTAATTTTTCATTTTTCAACGAGTTCAATTTTTACTCACTTTTAGCTTTGAGCCAGGTGTACGTAGTAGCTTCTCCAGCCTCGTTAACCGCCAAACATTGAAACATTCCCGAATCGTCCATCGTCAATTTTTTAATAGTCAGCGATCCGTCTTCTTGCATAGCATACCTGTAAATTATCACGAAAAAAAAAGTTAGATCAATACACCGACAACAAGCATTGGTAATAATCGCAGTAGCACACGAGTGTGATATTGAAAAACTCGCGTGTACTCACCTCGTTCCTAACAGCTTGTCAACGGGCTCGGCGTTGCGAAACCATTGAATGACAGGTTTCGGCTCGCCATCGGCGTCGCACGGCAATGTCACCGTGGTCCCGTACTCGCTCAGCGTTACCCTCTTCAACTCGGTGAGGAAGCTTGGTTTCTCTGCGCAAAAAGGAAAAAAAAATAGAACAAAATTAGCTTTGTACGCGAGTATAAAGGCCAACGACCGTCATCGATCCAACACCACCGCCACCCGTAAGCATTGCGTGTCAAATCGTTACGGTTCACTGTGCTTATTTTCTCTCGCGTTTTACGTATATCGATCCTAATACACTATTTGTGTTCGCGTCGCAGTGAGATTTCAATACTCCATCGTAAAAAAAAAAGATGATTCTCAAAGGAAATGAATTGTCGCCCGCATGATTCATTCGAGGAATATTCTCACCGAGCACGACGACTTTAGCACTGGCACTGATGGTCGGATAGCCGCCGCTTCTTAGATCGACGTGGCACGCATAGGTGCCCTTGTAGTCGGGATTCGCCGAGATGAGCATCAGCGTCCTGTTCCACGAGTCCTTGTAGTTGAACGCTAATCTCGTATCCTCGATCGGAATGTCGTCCTTCGTCCACACGGTTCTCAACTCGTGCAGAGATCTAAAAAAAAAAAAAAAAAGATGAATTGGATAATCCTATCGTTGGCGGAGGATAAGGTGCATCGTCGAAAGACAATTTAATACCTGGCATTAGCGATGCAGTGCAAGTACGTCATGCCCTGGTCTTTGATTATTTTCGTGTCCTCGGGCTTGACCACGATCGTCGGAGCTACTTCGGCCAATGGATCGCCCTCGACTTTGAGCTTGAAGAACGGACTGTTCTCCTCTTTGCCCAGCTGTGTATTTATGGCTTTTGCTCTGGAAGAGAGAAACCAAACGAGGTCGTTTATTACAGTCAACGAGGCTGAAAAACTGAAGGAGAAGTAAGTTTATGTATATATATACCTGTAAGAGTCCTCGTCACCGTCGGACGCGTTGAGAATGATGAGCTTCTGGTGAACCGTGGCGTACTTGATGGTGTAGGGTATCGTGCCCTCGGAAGTCGACCAAATCACTTCCGGCGCTGGATGGCTGTCGATGTGCGGCATCTCCAGGATCGCCGCGCTACCCGAACTCACCGACACTCCTCGCTCGCTTAGGTCTTCGAACTCGCCCATGTCTATTATAAATGAAATCGATTTAAAAAAAAAAAAGTTCGTATTTTCGAATTTAAACATTCTATAGAAATTGCGGTACTCACATGCGACGGAGAACGATATCGTCTCGCTGAAGATCGAGCCAACTTCATTGGTCGCCACGCAGTGGTACACACCCGAGTCCTCTCGACGCGTGTTGTGAATGCGATAGAAGTACTCGGACGTGAGGTCGGTGGTGAGCGGCTGGCCGTCTTTGAACCACCTGTACTTTGGTTGTGGATTGCCTGTAAATGGTTTTTAAAAAAAAAACACGTGATACACTGCAAATGCCACGCCTTGAAAAAAAAAAAAAAAAAACGTGCCCTATCGTCGCACGTCGACGAGAGAGAGAAATAAAAATACTTGTTAAACGGTGTGTAATTCATTTGCATCGGAAACGGATGTTCATTGAAAAATACCAGCTTTTGTAACGTACGAAAACATATCCATGTCAAGGATAAAAAAAAATATAGTACGTTCATTCCTCAAAACACTCGAAAGCCATACGTACATGTTCTATCTTATCGCGCGTAAAAGTCAACACAGTTTACGAATGCTTTTTTTTTTCCTCTCCTTCAAATATTAGTCCGATAAAGCATCTCGAGCTGTGTTTTCTTATTTTCTATTCGCGGAGATGCGGGTTCGATGGATGCAACAATCGACGGTCTAAAGTTAGCCGCGACGACGACGACGACGACGAAGAAAAAAAAAAAAAGAGAAATTCCCCCTTGAGGGAAATATTTGCCTGTGGCGGCTGTGCTCGTTAGTTGTAACTTTCGTAAGGCACTATGTCTTCGGTGGAAAAAGCCTCTCTCTTTCTCTTGGGAATCGAACGTGCTCCAAATAACTTCGTTTGATGCTCTTTTGATTGAATGCTGCATTTCGTCAGACTAGAACGAGGCTTGTTTGTAGGTGGTGTGTGACGAGATTAAATTTATCGACTAATTTCGAAAATTTGGAAAACAAAGTTAAAGAGGGTAGAGCGTTTTTTTTTTAACGAAAAAATCTTTGGAACGCGAGGTCCTGCGACCGTTTCTCTGAAATTCAAGACTTTGGAGGAGAGAGAGAGAGAGAAACTGATATCCTGCGAAGGCATGTCTCTCTCTTTCTCGCAGCTTTAACCTGATATATTTTCGTACTTTCGAAATCAGTCGAATACCTTCAAGAAATTTTAACAAAAAAATACGGAGATCAAAGCTTCAAAGTATAAGTATAGTATGCAAATTACGAGATTTAGGGACCTCGCGGGGTCAAAAAAAAAAAAAAAAAAGTCGGTTGAACGCTCCGAATATAACAGCGAAAAAACCGTTATACGAACTGCGTGAACGAGTTTCGTGCGATACACAACGTCGAGAGGGTGACTCGTTGCATGTTGTGTGTGTTACTCGCAGAAGGCAGAGGGTTCAAAACCCGTGTTTGTAACGTTACCCACCACCACCACCACCACCACCTTGCGGGGCTTCGTCTTTTCCGTTTGACTTTTTTTTTCTTTTCCTTCTGTGTATGTGTGTCTTTTAACAAAGACGACGATGCCTATATATATATCTTCATCACCGAAGATAACAACGACGACATACATTTTTTCTTTTGTAAAAAAAAAAAGTACTTCTTTTTAATTATCTTGCGCACGCGAACAGTTAATTGAATGTTTCGATAAAATCGTTTGATACGTTTTTTTATTAACCACGATTAATTAAGCTGTAAATTGAGGGTGCACGCACTGATTGCGTTATATAATCCGTGCCAAAAATTTACGAGCGTTATGCTAATTAAGCCGTCGTTATATCCATCGACACGATCATCGCGTGAATATAGGGGGACACTTTTTTTTCTCGACCGTTATACCACGTTTGATAATCTCTTTGCCCTCGTCATCGTCGCGTTTTACCTCTAATACGATTACAACGATCCATAGATTTACGAGTGCGGCGAGGATTATAAAAAAAAAATTATATTGGCAGCTGTATATATTTTTTTTTTGACTTACCTCCGGCTTGGCATTGAAAAATTTTCGTTCGGTTCTCGCTGAGAATGCCACCGCTGCTCGACGGCTGGGTGCTGAAACGTGGCTCCTGCAGAGATTCCGCTGAAAAAAAAAAGAGTGGTCTGGTCAACTAAATCGTATATATTTTTCGCAACGCAATGGAATTTTGAAACTCATTTCTGTCAAAGATGAATACAATGGTGCCGAGGGACTTTTATCGCGCAATAAAATCGAGTGCCAAAGAGGCAATCATCGGCACCAACTCCACCGAGCGACGACGGACGGGTAATTTGGCTTCCGACACACGCATTTCTCGAACGCAGAGAAAGAGCAACGAGCATAACTTTTTTGACAATGCACATCGAAATTGCCGTTCGTCATCCTTGTCGTTGCTGGCAAACGCCTCTTTCTCTTCCACGCATTCTCTCGAAAGTAATGCCCCACAATAGAATTTAAAACACGCATACAAAATAAAAAAAATAAATACTCCCCTCCTTGCATTCCAAACGTAAGGAGAGAGAGAAAAAAAACAAACACAAAATGCGCGAATTCAGTAACCTACATCCTGCGCACAAAATACCCCTGGCTCTCGCGAAGTATATATGCCCAACGAACGTAAGAGCCGGTTTTTTTTTCGAGAGAGAGATGCCACGCTAGGCTAAGCATGCAAGTAGGATAGCGGGTGGACACAAAGAAACACACGTATAAGGGGGGTTTCGCTCTCTTTCTCATTCGTTCGTCCGTTCGTTCGTTCGTCTTGACGAGGGCAGCAAAGCGTTGCTTGAAGCGTCTCGTCGTGCGAAAACTTACTTTGTGTACCGCGTGTGTTGTATGGTGGGATCGCCAACCACCCGGCCCCCAATGTGTATATATATATATCAAACGCGCATTCTTTTTGTCTTAATGTGTGTGAACTGAATATATTTATTTTTTGTATTCATATAGGGTTCCATAACGAGATGCATCTATTTCCCAAAGTCCCAAGAAGCTCATCACAGGTGTATTCACGTGTATACATACACGATTATATTCGAGAAACGTGAAGACAGGTAAATGGGCGCGTCGATGTAGGGCCACCACGAAATTGTCTTCATTTTCTGAATGAAAGAAAAACCTGTTTCAAGGCCTCAGACATCAAAGGTTACATAATACACCTAATTACGTATTCTTTACATGGATACCGACATTCAAAAGTCAAAATGCATCGCCGTGCAACTCTTTGTAAAACGGAGCAAATAGAAACGTAATTTACGGGTATATAGGGGAGGGTGGGGCAAAATGACACTCGGGGCAAAACGACCCCCTTGGGGTTTTATTATGAAGGACAATGCCAAAAAAATCTAGATATCTATATTTACAAGGATAGCACACCGACCATTATGCGCTTTCCGGCGACCTGGTAAACACTATTCCCTTATTTTTAGAGAGCTTTGAATTTTTTTGTACACTTTTCGTCATGCACCTTCTAAACTTTGTGCAGGAAGGAATGATAGTTCTTAATTTGCTGTTGTTTCCAGAAAATTATTTTCTTATTTGTCGACTTTTCAGCTTTCAAATTCCGTTTTCAAAAATTATTTTCGTCAACACCAAGATGTTAGGAGTTGCGATTTAACGAAAAAATTCACTCGGGGCAAAATGGCCTCTTCATGGAAGATGCCTTGAAAAAAAGAAAATCGGAATAAATTGATGATTTTTTTCATGAAAAAAAAAAGGCTATATTCAAATAATTGTGGATCGCGTTATATTCAACGAAATCAAACGCGCGGCCAACCAAATTAAAGTTCTTACCAAAACAAAATAATTGCCACAAAAACGAGGTGTAAAAATATTGAAAATCGACGAAACTACAGATCTTTAAATGTAAGGGTCCATTTTGCCCCGGCATTTTTCAGAGTTCCGAAATTTGAAATTTTGGTAAAAAAATCGATTTTTATAACAGAAAACAGATACGAAAAAAATTGTAACCGGTAGATATTTGTAGGGCTTACTTCAGCGAATGTGAATGTGTCATACAGCAATTGATTAACTGTTTTATTAAGATTTTAGCCGAGTTTAAAGCTAGGGGTGCCGTTCTGCCCCACTCTCCCCTACCGCACGTTAATCAAATTCTTTAATAACGCAATAAGCGCTTAGAAGAGAATTACACCTACGTGGCACACTTTAAGAGGTTGTTTAATTCAAAGAGTTGCATAGGCACAGTGTATTTATCTGGTAAGCGAGATCAACCGTTACGTCGTATATATATATATATATATACACCTCCCCTTTTGTCGAGTCCCTCTTTTCGCACGAATTTACGGCACTTCTTCGCGATGCAAAACCGTAGTACTAGTCGCCTAATTGTCTCTCTCTCACTCGAACACAATTGAACTGCGCCAACGAGCTGCTTGCTGCTGCCAAGATTGTTGTAATAATTGCGGAGCTGCTGCTGCGAATATCTGGCACAGTTCGACACTCGGCGTGAACTCTTAATAACGCGGAAATTGTATTGTAAGGCATTTTGATCGGAATAGCGGTTCTTCTTACTACTTTTATTAGTTTCGTTAATCAGCTGATATTCCACGGTTATGAAGATTTATATCGATGTTGGGGAATAAAAAAAAAAGGAGTGGCGTTGTAAAAAAGAGGGAAAGTGAAATGAAAACGTTATAATCGATGTACGAAAGAAAAAAAATGTATATTCCCATCTTTGCCTACACGTAATTATCACACAGGTATAATTAGCCTCGTCGAAAAAAAGCGCGCGTGATTCATGCATCCGGAATCGAAGAAGAAGAAGCCCCCATTTGGAATGATTACTATCGAATATTAAACGCTTAAACTCTTGAATGTTTCATATTGTTAAAACCAAGATTGTTTTAAGCTTAACAAGCGAGGAATGCGAATATTACGATGATATAAAGAAAAAAAAGATAAAGTTTGGCCTTTGAGAATGCGAGAGAGAAGAGAAGGCAGACGTTGCAATTGAAACCGGTCCGACCGGTGTTAAAACGTATATATATATACCATTTAATAATTATAAAGATGCTATACGTGCCTTTACATACTCGACGCGACGAATATCTGGTTTTCGTAACGTTCTCAAAAGTCAATAGATCATCGATTGTAAAGTAAACGTTAGAAAAGTAGTGCTCGAAGAATAATAAGCAAATGCAACTAAAGAGACGAGGCATAACTCTTTCACGTGTCATTTAACCATCGTCTCCGCGCGCACAGACGATGAGTGGAGGAGGAGGGGGAATAAAAATAACCTTACCAAAACACAGACACGTATCGCAGTGCCCTTATGAATAGCACGTGTCTTCAATGATACTTTGAAAAAAAAAGAGAGAAATTGAGATATCGCGTAATTTTTTTTTTTTTTAATTCGTCGGTCGTTGCACTCTTTTTAAAGAATCTGATTCTCTTTATGGGATGTTTACTCGTCGTTAAAGATGGATACTTAGGTGTTCGATTTTAAGAAAAGATACTCGGTGGAAAAGAAAAATGATGACTTTTCTATCGTCTCTCTGACAATCGCTCGAGATAGAATCTCTCAATCATGATGGAGTTTCTTCTACGAAGGACTTTTTAAAAGTCTTTCTCTTTCACTTTTAGTTACTACCTCGTAAAAAAAAACTGACGTGTAGCTACTGCCTGCATATTTACACACTTCTTTTTTTCCTTCTTCTTACTCAATCGAGTGTTTTTTTTTTTCAATAATTGATGAATTATGCAATTTCGCGGAACTCTAAAGAAAAACAAAATGATTCGTTTTATAATTGCAGACACTTCGGTGATTTTCGATGACGAGTGTGATAATTAACGAGTATCTCATTTTGAAATCGATATATACGGCATTGTAGATTCAATAAATGATTTCTTCAGAGAAGCTTAGCACTCAACGCTCAAAGTAAATTTATTGAATTATTAACTTCGAAAACCGGATACCGTTGTAAAAAAAAATGCAATC
The DNA here is from genome assembly GCA_035047105.1 of Galeopsomyia nigrocyanea. Lineage (NCBI taxonomy): Eukaryota > Metazoa > Arthropoda > Insecta > Hymenoptera > Eulophidae > Galeopsomyia > Galeopsomyia nigrocyanea. Next base: position 5,493,088 of record JAWWMK010000040.1, on the reverse strand, counting down.
GACGTTTCAGCGGAAAGCTGGCGATGCAAGATAATCTTGGCAATGAGTATGATGTGCTTTTTTTTATCGTAAACGACATCCACAGACAGAGAGAGAGAGAAAATAGCGAGGCGCGTTGTTCGTCATCTAGGAAAAGCTACGTACGCGAGAGAGAGAGTCGTGATAATCAGTCGGCATCCGGCGCATCGGTGGAATGTATCGAGCTGCTTCCGCTCTGAATTTCTCCCGAGAAAGACAGAGAAGAGAACAAAACGGGATGGGCGTAATGAGTCTAAGATTATAAATGCGTAATATTGTAACAATACAATTTCTTCGATATAAGAAACAGAATAATCAAAGTATATATAGCAGGTCGAACTAAAATTCGAATCTGGAGCAACGCACAGTACGATTATAATTGGCGTTAAAAGTGTATAATGGTGTCTTGAGAATCCGGCAACAAAAGACTTTTTTTTAATACAATAAAGGCTATATGATGTCGTGTACGGGAGGGTAATAAGAAAAAATTAACCTGAATTGGCATTTATTGTCTTGGAAATTACGCAACACTATACGGACTCCTCCTTCGTCGTCTTGTTTCTCCATTTTTTTTTTTAATTTTTACTGTGGCTTCCTCTCCTCGGCAATTACTCACCACACTTTAAAAGTACACTTAATCAGCTTTAATCAGGTCACATACCTATTCGCGTTGATTGAATTTAGTCGCGAACTCCAGGCCGATTCGAGTGTGTCTGTTACTTATTTTTCTGTTTATTTTTAGCCTCTTTCCTGGCGGAAATTCATTATACATGGACGCTCGATTAATCTCGGGGCGCGCGCGGTTGTAAATGAGAGAAAAACCCTTTCTCTCCGAAAATATAACACGCGGTCGTTAAAAGTGAAATAGTTTTTAGAGCTGCGGGCGGCTGTTGGTTTCTCTCGAATATATACACTGAAAGAAATTTGGCGCGATTAAACGGCCATGGGTCATGGCAGTCAGATCGCGCCACGAAAATGGCATCC
>JAWWMK010000040.1:5452686-5491986 GCA_035047105.1 Galeopsomyia nigrocyanea | reverse complement strand
CTCTCTCTCTCTCTCTCTCTCTCTCTCTCTCTCTCTCTCTCTCTCTCTCTCTCTCTCTCTCTCTCTCTCTCTATTCTTTAGCCGCGCGCTTAATCGCAGCCGACGAAAGTCGAGATCACAATTGTCCTCTCTTTAACTTTTTTTGTTGTTGTTGCTGATTACGCGCCGTTACACATGTGTCTCCGAAGGGAGCGGCATGTTGCATCGGAATCAATTGGCCGATAAATCAAACGTGATTTAGCAATGATTTCAGTGTCACGCGCGACTGCTACTCCGCTGCCTTATTGTTTTCGTTCGCTCTCTTTTCTCCTCTCGCCAGAGATAGTATGTATATGTGTGTATCTCATGCCAATCTCGATTACGTCAGACTCGGCAGCAGCAATGGCATACGTTCTTTCTTACTAATTGAGCGCAATTTTGCCAAATTTACCAGGCTTTACTTCGAAGATGATGATGATTGATTATCGTGGTATAGAAAGTCAGCGGCGTTTTATTCGACTTTGTATTCTCACCCACGAGTGCGCTTTTTCAATTGTATCCAATGGAGAATTGATTTTTTTTATTGTTTTTTTATTTTCGGGGGGCAATGTCGAAAAATTGATGATGTTTCTTCGCTAAGAATAACTCGAGGAGCTGCAGTTTTTTTTATATTGGAAGGATGTCTCATACAAAAGATGATCGTTAAGAATTTTTTTTCTTTTGGTCCATGAGTCAAACTCTCAGCGAGCAGAAAAAAAAAAGAACACGAGATATTATCGTAAAGACAGATTATGAAAAAGAAAAATTACAGAGTGAAAAACGAATGTTTCCGTTTGACATGAAACGGGCAAATAGTAAGTTTTAGCACCAAAACGCATTCTCTCGTTGTCGACCACGCGCCGTGTGTTGTTTTCATTATAATACTTGGAAAAGTCGCACGAATTGTGATTTCCGCGAAAAGAATGGATAGAATGGCATGTAGGTTGCGCAAACAAAAACAAAACAAAACACGAAAAACGCGCGGCAATCTGTGCATGAATATAAAGGTGTATATAAACGTGTGAATGAACTAACCGGTTGCCGTGGCAGTCCCAACGAGGTAGCAGCATACAAAGCCAAGGACCAAAGTGACCTGCACGACAAGGCTCCTGCTCATTCGTCTGGGTTGCTCGTCCCCCGGACAGAGTCCTTTTCCTGGCTTTTTGCCCATTCTTCTTTCTTTCTTTTTTTTTCTTCTTTCGTTTTCTCGACGCACTCACACTCAAGCCCGCGCACTCGCGCACTTTTTGTCTTGCCTTGCGTTGGGAAAACGTCGGGCGAACAATCGGAAGAGATTTCGGTCGCGTCTCACGTAGGGCACAGCAGTAGAGCACCGCCGATCGTGATGGAAGCTGCTGCTTCGAAGCTACACCAGGTAAACCGGCGGCGCATCTTCGCGAGAGTTCTTCTTATCTCTCTTTCCCACTGTCCTCCCGAATAGCACGAAAATTGTGCAGGTGTGCGTACGCCGCTATCGCTTGGCCGTTATCAGCCGAGCGATAAACACGTTGCTCGTCCACACATTCGTATATTATGGTTATACACACGCGCCACACAGCTTCGTCGATCTGCGCTAATTCGCGCGAGGGCAACCGCACAAAAATGCCGTGGCGTCGTTTATGAGGGCAAAAGGTACTCTGTGTGTCGAGTGACGCACACACACTGTAGCGTATTTAGCGTGGAATAGCGTATATGTGAAACCGTAGAGAGTAGGTAGCACAAGGCGCTGCTGGCCCCTCTCGTGCAGGTAAGCGAAAGGCAGAGCGCGGAGCGCGCTCACCTGGTAGCCACACTACTACAACCTGGCAACCCTGCGCTCGCAACTCAACAACTTCTTTGCACTGTCTCTCGCTTTTTCGATCTTCGATGAACAACACTCGCGCTGATAAACAACTGCACTTGCGACGAGAAAAACGTCGAAAAAAATAGCGTCGATCGTTCGTCAGTTGAAAAACGCGCTCGGGCCCGTGCGGCTGAACGATTCGCGCACACCGCGCGCTACTCGCTCTGCCGTACACTGTAGCGATAGTATACACACACTGCCTGTGGAATGCAACTGACTTGAGCTTGGCTACGCGCATGACCGGACGAACGCCTCTCTCCACCAATCCCCATGCGACGCCAGCCCGCAGCACACCTTTTCCTTTTGCCTTGCTTGCCGCGAGGGGAATGCCAGCGGTGACCGTCAGAGAACCTTCACTACCGATTGCTCCTTTTACAGCCCATACCTATAAGTATCATATGCGGTCTTTCTTTCCGCCCTCAGGCTTGAATGAAAGTGACCGACTTTACAAGTCGTGACGATGCTAGTGAATGGATTGCTCGAGCCTCGAGGTCACACTAAAGACATCTAACGATCGCTGCGAGTACTTATCTCATGTTTTTTTAATGTCAACTTACCGATCTGGCAATCTACATACTTTTACCCGTTTGTTTCCTTATAACGGCTGAAAATCTAGACACGTGGTTGGGATTTAATTTTTTCAGTTTGTTTTGCAACGGCTCATTTAGCTCATTTACGGACGATTAGGAGCTTGTGGTATTTAGTCATCAATATTTATACAACTTTTAATAATGGATCATTTAATAATTTGATTTGAAATAAAAATTATTCTTGTATGAAATCAAAAATTAATTTTCCGATTTGAAGAGTGTAAATACACTGAATCCGAAATTTACTCTATTTTGTGTTTAAAATAAAAATTAATTTACCTCGTGTCCTTTTTAAAGTCTTAAAAATATCAATGTAAAATAAGTGAGAATGTAAAATAATAAGACATTATTTACGTATTGACATTTATTCAAGATGCATTCATCACCTTAAGTGCCAACACGGTTTTTTTGTTTTTATTATAAGATTAACTTAAAAGAAGAATCCCAGAATTTTGCCTCCCAAATGTTTTCTCCTGGCCTCCTCATGGTCCATGATTCCACCACTCGTAGTTAAAACAACATATCTAAAGAGACAAAAATATTCTTGGAGTTAGTTATAGTTCATTTTAAGATAAAAATTGTTTGAATCTGCACAATGCAAAAGTAATGAATCAACTCACCCAAACTGACGACTTGGAAGAAGATTGTTGGTCCACTTCTCAATGTCATTGATTGGAACGTCAAATCTTGGGGAAATGACACCACATTTGTTTAGCCTTCCGGTAAGATTAACAACAACCTTTCCACTCCTGTGGTCATCAACAATTTCAAATTCGCCGATGTAGCCTAGAAGAATAAATAGTTGATTCAATAATTACTGTTACAGACACTGTATGTGAGTTATGAATGAAAACTATTGATTGACATTTATTTCTCTTAGGTGATCTTTATTTAGTTCACAGTATATAGAAATTGGTAAATCTCAAATACTTTTAATCTAATATTTGGATGACAGAAAAAATATTTGACAGCTTTTCAGATATATGTTTGCATTACATTTACATCATGATATAACAAACTTATAATAAAATTTTAAGCAGTATGGAAAGTATACAATTTTTTGATGTAATATTTGATTTAATTTTTTTAATGCAGTCAATTATCAATTTATGTAAGCTATTAGCAAATCGGTAAACTAATGTGCACTCCAAAATTTTTACATACAAAGTTTATGAGTGTAATTTCAACTAGCACTGTTATTGTGTACTATTTATTATTGAATAGTATTGTGTAGTGAAAATGAAAATAGAACTCACCATGCTTCATCATTACTGTGAGGAATTTGACAATAACTTTTGAGCAAGGGCGAAGTAGCACTTGCCTCTTGCCTCGCTTTTCAGCATTGTTGATTGATTTGAGGGCATCACTCAGTACATTCATACGCACCATGGCTGTCAAAACAAAAGAAATTAATGAGTACTTCGATGTCACAATTGTTATTTTATTTAGTATCAAAAACAAGATTCCTGCATATTTTTTTTAATAAAATTTTGGGACAAAACAAAATAACCTAACTTATCAGCTGATTTTCATTACTAGATCTTTGAAACTCAAATTGTTAAAGTACCCCAAGTTTGTAAAGACTACATGAGTAGAATATTAGTTTCAGCAAAATGTGTCACAGTAATAATTGCAATGAATAAAAAGAACTGAACATCACTAAACAGACACTGTTGCCGCTAACGTAACCTTACTTTTTCAACAACCGTATAACACAAACAAAAGTAATTTACAGACAAAATAAGGTTCGCACTATAAAATTGAAACTCTAACACATCCGCGATTACATGAATCTTCTTTTCGTAATTGTTGATTTCGTCGATTACCTGCGATGAAAATTTGTTTATCACAGCGACATACACGCTCGATAATACCCGAGGTAAAAGGAATCCATTTCGTTTCCCGTTCCGAATAGTTGGCGAGCTTGTCATAGAACAGCGAATCGAATCGGTTTGTGACCCACAAAGCACGAAATTTGAAAACATCGGGGATCATTAACAAAAGTTGGTATCTATTTTTTGCTACTATTATTAACAATTGAAAAATAAAAACCCATAATATTTTTTTCAAACAAGAACAAACAACAAGTTACAAACGAAAGTTACAAACAACAAATTATACAAAATATTTTTGTATATACCATACACAATAAACACTTATCTATATCTATCAACAAAAAATACTTATGTGAATTACTCAAAATCTCTCTTTTTTCTTCTTCATTTATTACGTTGACACAATAATTTTTATACGAAATCGTGTTTAATAAAATATGCGAAAAATTCTTCAATGAATCGTTAATGCATAGATATATCAAGATCCAAATATTGACGTCAAAATAAATTTAGTGACCATCAAGCAATCTGCAGTATCAATAATAATAATTAGATCAACAAAAATAAATGAGTAACAAACATGGATTTTTTCAGATTATGTAATTGAATTATGAAATGCAAAATAAAATATCCGGAACAAAGCCAGCACATTTTGCTCTCTGTTCGTCGAAAAAATGTAATACGAATCCCTTCGAGGAGAAACAGAGAGAAATAGCGATAAGAAATTTTTAACCGCCACCGTTTTGTTTTACAAACTCAGTAGCAGAAATATGCTCAGTCGTTGAGATGAAATTGTATTGTACGGACGTGATTTTGTCACATTGAGTTATAAAAGTATTTACGAAGATTGAAATAAATTGCGATCGTGAAGTGTAGAGCTTTTGTTTTTGTTTGAGTGCCAGTGTGAATATTGTTGTCAATTCCAAATATCGATTTTAGTGCAAAGGAGTGTATACTTTTTGAAAACTCTTCAATTTTAACATTGACTTTTGTACTCCGATGAATCGTTAGTAACAAAAGGATGATCACCATGAAAATCGTGGTGAATCGACATAGAAACACTAGAACAGGTAAAATTCGTTCAAAATTTAATTATCAATTGCTATAGTAACACTTCGGCTCAATTTATCGAAAACTGGTACATATACATTATGCTCTTGTATCGTATTACTCATTTTAGTGATCAACACCGATTTTGAGGAACCATTGATGGTTTTTGACAGTCATTCACAAAACCGCTCTTATTACACAGCTGCCGATTCAGCTTCGAGAGAGAGGGATAATTCATTTCAACACAATTGGAGAAGACCAAGGAATACATTTTTTGAAAGAAAACGTATTGAAAGAAAGGTACTTATAATCATAAACTTCATAAATTTGTTGGTATGACTGTTTTAGTGCGGTGAACTATCAAAATAAATTTAGGTACTATTGATAACATTGCGTATAAGGATACGTATTTTATAACTCACGTGTTACCGGCTTTGTCTGAAAATTAGGACATTATGTCGACGTTCTAGAGTAGCCCGGGCTAACTCGAGGTGTCTTCCGGTCGTTGAACTTTAGAAAAATTAGACTCTTGCACGTCGCCGTTGGCTTTCCCAAGGTTGTATACATATAGTACATACACTTTGAGTGACGTTTGGCCGTAACAGAAGAGAAAGAAAAATCAGCTTTTTTTGTGAGTGCAAAGTAATCAAGCTTGCGGTTTCGGTTCTGGTGCTAATGTATTATATAATCTACGTGTTCAAATCTATGGAAATTGATTATAGTTTCTTAATTCAATAGAACATCGTTTAAAACAAATACTTCGGTTAAAAAAAAGTAATTTACAAACAAAATTTGTGGTAATGTTTTATTAAAAGTTATGAAGAATCGTGACTTTATTTAATTACAAAAAAATTGTAGTTTTTGACGAGAGTTTTCTACGAGAGCACTGTGAAAAATTGTTGAAATATTGATTAATTTTTGAGATAAATATTAAATCATTATGAATGAGTATTAATTTTATATAAACATTGAAGTGAATCCATGAAAATCGAGATAAAAATTTATGGAAAACTGCTCATTTTGGAAAATGTATGCACTTTTTGATACATTAATGCGGAAAATCTTGAACGCGAACATGTATTCCTTGTTTTCTAATATTTATGGGGAAAAAGTCAATTGTTAAGACTTCGAAAAATTTCTGATGTACAATTTTTATATAGTTTTCATAACTTGCAAATTTTGAAAATGTTTCAAATATTTTCTAAATTAATAATGATTTGTTAATTGTTCATTCATTCATCTTCTAAAATTGTAATTTCAAAAGTTTTATTATGTGTTTTAAGCATTTACGATGACATTCTTCGATTATCAATGAAGTTTCATAAATTTATACACATACATAGTTACGCAAGTGGAATTTATTGGATTTCATGAAGTTCCATACATTTTTTGTCGAACTTTTCATAATTTTTAAAGCTTGTAATATTACTTTGGAGTCAATCGCCTCAATCATCATAATTATGGCTATTTATAGCTTGACAAAAAATGTATAAATTGCCACGAAAATTAATAAGCATTCATGTACCATGTTTATAGTTATAATGTAACTTAAGTGTCCATTCATTAATGCTCGACGAGATGCAATTTTATGCAGTAGAAATATATTAGTTCATAAAACTATGTGTTGATTTTTCATAAAAATTGCATGCAATTTTTATGAAGAATTAATATTTTTTGAAACTTCTTTACACACAAATTATCGAGTAGTGCACAGATATCCGAAACCCATGAGCATTTTCCAATAATAATTTGCAGAGTTTATTCGTAATAATTCGTTGATACTTTACTTATAATATTCATCCATCATAATTGTTTAGTATTTATCTCAAAGATTAATTAATGTAGTGAGAAAATGTCATTGACTCTTCGTTTCAGGCGAGTTAGATATTTTAGTTCACGATTATGCCATTGACCTTCAAGGAAGTTCAGTGTATGCCTGGCTTTTTTATTCTGTACTTTACTTTCTTTCTTAGCCCGGGCTTGCATGAAATCGAAAGTAAAAAAAAGTCGTTGACCTGTAGCTTTAGGAAAGTTAGAAATTTATTCCCGAATATTAATAAAATTTTCAATAATTTGTCATACGGTTTTCATTGAAAGTCTTTGAAACATCATCAGTATAGAGTAGAGTATTGTGGATCGAAATAGCCCTTAGCTTTTTCAACATTATATTTATCTTCGTTCTTTCAAATATTATAAATGTTTTGTTCGCGGTTGTTTTTATCCCCAAAATTTGATTTTACAAAATAGTGTCTGATTTTTGTCATTATCAAGGCAGATGTATCAGAACAATATGGTCATAAAAAGTTCTACTCTCTTTTTTAATCACTCGGTTAATGTAACACAGATCCATTATTTATTTACGGTTTATGTTTTATTCAATAACCGTATTGTTGAATCATGAAATTACAGTATGTAAATTAATGCTGCTAAATTTAAATTAATACGGTTAAAGATTGCAATTAATTTTTACTGCATTCTAAAGTGCGTTTTGACAATTATTGAATTTATAAATAACGAATTTATAAAAATTCATTCAGAAATACACGTCTTTATTATTGGACTAATTTACTCTGACTTTTTGGATGCCGTTTCGCACCATGCAAATTTTTGCAGAGAGGCATGGTTGTAAAAGCGAGAAGTATGAAATAAATTTTGTAAGAAATTTTAAATGTGTAAGACGAAATCTCAGTTTTAAAAACGTATTCGGTGCAATTTCAATAAGTAAAAAACATCAAATTTTCAAAATTTTAATTAAGCGTTATTCGAATTTATCTGAAAGACACACTAAAAAACAATGATAGGGACGTTTACCCTATTTGAAATAGATTGGCTTTCACATTTTAAAAATAGAGGGTGCTGGGCATCGAAATTTTAAAATTGGAAAGCTTACTGATGCGGGAACAATTTTCTGAAATTTCAAATATACACCTCGCGAATTGAACAAAGTTGATTGTAGAGTGAATTGGAAAATATGTGCTGAAATTTAAAAACTCGCTCAAAAATGAGAGAATTATAATAATATATAGTAGTATACTTAGGTCACTGATCAGCTCAAGATGGTTGCTTTTTTAATACCTAATGATATCATACTGAAAAAAGCATAAATTTTAGTATCGTCCTTGACAGATAAACTCCATGGGGGGCCATTTGATCCGATCTTCCGTAATACCCTTTCTACACCGAGAGGGTTATCTTATATGCCGCCTTTGAACCGCTTTGTCGGTAAAGTGGATGATCCTCCGATGTAGAAAGGGTATAACCGATTTTTCTACAATTACCACATAAATATGTTTCGAATTAATATTACTATTTATTACAATCAGATTCATCTTCAAACGTAATATACTAGCAATATATCCAAACTTTTTATAAAAATTTATCATGGTCCGAGTGAATACGAAATAAGTTTTAATGATTTTTTAAATATTTTACGTATAATATTTTACGTGTAAATCGTGAGTAATCGTGACTTTTTATGAATAAAAATTGTTTTTCACAAATTCTTACGAATTTCTCTACAAGTCTTCACAAAAAATGTTTCAACTTTTCTCATTGTTTGAACGTCACTATTTTCCAAGATGAATAATTTCATTGCCTTTCATTTACTACAAGAAAAAACTTTTTCAAAGTTAAATCAGCCTCCTTCAAGATATAATCTAATAAGCTAAGATATTACCCATGCATAAGATGTGCTTATAATTTCATTTTCACTTAGAACGAGCACATTTCCATCCGCTAAGTTAGCTCATGCAGCAATACAAACATTCTTTTTACAGGAACGTAACGCAAGATATCACGCGAAGAAGCGAGTGAGAAGAGATTTAGCCATCACAAGAGAGCAATTTGCCCAGCTATCGGTGAGCTTTTCAACGAACGACCAAAAGGTACGCATTAGAGAAATGTCAATAAAAATTTTGAGAAATGTTAAGTGACGAAATTTAATGATCTATTTGATTGATGGTGCACGCGCGTGCGTTGCAGGACGAGAGAATCGAAAATAGCTCGGAGCCTAGCTGCGCGATCCAGCTGAAAAAACCAGTTTTACAGGTAATTTCCCCGATATATTCCCTCATTATATCATAATCTCATGAGTATAGATAGTATCACTATAAAATTCTCAATATACCGACAATTAAAAACGACTGCATTCGAAACCTTCTTTTTTTTTTAGTTTTCTAGGAGCTACGAAGAGCCATCGTCGTCGAACGCGTGTGCCGCTTCGTCAACTTCGACCGAGAAAGCAGACCCTTCGAGCGAATCTTTGACCAAAATTTTCGAGTGCAGAATGTGCCCAAATTATTCGGTACCAGAAGTGCACGAATGTTCGGAAGGCCACCTCGTTTGTCCCGAATGTTGCCTCATATCGAGTCATTGCACTTTGTGCAGTAACGAAAGCTTCGACGACGAAAGCACAAAGAGGTGCAGCGATTTCAGACGCGTCCACTGCATGGAGAAGATCGCTTCGTTGTTAACGTTTCCGTGTCGCTGGCGCGAGCGCGGATGTTTGGAGTATCTCGGCCCAGGGGATTGGCGCGATCACGTCGACTCGTGCCGGCATGCCGAGGTGCTGGTGAATCCACTCGCTTCTGCATCACAAGTGAGCAGCAGCGACTTGTCGGATTACGAAATTGACGTTGAAGAAAAGTGTCGTTGACCCTCAGTTTGATTTTTTGGTTCACGGTGTGTCGTTGACCCTTTCAGCGTCTGTGACTCACTTTTACGTCATAGGTTGTTTTACTTTACTTTCTTTCATAGTCCGCGCGTGCATGAAATCGACAGTGAAGTAAATGTCGGTGACCTGTAGTTTTAGGAAAGATGGATGCTTGTCTCGCGATGTGTCGTTGACCCTCAGGGAAGTTTTGGGCGTCTGGGTTTTCCTTACTTTCTTTCGTAAAACGAAGGTCAACGACACTTTCTTCACTGTCGATTTCACGCACTCCCAAACTAAGATGCTGAACCTTAGGAAAGTTGAGCGAGGATGGTACGTTTTTTTCCGTCGTAAGGTACTTTACTTTCTCCCTTTACTTTGGGCGTGCGCGAGTTGAATACAAAATCCGCCTAATGCCCGATGGTCAAAGTGTACGTTGCTGTGTTACACTGATTGACTAAATGTACACGTTTGAGTTGCTTACAAATAGGTATCTACAACTGAAAACGTTCATTCATATTTTACAAGTTTTTGCATTTCAAGTAGAACGAAGATCGGTATGGTCAGACAGATGCAGGTTTTTGCATGCGCGCCACAGAAACATTCACAAACTCCTACTTAACATAGTGAGTAAGTAGCGAAGATTTGTAATGATCAGGCGAGAGAATTTTCGTAGTAAAAAAGAATTTCTTAAACTGGTTCTTGAATCGTCGATCTTAAAATAAGAAAAAATTTTCTCAATGCAAGTGAAAATTTTTTGTTTTCAGATACTCTTTTCTCAGGTCGGAGTATTTGAAAATACAGCAAATTTAAGATTTTTTTTTTGCAACAATGTAGTAGTACACGTGGACAAAAGCGTAATTCATTTTTTCTTACCAATAAAAACAACGCATCAACACAAGGACAATTATCGCATTTAAAGTTATAAACACGTGGCGAGATACTTTTTCCTGTTTTGTAAACGATAACTCCAAAAAATAAATAATATATATCAGCCACGCGATAATTATAAGTGAAGTATAAGATAATTATAAAGTAAGCATTGTTCATTTTCGTAAAAATGTAAACGATTGCAAAATTAAATAAGCAACTCGTAGTTTTAAGCAATTTGTAAACTTTCACTAAAAAAAAATGTTACCTTAATTACGACAAGTCAACTGTAAGATTAGATTAGCTATTATTAATTTTTACAAAAATGTAATATTGCAATTGCATAATAAATAAACATTATACACATATTTGTATGACCTCACGACCAACCTCACGATCAAGTTTTCGATTTAGCATCTCAACAGCTGTCGCGCGATACGACGTAATGCCCATTGTAAAAGAACCAAAATTAAAAGCCTCATAAAGTAAACACGCCACAGGTAAGTAAATGTATGTACGTAGCAGCGCACACGTGCTCGCGTGCACTTATATTACACAAACGTAAATACAAGGTATAGGCAGGTATTCGAACTCCGCCACCCAAAGACGCATAATAGCCGCAAAAAGCATCATCTGATATACATATGTATATATCGAACACAGCCGAAATTAGCCGCAGCGAGTAGAAAAGCGTCAACTAGATCACACGGCGAATAAACTAGGTCATCGAATGATTTAATTCGACCAAATGGCAATCCACGAGTGATGACCCACACCCTTGGGAAAAAATATACCTAATATCACCTAGCGTACGCCGCGCGCGCGAAATCGTTTATCGCATAAAGAGAGCGCTCTCTCGGCGCTTTACTTGGTGGGCAACGAACGACGGAGCTCTCTGCTGCTGCTCCTCGACAGACGCATAAAAGGTCTGCATTCTTTTTACGAGAAGAAACAGGTAGGAATAAGAAAGAGCGAGAGAGAGAGGGAGAAGGATGAAACTATAGTCGTCGTCGGCATGACAGACCGTGACCTTGAGCCGTGGCCGCCGTTTCGTTAATTTCACAACGCATGGCCCACTTCAGCGAGCTCGCCCGTGAAAAAAAATCCAAGCTGCGAATCTCCCTCGCGTGATCGGCCATGTCGCGCTCTCGAGCGTAACCCATCATACGCGAGTCCAGTGCAAAATTCTCGGCGACGATCCATAGCCGGTGTTCTCGTAAGGAGAGTGCGGAGCGGCGAGATCGTGGCCAATCGTGGCCACGTATAGTGACTGTCTCGCTCGGTAAAGCAGCCGCTCTCGCACACAAACACAAACGCGAAGAACACACACGCAGGTGCCGCAGTACAACGAGAGAGAGAGAGAGAGAGAGAGGAGAATCAGTGGGAGAGAGAGAGAGAGAAAGAGGGAGGATAGGCGGATGAGCATGTGCACGAGCGAGAGGGGCAGAGGCAGAGAGCGAAGTAAAGAGAGAGCAAGACAGGCAGGCAGCAGCGCCAACCAACCAGCCAACCATCCACAGAGAGGTGCAGAGAGGAACGAACTGAAGAGGCTGCTCAGTCGCTCGGCTCGGATCTGAATCCGATCGAGAGCCGTGCAGCAGTGGTGTCAGAGCCGTGTCTTCGCTCCTTGTTCGTGGTGCTCGTGCATGCAGCTGCAGCTGTGTACGCGCAGTGTAACGTCCAAGTGCGCGTTTTCCATCTAATTGTTGCTCCCGATCTCGCGCGCGACTCGCGGACCACATTAGCAGCTCTTTCTTGCTTATTGTCGTGTTGCTGCTGGTTGCTGCTACTCGTGAGGCGCTGCGAGCTGTGGTGCTGCTCTCCTCTCCTCTCCTCTGCTGCTGCTGCTGCTGCTGCTGTGTTGCTGCTACTGCTGCACTGCTGCTTTGCGGGTTGCCCATCTCCGCAACTCATGCTGACAGCTTCGTCAGCGAGAGCTCGGGCCAACGACGCAGTCACTCTGCCGTAGCCGACACCTCGTCATCGACTTTTTCGGAGCGTGTGTGGACTGTGGATTCCGTGCAGTCAGCGAGCAAGAGAGCTACTTGCGTGCGCCCATCGCGGAGAGAGAGAAAGAGAGAGAGAGAGAGAGAGAGAGCGATAGATTGAACGAGAAAAAGATAGAGCGCAAGGAGGAGGAGAGGGAGAGAGAGAGAGAGAGAGAGTCAAACTCCAAGTGGCTGCTGTCCTGACGACGACGATGCGCCGGCCCAGCCAGCTGACCATCTCCCAACTGGAGTTCGAGCCTTGAGACACCGAGATGGCAATGAAGCGAATGACGATCAGCAGCGGGCTAGCAATTCCGCAGCCACCAGTCTACTAGCTCCATTACCAAAAAAGGGTTCATTCACCTCGACCAGCTCGCCAACTCGACTCCAAAAACGAACAAGCGGTCAGCAGCTCCGACCTCGTGTCTCCGCGAGTCGTCATCGCCCTCTCCATGGAGCCCAACCGACCGCCCATCATGGAGTCCAACGCGAGCCCTACCCCCAAAACCTCCGCCCAGGTGCTCTTGAGCAAGGGCAAACGCATCGCCGCCAATCACATCTACCAGGAGTTCAGCAATACCGGACGTGCCGCCGGCGAGCCCAGCAATCTCACTCAGATACTGGACATCCTGCTCAGTCCCACCAAGCCCATCGATGACTGGGAGACCATCGACTGGATGAAGTGGCTGATGGCTGGTGGCCGCACCCCTGATGAATTTGCCAACACAGGTTAGTGTATACCCTCTTGTTTTTTTTACCAACCACCCAGCCAGCAGTAATGCTTCTGCTCCGTATCACATGACTTTGGCTCATTTCCCTAATTATTGGCTATTTTTAAATGCCTCTTCATATGATGTAATGTACGCGATCTTAGTGCAAGTACCTCACCTCTTTGTTAATTTCAGTGAGGACATTCGACAATGCGACAACTTGTGGATTAGTTTGGACACCAAATTTTGTGGCATACCGCTGTCGTACATGTGGCATTTCCCCCTGCATGTCTCTGTGTACCGATTGCTTCAAAAAGGGCAATCATCACAAGCACGACTTCAACATGTTTCTTAGTCAAGCAGGTGGAGCCTGTGACTGTGGTGATACTTCTGTCATGAAAGAGACAGGGTGAGTACAGTATAATTGAACAGAATGGCCTTTACCAAGGCACTGCTAGCATACTAATGCTACTTTTGTTTGGAATAGATTTTGCGACAGACATGGGCCAAAAGCAACTGGGAATTGTCATAACTTGGAAGCACCGGCCAATCTGATGTCAGTTGCTGTAGCAATGATGCCAAGAATTATATTGAGACTCATCCAACATTTGAGAGAAAATTGGTAAGATTATTTTCCAATAAAAGCTATTGAATTTAGTTGCAAAATACTCAGAGTTGCATAATTATGTTAAAGACATGAGTTTGGTTGTAGACCAAAATCTTGGTACTAAGCTTAGTCTGAAAACGTTCAATACAGTACTTCATTTAAATAGTATCAATAAAAACTGTGTTTTCATTCTTTGCTTTTTGCTGTAGAATGATAAAAGTTTGATTTTAGCTAATTATCATCAATAAAATCACAGATTATTACGTGCATTCCTTTAAACAACCTTGAATCCTATTTTAATAATTATTCTTTCTGTTTTACTTATAGCAAAGTTGGTCAAAATGAATATATTACTGCAATTCAAGAAGCTGATGCATATTTGCAAATGCTACTTGAACTCAATAATATGGGAGCTCTGATGAGACATGTAATGACAACTGCTCTAACAAATCCTCAAAAGTATCGCGGTCTCATGGATCCTTCAACTTATTCTGGTCAGTCGGAATATGATAGCTACCTTCAAGATAGCAACAAAATTTATCAAGATGCGATCAAGGGTTTGCCAAATCCAGAACCTCCAGATGAGTACAAAGGTAAATTACTCGTTTTATTATTTAGAGACGTTTGACCTTCGAACTTGATTCGTTTTATTTTATCACTGTATTACTATTAATCGATCCAATTCCCTGCTCAATCAAACGACGCGAGAATTGAAATTCACGAACGTTCTTTTTCTTGAGTAAATGAAAGTGAGAACACTCGCCAAAACTCGGTTTCAATAAATATTTATACAAAAGTGTAATACCGATCGTATTTTTTTGTAACAGAATGTGCATCATTGCAAGAACATCTGGAACACACGACGTTTTTGGAAGAATTGGTGTTCTGGACCGTGGCTTATGAGTTTCCACAGAAACTCGTCTGCTTCTTATTGAATATGCTGCCTGATCCAGATTATAAAGAAGCACTGACACGGGCTTTTGTTCTACACTATAGCCGAATTTCCATGATGTTGGAACGTTCAGCAGAACCGGAACATCTAAGCAACAGAGTTGTTCACGTCAGTGTACAAGTAAGTTGTATTTACATAAAGTTTTATTTGGGTTTGTTAGTTCTCCTAATTCGTATTATTCCTAAAAATACGAACATTTTTTATAAGAAATATGTAGATAAGTAGCTGAAATGTATCGATCTATTTATTTAATAGTTAGTTTGAGACGTTCTCGAAGTTACAATTCCAATATCTTACATTGGCCATTAAAAGTTAATTACGTGATTTTTTGATAAACCGACAATAATTTCGTTTCTATAACGTTCAGAGTTGTTGGAAAAATTATATTGAAAACTTATCGCATACGACGTTAAAAAAACTATTGACTTTTTTATTATTAAATTATAGCTTTTCCGTATACCTATTAGTAAACGCGATTACGGAAACTGCATTATTAAATTTGATTTTTCAAGAAAAAAAAAAGAATGTGTGTCACGACAAATACTTTTTTTAATAACAGTATTCTAAAAATAAATCAAACTATATTGATTGGAAGTGAGAAGCCGATCGAGCGTAATGTCGCGTTTGTACGCTTTACTGAGATCAAGTCACGGGTTCTTCATACCTTATTACACATTCTTGAAAATGAAAAATTTATTTTCTTTTTTCTGTTGCTAAAAAATTCAATTTTTTAAATTAAATTTATTAAAACTGAATAATTGAAAGCGTCTTTTGCCTCAAAAGTTATGTACCAAAGTTTGTTTAAAAAATATGAAAGGCTACTATTGTAAACGGTATAACGACTCCAAAACATTAATGACAATTGAATAAATGTTTAAGGATAAGATACACGTGCGAAAGTACACGTTTGAGGCTACACATTTTGCGAATAAAACAATCAAAAACGTCATTCTGAGTTTCTGACGTTCTAAAATGATTAATATTTATAATGATAAGACCAATGAAACAACTTCAAATCGTATAAATTTTCCGTCTTCGTAAGCAGTTGCAATGAATAACATCGCGTTATCGTAACTTCAAACAAGAATAAACAACCAATCGTGTTATTTTAAGTGAAACGTAGTTTTTATTTTAGAATGATCGACTTTTCAATACACTTAAGTTTAGTATCTTATCACATGCGTGAGCAGCGGACCAATCACCAATTAATATATTTTTCACGTTTTTGCAAATGAAGTCTGAACATATTTTTCGGGAATTATTCTAGATCTCGTAGTTTCCTTGAATCTATAATTAAACGTTAGTTATTGGAAGATTTTTATTATTGTTCAATGGGATATGTATTTTATTTCAAAGAATAATATGTTGCTCCATGCAATATTGTACTATCAAAGTCATGAAAATAAATGATTAAAATAAATGATACCAAAAACTATATTATATCTATATATAAACTGATTGCTGACAACTAACTTTATTTATTGGTTACTTTGATTGTAGACTTTACTTTTCAATTGACAAATTCAATATACAATTTATCACATTTTTATATGCTTTACACTTTTTACAGCTATTCAGCAATGAAAGTTTGGCACTGAGGATGGTTGATCAGCTGAAATTACTTCACGTCATGGTGATCAGTTTGAAATATATGATGAGCAAAATTTTAATTCAAAACAATCTTCACGGTAAATATTGTTTGTAAAACCCATAAAATTCCATTTATTGTTTCAAACCCGTAATTTCATTTTGTGTTGTAGATCCAGATAAAAATTTCCATTATGTCGTTGATTGCGGCCGTCAAGTAATGAAAGAACACTGCTACTGGCCTCTGGTTTCAGATTTGAATAACGTTCTGTCTCACAAGCCTGTCGCTCAGAGATTTATGAGCGACGATACATTACTGGAAATGTGGTTTGATTTCCTATCTATGTTTCAAGGTACGTGCGAATGAAGTAAATTTATTTAAACCGATGATACGTTGATCGTACATAGCAGTAATAAAGTTATGTATAGATGTTATGGTTTTACATTCACGACTTTTACGGCTGTTACTTATGTGCACTCAAATTTAAAAACGCGAAGAAAGATGTTACATCTGGCCTTGTTTTACGTTGTTCGCATTATTGCAGTAGCAATAGTAAAAAATTTTACGAGCTATAAGCAATATGTACGGCAAAAAACGTATTGAAAAGAAAATGAACGTTACAATCGTCGAGCAATTAGAATGCCATAAGTGCAATCGATATTGTGCAAACGTTGCATTAATACGTTTATCGCTTTTTTTCAGGAATGAACGTTAATCAAAGGGAATTAAGTCAGCATATCGAGTTTGAGCCTCAATCTTATTATGCGGCATTCAGCGCGGAATTAGAAGCAAGCGCTTATCCTATGTGGGCTCTCGTTTCTCATCTCTGCGGACCTGAAAGTACTGCATTGAGTCAACGCGTTATTACTTTCTGTGTCAATGCCCTGCAAGACTGGCTGGATGCTGTCAACTTTACTCATCCCAACATTGTAAGTTACAAGTTATATTTTTAGTATCTTCCTCAAAAACTACAATTGGTGTAAAAAATTGACTCGGTCAATAAAACGTGCCTGAATGGAAATTATTTATGGTTGCAGAGCGACACGTTCCAGGTGTCTTTTCACCTGCCGCTGCATCGATACTTCGCTGTATTCTTATGCCAAGCAGTGAGACAACAAGGCGCGAAGCTGAACGAATTGCTGCCTGGTACCGACATGCTCCATTTGCTGATGATGCATCCTCTGCGCATTCAGGTAAGAACTTTAGAACGATTATTCAATCTAGCTTGGTATCGGTGGAGGTAAAAGTTGACTTTCATGTCGATATAGCCGTCGAGAGAGACAAGAAATACATACGAATATTGGTTTCTATTACAAAAAATTTATTTAAGGTATTACAAATATAACATACATAATAATGTTTTCGCCAAACAAAAGTGGCACTGCTTATATACGCATATTATTTTTTTTTTTCATAAAGTAAAATCACAGTGTATTCAAATGTTTTTCGCAAAAACAAAAATCTTAACTTACGAGCTAGAGTCATGCACATAATGCAGTTATGTGTGGAATGGTAATAATAGAAAAAGAAAACGAAAAGAAATAAATGTTCTAATTTCTTGTTTCATCGAGACGATTTGTCGACTACAAAACTCGCGCAACTAAAAATGATCTATCCGTCGAAAAAAAAAAAGAAAAGAAAAGATAATAATTTATCAACATCATATCGTTAGTTTGTCTTGCGGCATGGGCAGTCGCGAAATGCTTTGAGTATAGATCATTGGTAGAGGCTACTTAGAGCACCGTGCGTGTATTTTCGTTGGCGTTCTTTGGATGCTTGTCGATTCACTTTAATTCTCCTCGTGTCTCGTCACATGGCGTCCACGTCGTTGCTCATAGCAATGACCGGTGGTGTGGATGGAAGTTCGGCGCGCAATTGCGGCTCGAAGTTGTAGGTGATGAGTTTGAGGGCGAGAAAACCACCGTAACCGTCGCGACCCTTGTGGAAGATTCCAGCTCCAGAAATTGGCACCGCAGGTTTGGGTTCGACGCGTTGAGTGTCGATGAACGGTATCGTGGTCTGTCCCGCGTCCTTCCCTAAATCGGTCGGTCCGAACTGAATGTACTGGTTGGTATGCGAGTCCGGCACCGCCTGGGCTAGCGAGCGTGTCGGCACGTCTGGCTTGTTCAGTTTCACTTCGGTCCTAAAAGAGAAGCATTATATTCGATTAGTCATTCATAAGTCTCGCGTTGGTTCTAATATCGACTATACCTTTTCTTGGCAATGTGAGTCTCGCCGTCGAGGTCGTAGACCTCGCTGGCGTCGGTCGTGTCGTACGAGTGCCAAACGCTCCTCTCTTTCGAAAGCTCGCCCGAGGTGAAGTTGAAGGGTGTCATGCGGATCTCGAGGTTGAGGTGAGCGCCAACAACTCGGAATCTTAGTCCCGTGAGTAAATGATCTTGCGGTGCATCCAGATCGTCCAAATCAACAGCTCTCTTCTCCCACATAACCGTGTGATAATCGATACCAGCTCGCACATCCGGGTCGATGATGGTGTAGTTGTCGATCTTCTTCCAAGAGACGCTATTTGAGTCGATAGCACCTCGTGGCATCAACGTACCCTCCTGAATCTGAATGTGAATAATCTGGTTCTCCTTCTTCATCTGCACTCCCGTAACGACCCTAAAATACATTTCAATCGTTTAAGCAAGCTATAAAAAGAGGGCCATTGCCACTCTCTACCTCTCCCTCTCTCGAGTGACTAACTCACTTGTTATTGTCGACGTCGGAGGTGACGTCGCGCAAATTGAAGTAGCGGTCCGAGCTGGAATTGTGATCGTCGCAGAAGCACAGGCAGTAGCTGCAGTGCCAGAACAGCCAGCGCCACCAGCTGTCGACCTTGGTGGTGCCTCTGCGGCAGGTACCCTTCTGCCCGTAAGTCTGTCCGTTCTCGTACTCGATGTACTCGTAGCGTCTAATACTGCTCCTGTCCTGCAATTAGCAAAACAAACAACGCGAAAATTGGTCATCTCGTTCTCGAAGAGTTTTAAATTGCGATTAAA
Organism: Galeopsomyia nigrocyanea; assembly: GCA_035047105.1. NCBI lineage: Eukaryota > Metazoa > Arthropoda > Insecta > Hymenoptera > Eulophidae > Galeopsomyia > Galeopsomyia nigrocyanea. The sequence continues at coordinate 5,472,285 of JAWWMK010000040.1, read as the reverse complement.
TTGAGCAGTGCACTGACCGACGGGCAGACCCACATGTCCGAGTCGATGTACTGGCAGTTGATGAGCTTGCCGTTGCAGCGCTTCTGAGTGGCGCAGAATTGATTCTGATAGCAGCCGTAGACTTTCGAGTAGCTGTAGTAGGCGCAGTTTTCTTTGCACGTCGACTGGGGATTCATGTCGACCTCGTTGACGATGTAGCCCTGGAACACCTGCTTCAATTCCGTGTAGGTCGCATCTGCGAGAAAAATACAAAATTAGACTTATTTAAAGATAATCAATCATCAAAAAAAAAAGTAAAATGTACGATTATCCACTTACCGAGCTTGTGCTTGAGTGGATCGCACTTCCAGATCTCACGGGGAGCAAAGACCATCGCGGTCTTCACGGCCCTCAGAGTTTCGGACGTTCTGATTGCGTATTGTTGCTTCGATGATTCCATATCCTCCGTGAAATTGCCTATGTAAAGGAGAATGAGAATGACATTGTTACGATATAAATTGCACTCGATAGAGGGGACTGTATGTATACGTATATGCGTGTACTACATACCGTGGTTGTAAAGTTTTAGAATCGTCCAGGAGAACTGCATCATCGTATAACCCTTGATTTCCGTAAGGGCGATCGTGTTGTAGAGATTGTAGAGCAGCTGCTGCGAGGACTGCTGGTTGTTGCATATCTGCGTCGACGCTTCCTATCGATCAATTCCAAAAAAAAAAACAAAAATCAATAATCAAACGATAGAAAAAAAAACTATCTATTGCCATACAGAACATCATCATTGTACTCGCTCTCTTCCCCCGCGCTCGCTCTATACCTGATAGGCCGAGACGAAGAGTCGCTGATCGACGATGAAGTCGCTGATGCGCTCGATAGCCGCGGGTATGGACGCGTGCGCGTCGCTCAGTACGGTTCTCGCGAAATTCGTCCACTGCTTTACGTCCAACACCTCGTGTTGATTCACCAGATCGTCCTGCATTCGTCGATAGGTCATGTAGATACCCTCGATGGTGCGAAGTTCAGATTGCGTTCTCGCCCACAACCAGAGTGTATTCAATATTTCGAGATACTGCTCGTAATCCGTGGAGAATTCGCGATCTATACGGTCGCCCAGACGTTTGTATTTGTGAATTGTGGAGATGAATTCTTGCTCCTTGTTGCGACTACCGCGATCTTCTCCCGATGAGGTTTTGAACGAGCGTGGAAGTTCGCTGGGTGGTGGCTCGTTGTCGAGTTCCATTATTTGTTTGCGCAGCATGTCCACGGCGGAGAACTCTATCACTGGTTTTTTGCCGTTGACGATGCTGCTGCTTGTTGAAAGCAGCAGCAGTAAGCTCGCTGGGAGCTTCCAATTCATCTTTTTTGTTTTTGTTTTTTTACTGAGTTGATTCTTTTTTATTGCTCTTCCTGCAGTGAGACACAAGTAATATTCTTATTCTTCTATTTCAACCTTCGATACGTCAATTGGGTGGAATTTAATTGTTTTCAATTGAATGTGTAAGATTCGCGTGCAGAAAAAACACCGTCGACGACATTGACTTTGAAAAGAACGTGTGAAATTGTGTCGTGTCAGCGTTATACAATCGGCGGAGGAAGGAAGAACGAAGCTGCAAAGGAGTCAGCGAGTATATAATTGTCAACGTTGTCAATTTTGTTCGAAATAACAAAGAAGCGTTTGTTGCGTTGCGCGCGCGCGCGTCGCGGATAAAGGTGAACAAATCTGACGTCAGCGCTGCACGCGAAAGTATCGAGCGGGTCTCTCGCTCACTCGGTGACACAGGTATATATTTTCGGAATTGGAAATTGACCCAGCAACAAATGTCGACAAATAAGCCAGAAGACCTACAAATTAACGTCAATTTTTTTCTTTCGAGATGAAGATAAAGAACTCATTAGACTCAATTTGTGTGAAATAGAATGACTGCCGAGTTGTTGAATTGTTGCGTTCGCGAGCAAAAATTATTTTCGGTTTACGACGAGATACTCCAAAATGAAAAAGGCATGTAAAAGAATCTATGAAACGAGAGAAAGGAAGGCTGACCTTTTGTTGTGTCAAAATTCGACGAATCAGCTGTTCTCCTTACCACTATACACAACAAACGAAATATAACTGCACGTGTTCGAATTCTCGCTATAGTCTCGGATTACCACACGAAAAATATTCTAATGTATATTATCGGGCCACTGACCGCCCGCAGCCGCAGGAGATATAGCAAGGTGAGAAAGAGAGTCTCGCGAGTCTGTGTCGAATCGTCGACTGAAGTGTTGAGTGCGCCGCCGCTGCGAGAGAGAGAGAGAGAGCCGCGCAGGGAATTCCAACTGCCTTGTTTTTTCCTCTCTTCGTCGCACAGCCACCTCCTCTCTCTCTCTCTCTCTCTCTCTCTCTCTCTCTCTCTCTCTCTCGCAGCGGCGCATGCCTCTTTTATGCTCCTAACTCTTTCTCCCCCCTCTCTCTCTTTCTCTCAATTCGTTATTTGCATACTGCTACTTCTTCTTCGTGTTCTTTTTTCTTCGTAGCAGTGACTTCGTGGATTATTTTTCTTCAGAATACCGTTCCACCTGCGTTGACAACTCCAAAAATCTTTCGAATCCAAACGAATGGACCAATGCAAGAAGTACGCTTTGTTTGTTTTTTTTTTTTTCACGCAGCTCGCGCGACCTACGATAAAGCTTACTTCGTAATATCATCTCTCGAGATGATGGGCATACATTATCGCGAACTGTTATATCACATTATGGAGTATCTAATCTGAGGTTGTTTTTTTATTCTATAGCATTATATAGACATACACATTAGCAATGTGGAGCGCGCGCCCGCGCAGTCGAGAGGGAGACCTTGCGAATTTGTTGAATGGCTGCCTTTGCTTGGCGCTCAAGCTCTGCAAACAGCGCAGATTTTTTTTCTTCTTGTTTCACGCATATACAACACACACGTATGAGTGTGCCTGAGTAATCATGTGACCCTCGTTTGACTCTTCCAACAGCAGTCTCTTTCATTTTTCGAATGAGACTGTATCGCGATTCATCTTTTTTTCTCTTTTATTTTTGCAGTCTTTTTTTGTGTGTTTGTTTGAACACGATACGTTATACAAGGGCAAGTTCGAAGAAAAAGAATCGCAATAAAAGCGCAAAATGCGAGGAAGCGCGCGAGTTGTAAAATGAAATCTCAAACGCGCATACATCTGCAACGTGCAGTGGAACTTCCGGTTGTGGTAATCGCTGCACACCGAGAGATACCTACACACACTCACGAGAAAATGATGATAGCCGACAGCGAGATGATTAAGAGATTGAGGCACGAGAGCTATAACTTATATGCAGCAGGGGAGAAGAGTACAGTTGAGGGCAATTTTCACGGAACATCCTCGCGCGGGGTGATTCATTTTTACACAGCAACTGCCACGACGGCTAATATATTTCGTGCGTCCTGTTGTTTTTGTTTACGAGATGGAGCAATTACACAAGAGAGCGCGACTCTCTAAACAATGGAATATTTGGTCGGTTGAAAGTGCCAGCTGTGGTAATAATTCTTTCTTTCTCCGTATAGACACGCTATACATGCCGTTATTAGATCGCCAAGTTGCGAGGAAGAAAGAGAACACGTGTCTGCTTATATATAGCCATAACGCAGTTATGCTTTACTTTTTGCGCAAGCGACTGATATATACATATTTCTGCTCACCGGTGTACTGTATACCTACACTGCACATTGCAAAGCGTCGCGTTACCATAGTACCTGATACTTTCGAATGCTTATAATACTTACTCACTTTTTTTTCTCTTTGTTGAAAACACGTCTCGCGCGATTGTATTTTCGTTGCTAATAATGACGCACGAGATAGAGAGCGAGCACAACAGCTGTAGATTTGCACACTTTATTACCTTCATGTTTTTGGCGAGAAGGGCGAGGATACTTCGATGGAAAATGTCCCGATCCGAGGGGGCTGGTACGACCAGATAATGAATCATATTGAGCACATCTGGCAGAGCGTTGAAACTCGTGCTCACGGAATTCCTAGCGAAGTCCTCGAGGGTGAACTGCTCGTACTTGTCCGGCGACTTGGCGTAGCGTAGGAAATTCTGATAGGAATTCTCCACTTGGCCGAGATACTTCCACAAGTCGTGCATGCTCTTCTCCAGCATCTCGCGCTCGGGCATCTTGTTGAGGACGGCGTCGAGGAGAAGCTCGCTACGGTGCTCGATGCGACCCTCGAACGCCTCGATCTTACGCGACACTTGACCTATCTGATTCATCAGTCGTTTCTCCATCATTTTGACGAAGGGAAATTCGTTCTCGCTGTCGCCCGGTCGTTTGGGTTTGATCAGATGGTACGACTCGAGCACGTCAGTCACCATTTCGCGACTGAACTTCAGCATTTCGGTCACGTCGCCGAAGCTCATGTCGATGCCTGTCGCGAAGTTCGGAAGCAACAGACTCACGATCACCAAGAGGCACACGCCATAATGCCTCCTCGGAGCAGCCATCGTGAGCGACGGCGTTTCTTTGTTCCCTGTATACGCGGTCGCGGACGTACGACGATAACCCTGCTGTTGCTGACGAAACGCGAGCACTGCTGCGGAAAGAAAGAAGATAAATATGCGAGGAGCTCTCGAACAGCGTCGAGAGCAGACTGTTGTTCGCGACGGCGTCTCTCGTCGAAACAAGAAACGAAGGGGACAAGCAAAAGAGAGCAGCGAACCACAAGGCCCCCTATCCTCGAGTCCGTTAACTCTGACTATATATCTGTCTGTCTCGCTTCCTCTCACGCACGTAAATTATTACGAAGCTTGTTTCGTCTCCCGCGGCGAGGCGCGAACTATCGGCTTCGTAGTCGATGACTCGGAATTCTCTTTTTCTTCTTCTTCTTTCTTCGACTCATTAACAAACTGTAGTACTAATGAATGCCCCCCTTAACCGAAAAAAAAAACTTTTCTTTCGTCAGCACTTTTTCTTTTAAGAATTCCAGTTCACGAGCCCTCCTTTCCTATATTTATCTATTACACGCGGCAATTCGTCGTTACGAGTTCGACGCAATCGGTTACGTTCATCTTTCTTTCTGCTCTTGGGGGATTGTTATGCAAACTTGTATTGTCATATTTCCCTCTCTCCCCCCCATTCATGGAAAGTGTCAACTGAACTGAGACATTTTATGCCGTACAATTTTCAAATTTACACTTCGCGCGACGATATACACATATAACGACATTCGCTTCAATGATTCGTCGCTGCCTCAATCCTCAATCGAATTAAATAACTGCACTGCAAATATTCAGGGATATCAAGCAATTGAAGTAATGAAATGAAGTCAATTGTCCTGTTTGACTTTCGAATAAAGAAAAAAAAGCGCGTTTTTTTTTTCGTTCTTCGTATTTTTTTTTTACGAGCTTTGTTCATTCGACGTTGCATATTTTCTGACAATAATGAAACTCATTAAAGTCCAATCTGATAAGTCAGACTAAGTGCCGAGGTTGTATAATGGCCGTGCAAAAGCTGTTATTTTCTACGAGATCTGTAAGAAGAGGAAAGATTTACCTCCCTTAATATGTATGCATATCCGCGTCATTAAGTGAATGATTAGCAAAGAATATTATTTACGACGAATACTTCGAATGAGCAAGAAAATATTGAAAATTTTTCTCGTCTGCTTTCAGGTGGCCTTTTACGAAATTGTCAACAATTTGTGGGTCCGTAATGGATTGCAAATCAAAGGCCAAGCCATGACTTACATCCAGTGTAACTTCTGTAATTCGATGGTCGACGCGGATCTCTATCTACTTCAAATTTGCGCTACCAAGTTGCAACCGGATGTGTTCCTGTCGACCGTTATAGAAAAGTAACTATTCGATTGCAGTAACAAATAGTTTTTTTTTTTGTGAAATACTAATTTAAATTTTTTTAAATTCAAGGTTCCACGTTAAGGAATGGATGAGCCTGAGTCGTTATCGGCCACCGCAAAACGAATATCTAGAAGGCGAGCACGACATTGCGATGTTGGAAAGTTGCTTGACTTTCTTGACCACTCTCGTCGACGTTCGGACAAACTTGGGTACATTTTTTTTCGAATGCACATAAACATACTTTTCACGCTAAAAAGAAAATCATATTCAACCAACGAATAATTTTGCAGGTCTCTCCGATCCGGAAATGTCGTGCTTGGAAATGGTGACTCTGCTGTGCATGGGAGACAAGACTCACAGTCAACTGATGGAACTGATGCCGGAACGCTGCGGTACCACGCAAAATCGTGATTTCGAATCGGTGCTCGCCGAGGTTGCTCAGTACAAAGCACCGAATCTCGAAGCCAGCGGGCAGATGAATCAAGGAATGTACATCCCGAAAGCTCACGTTTGGGAGGAATTATTCGATCCGCTTCACGTGTTGCTCCGAGCTGTGCACAGAAAAGACTTCCAAGTGTCGATGGATCGATACATGAAACAGTAAGTTACTTTATACGAAAAGTTCATGAGTAAGTTGAATGGCGTTTAATCGTTAAATCAATGTTTCACAGCTTGAGACAAACCGGCAAGCTCGCGGCAAGCATCACACCGTGGCCGCCGTATCGTCATCCAGCTCCCGTTTCCGCCCAGTACGACGATCCGCGTTACGTTCTGCGATCCAAAGTCTTCCACGCCATGATTTTCGTAGTTCTCTACAAGGCAGTCAATACTCAGGACATAACAGAGCATGTGATGGCCTTGGCTATACACCTGCTGGAGATGGCGGTCGTTACCGCTGAAGTTCCGGACAAATCCGTGAGTGATTTGGTATTTTATTTTTGTATTCATGCAGACTCGACGGTTACTAACGAGTCGATCGATTTCAGACTCATCCAATCTGTCAGTATAACAGCGGCGCAACTCCTCGCATTTTCAAAGATATGGATCTGGCTGGCTGGTTCACTTCGAACAATCTTTCCGAAAACTTGAGGACCATCATACCCAGAGTCGTGCTCGTGCAAGAACCAGAGCAGAGCAGCTCTGATAGTACTGGTTTTGTTTTTTTTTTATTTATTTTTAAATACATAACGTGGCTCTCGTGAAGGAAGATTTTGACGAGGTCGTTTTTTTCATTCGCAGGCGAATTCGAATGGGAATTTCAACGCGACGTGACGGAAGTTGCAATGCTGAACGATAGCGCGGATGAGAGTTCAAGCGGCATACTGGCTCTTCCTTCGTCGACCGATAACACAGAAATGTCCGATGAAACGAACATGAATGCTGCTTCTCTTCCGGCTCTTCCTACGATTGGTGGTACGTATACTTAACTGAGTCGCCACTGCGCTCATGGCTTATACACAATACTCGTTTGACAAGCGTGTATTTAGTCTAGTACTTGATAAAAAAAAACTGTATGTAATTTTCATCGAAAAAGAAAAATCGTTGAAAGTTTTACGATAAAAATCTGATCCTGAAATATTTATCGAAGCTTTAACGAACTAATCCGAAGCAAGCGGAAAAGACAGCTTGTTCACGTTTGAATGTCTTTGTTTTTTTTTTCCATTACTGTTTCATAGTCGATTACGATACAAGCTTTGTACCTGAAGACGGGGTAGTTGCCATCCCACGCAATGATAGCGAGGACGAAATGTTAATTGTCTCGAGAGCACTGCCTTCGTCTACCGAAGACACGGGGGTATTAGCCCTCGAAACACGTTCTACGTCAAACAGTACGTTCACATGATACTGATCAATTTAATCAGAAAAATTAACCTTGTTTATCAACTTCTCATTCTTGCTTGTCTAATTTTGTCGTCTTTTGATTCTCATCTTCATCTTTTAGTATAGACTAAATACAATTATGTAACATGACTTCATTTCAACAAATTACACTTGACTTTTTTCAACTCAAAATACTCACGATTTTTCGTATTATTTTTTCTTTTCGAGTAGGTGAAGCGAATAGGCAACCTGCTCTTCCGCCTACAGTTCCACGCCCTGCTGTCATGGCTGGCAACGAAGTAGTCTTTCTGAATTCCATTGTTCCAAGACACGGTTCGAGTTCAACATCCACAGAAATCGTTCCGTCAACATCATCTCACAAACACTTCAGAAGAAGAGATCCACAAGTAAGTGCCACGTACACTTGCGCAAACGTATATTTGCATAATGATTTCTTATTAAATATGTTAACACTACAACTTTTATCTAGACTGGAACAACGCAGCCTCAGATGGTGAGAGTAGGAGAAAGCGTAATATCTCTCTTGCTCAAACTTCATTCCAAATTGTCGGGAACACCGGATAGTTTCAACCTCGAACAAACAATAGAAGCAGAACCCGGCAGCAGTATGGACACGAGCGAGCAATCTGATTCTCGTATTGGCGATGGTCCATTCTTCATAGCTAAATTGCTAAATAAAATAGCAAGCCTGGATCCGATGTGCAGAGAAAACATCGCTGAAACGAAAAATCGACTGTGGCCGCAAGTCCAAGACATCGATGCCGAGCAAAGAGAAAGGGAGAATAGCGAGAAAGCTGAGAGGCGGAAGCGAGCTAAAGAGAGGCAGCAAAAACTCATAGCTGAATTTGTTAACAAGCAAAAGCAATTCATGGAGAAAGCTATGGAGACGGGTAAGTTATTAAGTAAATTGTTCCATCAGCTTTGATGTTTGCTTCAACAATCGGTCGTTTTGTGTTTGTCTTGGAACAATCAATCAATTTCGCTTTTGCAGATGAGGCTGGCGGCTTGGGTATGGACTGGGAGTCTGACGATGGACAAGCCAAAATGCCTAGCAAGAAGGAATATGATTGCGTTATTTGCTACCAAACTACACCGAGTACTGAAGAGCAGCCTATGGGTCTCGTCGTTCTAGTTCAGGTAAGACTTTTATAGTTTCTTTACGAACCCAAACGACACTTGAAACTACTGGTATTGAAAATTTACTCAATTCCAGGCAACAAGTGTACTAGGACACCAACGAAGATATCCAGAACGTTTGCTATTGCCTACGTCGGATGACGATCCACCCATTCGTCATCCAAGAGATGATACCCGTGGAGCCCATTTCGATTACAGGATAGATGAACTCAATAGATCTTTTGATGTAGGGTCAACGGTACGCTTTTATTACTGATAAAAATTGGTGAAACGATATTTCTGAAACATGTTAATTTCCCCTTCAGAGCAAAACCCCGATGTGGTTACTGTCGCTGAATTTAGGATGGGAAGGAGGAATTCACGTCCAAACCTGCGGACATCACCTTCATTTAGACTGTCTCAAATCGTACTTACACTCTGTTCGCGATATACAAAGACAACAAAATTTGGATAGAGGCGAGTATTACTGTCCGTTGTGCAGGCAGTTGGCCAATTCGGTTCTTCCCTTGTCACCACAGCTAGGCGAGTGCACCGCTGTGGTGCGTTCTCGTCATTCGTCGCCCGAAACAATACTCGTCGATCTTAATAACTTTTTGAAAGAAATTCAAAGAAGTCCGGTAAGTAACTAAACTCTTCTCCCTCGATAAGTTGCGTGAAAAACTTACTTAGAAGCTATTTCAATTCGCAGGTTACTTCAAATTTGGCACTGGCGATGGGAAAAGCTATGGAAGACATGACGAGTTCTACATACATGAAATATAAGCAAAAGAATTGGAACCCTAGTCACCAAAGTTTGTTTCTTTTTGTTACTTCCGTTGCGCGTACTAATTTCGAAGTTGAACTTGTACGGCGAGGAGGCTCGCTTTGCGAACCACCTTCGACAATGGTTCCTCTGACGCCAAAGCGTGATTGCATGGGTAAGTTTTCAAAATGACAAAAAAACTGGAGTTTTTATGGAAAAGAAAAATTGGTTTATTTTATAAAAACGATTTAACTTCGTTACAGTCGCATTGTTGCACGTTTTGGCTGTGCACGCAAGAGTATTGACATTGTGGCCGGTTCATCAGACTTGGGAACAGCTGACGGGTTTGCCATTAGATCCGGCTTCGAACTTGGCTCTCGTTCCTCACGAAGGAGAGGTTCCTCTTCTGTTAAGGGATCCGACTGCACTTCTCCTTCAGTTTGTACTTCTACTACCGCTTCACATTGATCAAAGTTAGTCGTTGGTCATATTCTATCCGTTAACGGCTTCGAATACCTTGAACTGAATTTATTACAAAGACTTTCGTTCCATTTCAGCTTACTTTTCCGCTGTTGTCAAAGTTTTGTACAATTTGTTATACTATCAAATCATAGTGCAAATTAGTTGTGGTTTAACACAAGCTGAAAGAAACGCCGTTATTGGTCGAAGTGTGCTGGACGATCAATCGGCCGCACTGACTTCTGAAGCTATTTTAAGGACTGTGATCACATATTTCCGCAATACCGCGCTCTATTGCAATGACGATAACGCGTCTTCATCGACGAGTCATGGTAAAATAAGAAGCCATGTAATTGAACAACAGGTTCGACTTTAAAACATAATCTTATGAACTAAAAAAATATTTTTACGAATGCAATTTATAACGTTTGTCTTGTCTGTTTTTAAATTAGATTCAATCGTTGTGCTTGCCCTTCTTACGAATAGCGGCACTCCTCCGTCACCACCTGTATGAACAGCCTATACCTTTGATTCGTTCTGCAGAGACGGAATTCGTAAGGCTAGTATACTACTTAGAATTGGTGACCGAAGGCATGGACTGGAATTGCTTCAATGCAGCGGTGGCGTTGAAATGGCAAAACGACGAAGTTGCAGTCTCGGTTCCTCATACTTGGTTCGAACAATTTGGTGTCTTCGTAACTCAAAGTGAAATCGCTGCTAGGAGTCTGACTGTCGACCAGCATATAACCTGGCACATGCCAAAATTACTTGGTCTTCCAAGGGAATACGAGAAAATCTTTACGGTAAATTTGCTTGATCGCATACCTATTTCCATTTCTTTGGTTTTATCACTTTTGATATTCACGAAACGTTTCAATTTCAGTATTACCATCAACGTCAGTGTCGACAGTGCCATTCCGTACCCAAAGACAAAAGCGTCTGTTTATTATGCGGCACCATCGTTTGTCTCAAACAAAATTGTTGTAAACAGTCAAATGTTTGCGAAGTAGTACAGGTAAAAAAAGAGAATTATTAAGAGAGAACATATACTGATATACGCTTTTAAATTTACAGCACTCTATTGATTGCGGGGGTGGAACTGGCATATTTTTAGAGGTGACATCAACCTATGTTATTGTGATTAGAGGGAAGAGAGCTTGCTTATGGGGCTCTCTGTACCTTGACGATTTTGAGGAAGAGGATAAAGACTTGAAGTAAGCATATACATTTTTATCACGTAACCGCGAATGAGAAGTTAAAAATAATATTAATGAAACTGATTTGGTTGTGACTTTACAGACGCGGAAAACCGTTATACTTGAGCCAGGATAGATACCAATTACTAGAACAACAGTGGCTTGCTCATAGATTTGACCATACGAAGAAAACGTGGGTTCCACATCGCGATGCTCTGTGACCTTCTACAATGATGAAAAATTGATCCATCCGCTATTCCTATGGGAAATGCCTCGCCAATGTTTTACATCGCTTCAAAATTTATAAAATCAATTGACTACCAATAAGCATATTTATTCCCTGGCGAACGGTAAATAAAATAACGAATATAAGTTTAAATCTTGAAAGTATTAGTTGTGGCGGAACTTTGCGAGAGAGAGAGAGAGAGAGAGAGAGAAAGAGAGAGAGAGAGGGACGTTTTGAGAATGACGTTGTAGAATTATCGTTTTCTTGAAGCTATTTTATTTAAGACTTCTCAGAATCAACCTTTAACCGAAATACTTACGTAGTGCGTAATGCTTCACTTTAATTTAAAAAAAAACACATTTGATTAACTTTCTCAGCGGATTTTTTTCAGACTAAATAGGGTCGTTTTTTTTTTGTTCTTTTTACGCTGCAAATTATCTGTTGATTTGTAATTGCTTGATTCATTTACAATTATTTCGTAAATTATTTTGACGTTTAGTGTAGACGTTATATTACTTTGTGAAGATGAAGCTTAAATACTGAAAACATAGACTGACGTCTTAAATTTTACGTTATCTTTTAGCAGAGCAAGATTGTTGTTTAGTGTTCTTATAACAAGCCTACAGTGAAATACTCTATGTTGAGAAATGATAAGTATTGTTTAACGAAACCTAACATTTCACTCCTTTTTCTTTGCAGATACTAAAGACAAGTTTCTAATAAATTATTTTATCTCCTTAAATCTTAAAATCCCTCAGAGTTAATTGACTAGATGTAAAAAATAAAATTATATTTTTAACGTCGCTTCGGTGGCTGCGTAAATTTATTGACGTTTGTAAATATAATTTCTGAAGTGAGAAAGAGAATGAATGAGTGATAGAGATTTGTTGAAAAGAGCACCAGCAAACGTTAATGAAAATGGGCTGTGTACACCTAAATTGCGAGTGTAACGGATAAGTGTGAGTGTTATGACAAGCTTATAATGTTGGAGGAAACAAAACAAAATTTATCTTGTACACAAGTTGTTCATTGTATAAATTTAAAGATCTAGCAAATAAATATATCCACTCTTTATTTTTGCGTATATACAAGTTCGTATTCTTTAACTGATTGTAAATATGTATAGACGTCAAATGGTTAATACGCGAGTACACCGCGCAAAAATACATGTACGGTCAATTGCGGATTCAACAATTTGTACATAAAAACACTTGCTAGTTATTCCGAAAGTTTTTTATACTTAGAATTGTTTTTTGTCTAAGTATATTATATCTTACTATTGAGAAGTTTATAATAGATCTGCTCAAGACTAATACATCAGTGATTGAATTATACAATGAAATTATGATTGTGTTATAAAACAAGTAAAAATAAAAATTTATCTTATGAGAAATTATTTTTTATTTGTATTTTTCTACATTCAAAATTTTGAGTATATTTAACAATTATTGCGAACACAAGATGATATAATGAAAGAAAAACATCATTTAGTGTTTGTCAATACCAGTTTTTTTAATTTAAATAGGTTTCTAATCGCGGTATTCAAAGATCATCAATCGATTATCAATGCTTACATATATTAATTATACTTACTCATGATCTGCAAACTGCTTATTTCAAAATTTCATTGGAATCCTAATTTAGCACTAATTTAGAATGCTAAACATTAGAATAATGTAATACACTTATCGCTTTTTAAAATTTAGCTTACATTGGATAATCATCCATCACAGTGGAACAGAAACAGTGGTACTTATGCGTAAAGCCACATTCTGACTATATGATAAGTGAATTCAATGAACCCTTAGGTTTGGAGAACTTGCTATTTTTTTCTCAACCACGGTTTCAAACAAGATAATTTTTCTAATTATTATGAAGAGGAATGGTCACTAATGCTGAAATTTGAATGTAATTCATAAGTTATTCACGTTCAAACATATGGACATTATTATCTATATGCTCGCTAAAAGCATATAAATTTCGAGTCACAGGTTTGTCGATAATTTTTCTTGATCTATGTTAGCGATAAATTGCTTTAAAAACCCTTTTAAAGGGCGATCAAATATCGATTTCTTATTCAAAAATACTTGAAAACGAGGGCCGTGAATCATGGTTAACTGCGGTACCTAATTTTAAACTTATGCTTACATTTTTGGAGTCCAGCTTCTTTTCAAAAATATTTTTATACGCAAAAAATGATATTTGAATTTAATTTTTTTTAAACGCTATATTTTTCGGGTTTCACGTTATAATAATGACGAAAATGAGACTTGTGATAGAAGAAAATTAATTACATGCGTAATATGCAAAAGATTTCTGAGATCCTGAAAAATGCATGTTTAGCAGATTGCAAAATCCCTTGCCTTTTCCGACACGGCGTAAATTCATAGAAAGAGTTATAAATGAAAATTATGACATTAGTGGTGAACAGAGAACAAATGGAAGATATGCTTTGAAAAAAAAATCAAGATTAAATGCAACCCCGAACATAATTTGTTTTAGACTTATTTCAACATTGTACTTCTGAAAACAAATAATTTTCAAATTCCATCATAATTAATTTCATTATCAAACAAATTTTGATTGTCGATTAATTCTGCATAAAAGGCTGAATTATTATTCAATAATGAGTCATGAATGTTTTATAAAATAGGAATTATGTATACCTATCCTTTTTTTAATTTCAAAATCTCGAACACGTTATAGCATGATTAGAAAAAGAAGTCAAGGTCCGAAAAAGATGAGGAATTAATTTTTCAACTTCGTTATTTTATTATTTTTTTTAGTACATTGATGTCCAAATGTTCACTTATGTTAAGTAAATTAGAAATATTTGGTTAAGGTTGTAAAATAATTATGCTGAATATTATTCGATAAATAGCAAAAAATAGTGAGCCTTGTCAATAGGCCTTATTTTGAATGTAATGTCTAATCACAGGATGAATCTTTGAAAAAACACTTGCTTTTTTTAAATTTCAATACAACTACTTTTATAAAATTATAGGTATGGTCTACACAAAATATGCTTAAGTTATTTCTACCTTGTATAGAAATTTAATTCATTTTATCATACATGAAAAAGAAAGTTTTAATGTTAACTACAGGCTTGTGTAGATTTCTAATGAAAGAATTTGAGGACAATAAATTTCATAATCATTAGAGTAAATGAAATCTTTAGTGGAAAATGTTTTCATAATCAAGTTACAAAGCGCGTGATACAAAATGTTTATTTTTATTTATGACGGTTATAATTTGAATGCCACATTCCTTTTAAATTAGTTCACATTATCAAAGATCTGATGTTTTTATTACAACAAAACAAAGGAATAATTACTATAAGAAAATCTTTCGAATAATCCATTCAACTTAAATCTAGAAATGCGCAGTAATAATTAATTTAAGTAATAGTCTACCGTCAATATCTATACATTGGTAAACTACGTGGTGTTTTAAAAAAAAGTTTGTTATAAAAACTCTACAGTAACTTAAGGTCCCCATGTTACAATTACCAAAGTACAAATACCAAAGGAAGATCTATCCCAAATTTTCAATACAATTAAAAATATATTCTAATGAAATTCAATATTTTACTATTTCTTAATGAAGGATGCGTTTTGTGAAATCAATAGTTATGATCCATTTGTAATTAATGGGAATGTAAAACACCACGTCTGAATTACTCATCTGGAAATCAATTACAGAAAGATTTTTAAATACGTGTCTTCAATGAAAAAAAAAAGTATTTTCTCTTCCACAGTTTTTTAATCCCCCCATTCGCTTATTAGAAAATAAAATTAAAATACATGGCTTTTTACTGAAATTTCTGTTTAATGTCCCCAATATAGGCCTCCTGTTTGCTCCTGATATACTTCAATAACATCGTCATTTTCCATTTCCAGCTGAAAATACAGTATAAAATTAGTTTTGCTTACAGAATCACTTGCACTAATAACAATTATTTAAAAAATATGTTTGTAAGTTCAATGACTTTGATTGAATTTTTTTTCAGATAACTAATTAACATGTTGTTAACAATAGTTTAATTTAAAGAGACAATTTTCTTTTTATCTATCCTTATAATTTGCATCAATACATTTCTATTTCAACTTAGTTACAACTACATAGTTCTTTAAACTATACCATGATTGGATTGTAAAAAATACTTTGATAAATTTGCAAACATTAAGTTTTAAGCTGGATATATTGCCTGCTTGCGTTAATAAGTAACCAAAACTGTGATAAGTGATTGCAAAAATTCGTTACTAAAATAAAAATAAAAAAAGCAAAATCCATGTAAAAGAACGATCAAGATTTCACGTTTACATAATACAATCACTTCGTAAAACAATGTTAATTAAAAATATTGTGAGTTGAAAATATTAAGAATTCAATAGAAAATTTTGAGCTAGTTCGTATTACTTGGATACTTTTTAAAAACTGCATGAATTATTCATAAAATTATCGAAATTTTAAACGGAATTCAACCAGAAAGTGTTATAAATATAAATAACGCAAAGTGAAATTACCAAAGTTCTGATTAAGTTTCTGTTGTGCAAAACCATCATTTAAAAAAAATATAAAATCAATGAAATGATTGTATATTTACCTGCTTTGGTGTTTCGTCATCGTTGATTCTTTTGCCATCAAACAGAAACCTGAGCGATGTCATGGGTACACCCTGGAAATTACAAAGAAAATGCACATGACTACTTGAGTAAAAACCATTGCTTTAATTATCCTTATTGTATTGCGTAATTGACAAATGAACGTGATAAGATCGATTAGTTAAAATATCTGATAATTATAACAACGTTATCTTTCCGGTTTATTTGGTATGGTTGAAGCAAACGCGTAACTAAAGAAATAACTCAACTTACCACGCGATCACTGTAGGACTTCTTGAGTTTGCCCATTTGAGTGGTCATTTTTACCCTGAAGTGAATTTCGTTGCTGTCCTGTTGAATAAAACAAAAAAAGGGTCGTGAGAAAATTAGCGTGTACAGGTTAGAAGAGGAGCGACGAAAAATAAAAACGAAATAAGCAACTTACATTTCCGACAACTTTGAGCTTGATGTATTCCGAGTTGGCATCGCCAGGGCCGGAATCGGGTTTCTGTTCCTGCAAGAAAAGCGAGCGTCGAGGTTATAAAGTGGTTAAAGAAGCCGGTATCGGTGTAGGAGAAAGAAATGATGTACGACGGAAGGAAGAAAGTGGCCGGCGTCGTCGGCGTCGAGGCTAAAAATTGTTAAGTACTCACCTGGGTGTCACCCATTATTGCAGATTAGATAGAAGAGTTTTGTCGAGCACGCGCCACAACTAGCGAAGCAAACACACGAGTAGGCAATATGGCGCTACGCTTTTGTCAGTTTCATAAGCTATTCGAAATGAAACTGTTCACCGGCGTCGCTCCACAGGACGGCGTGCGTGCTGCTGCTGGCTGATACAAAGATCGGCGCTGTGGCGGCGGCGGCGGCGGCAGCGAGCGGTCGACCCTTTCCGGTACAGTGTGCGCGCGAGACGTCGACGGATACGCTATGGAGGCTAGGCTAGGGCACGATCTCTCTTTCTCTGTCTTTCTCTGAAGAAAAGATTGTGGCAAGCGGCGTCTCCGTCGAGCAATTACTAAAATGCGCGGCGGCGTCGACGACGGCGTTACACAGAAAAATGCCGCCGGCAAACCGGAAGTCAACGCTGATTGGTCAATTCGCTCGACACTCGCCCCGACTTGTCCACTTTTTGAATACTATACGTTATTCCGCTTGTCCAGTTGTCCAGTTTTTCCTGCACGTCCCGACACGTTTTCATCACCACATCCTTTCTTTTCCTCTCGCTCATTTCCAAGCTAAACTATTATTTCGCATTTTTTTCATTGATTATGATGCATTCGATTGGAAGTCGTGGATTTTTTCGCAGTTCACGCTACCTCGACTGCTCGTCAACATATTTCTTCATCCAGGCATGACGTCATGTTGAACATTGTTACATAATATTGCGCAAACTTTCTTTGTTCTATTTTTAGACTAATGCATTGACGCACTGCCGCATAGCTATTTCATTATCTTTGCGGTATGGATGTCAAGAATTGAATTAAAAAAAACACCAGTAATAGTTTGTTGCAAAAAATGATGTATTGGTAATTAGTCCAAAACTGGGTGAGTATTTACAATATTACACAGAGTAAACACTTGACGTTAGTTACGCTTGAAGTTTAATTAAAATAGATCGATTTTTCATATTTACAGCGAAATTTTACAAAGTGAGATTTATTATGTTGATAACAGTTGAGCTTTACTGCAATCGGCTGATTTGCAAGTTGCACGAGGACTTGAAAGTCAAGAAGAAAGGTCCCTCTTGTCCTGGCAAAAATGTCGACGGAATCACATTGTAGGTTCCCGCTGGTACGTCGTCTAGATCCAGATAAACGAAACCAGAGCTAAAATCGATATTGCAATTAGTACACGCACACTTACATACATACAACTCTGCGACGTAACAAAGATGAAATGCATACCGGAATGGTCCAGAAGTTTTGCTTTTGAAGGCCGTTGGAGCTTCTGGATCATTCAAAATGACTGTTAAAATTTCAAATCCGATCTGATATTGTTTTGGACCTTTCAAAATGATGAGTAACCAATTATTATTGTGTGAGCTTTCGAGAACCAATTGATATCTGGGATTGTAGACGTAAGTTGCTGGATGATTCCCACATCCCCCGGCACTAGCACCCCTCCATTGACCATCTGTGATCTAAATACAGCAAAAATAACTGTTTGAATCTTATAGCATGAACTTTGGATATAAATGGTTGCTGTAAGTTCAACTTGAAATGGAACTCGATTTGCATGAGTTCGCGAATTGAATATTTTAGATAATCTACTGTGAGTACATGCATCTTAAACAAGAGTTTTTGACTCTGATAGAAGTCTCATATATTCTCCTCTTTTTCGCATACACAGATAAATTTATACCAAAACTCGCTTACCCGGGGGAGGCGCATACGTCATATCTGAAAGAATTATTTATACATTATGAAAGTTTTAGGATCGTTACTATATATATACTTATGACGGTACAAACGTACTCGAAGATA
The DNA here is from genome assembly GCA_035047105.1 of Galeopsomyia nigrocyanea. Classification (NCBI taxonomy): domain Eukaryota; kingdom Metazoa; phylum Arthropoda; class Insecta; order Hymenoptera; family Eulophidae; genus Galeopsomyia; species Galeopsomyia nigrocyanea. Next base: position 5,453,758 of record JAWWMK010000040.1, on the reverse strand, counting down.
CGTTCAATGTTTGCTTTTCGTAAAAGTGCTCATCCCGGATCTCAATTTTTGGTATAAATTGATCTGTAATTAGTATCAAGAAAGCACATATCGTCTCGTGAAGCGGGCGTGAAAAAGCAAATTGTGATCAATATTGCAATGATGAAGTGGGGAATTAATAGTTGGTCTAAACAAAAGATATAATCGATACTTGAAAATAAAATCCACCAATATACTTTCATACGTGGAATACGAGTAATCATTGGTCAAGCATTTTGTACGGCTATTTAAACAAAAAAATTTAATATTTTCACTTATTTACGATTACATTCATTTCAAAAACAAGCCTATCCTATTCAACATTTTTATGAGGAAACGGTTGCATAGATCGCTCCGAAATTTACGTATGAAAAATTTTACCGGGTTAGTGGAAAAAAATTGTGGTTCATGTCAAAGTTGCTTAAATGAGTCGAGTCAAGGAGGAACCCACAATTCTACTTCCTTCGAGTACGTGGGAACTTTTTTTTATTGAAATTGCAATACTGTTATGAATTCCCAAGCAATCTGAAAGTGTAAATAAAAACCGGAGAAATGCGATTACCGCCGAACATACTAATAGCACACTCAATTCAAGTGCTCATCGCGGCTTCACTCTAATGGTTTTCCTAAATTATAGATAATGTGCACTTGATAAACATACCATCTATAAATTAAAACTAATCAATTTCGGAGTGCTCATTAAGGCCCCCCACCAATGTCTATAGCACACTAAAGCGGAGAAAATTTGCCGCGGCTTCCCTCCGATGGTTTGCTCAAACGAAATATAATTGGTACTCGAAAAAAATACCATAGATAAATGTTGGTGCCTAGATTACGACTAATCACTTTCAGAGAGGTTTATGCAGTAGTTTCTACAGATAAAAATTTTTAATGTAAGCATCTTTTCCTGTTTTTATTTTTTGTTTACATGCGATTACATTTTGTTTTAGTGGTTACGGTGACAGCTGGAGAAAATGCTTACATTTTAAATTTTTTTCCGAAGAAACGACTGCATAAACCACTCCGTAAGTGATCAGTTGTAATCTAGGCACCA
>JAWWMK010000040.1:5420598-5452586 GCA_035047105.1 Galeopsomyia nigrocyanea | reverse complement strand
CCCCCCCCCCCCCCCCCCCCCCCCCCCCCCCGTAACCCAACGATGATAGTCAGCTAATTAGCCATAAATTTTGTTTATATGCTTCATTTTGTTTCGGCTGCAAGATAAGTTCAATTACGGCATTTTTTTCTGTAGGATCAGCCTAACAGAACGCTCTAAAATTGATTAGCAATAATCTTGACAGAAACATTCATCGATCACAATTTTTTCAAACGCCTATTATCTATAGCTTATGAAAATTTCCATTCAAATGGAAACCACGGTTTATTTTTTCAATTTTTAGTATGCAATGAATTCATTTATTTATTAAGCATGAATATAATTTTTTAATTATAATTTATTTATTATACATGAATAAATTCTTATAACTGAATACCGAACAATCATTGTCAATTGATTTGGTGGATTTCTTCATAATATTGAGAAAAGAGCTGAACATGTTTTTAATTTTAATATTTTAATAATTATAATTTTCATTTGTGTTCACGACAAAACCAAAACGTGATATATATATAAACAAAACTGACAGTTGAAAGTCAGGCTTAGTTTTTAAATTATTTCATGAAGAAAAGTTGCACAGAGTCCTTCGATTAAGATTAGTCGGAGTTCAGGTATGAAAATTTATTAAAAGAAAGCCGTAATGACAGTTTTTTCCCTTTATCACGTATATTTAGTATGTCATGAATCGATCGGGAATACGATTTCCCTCCCCTACCTCCAAACCCCATGTATAGAGTACATCGAACTTGAAACGACATATCTCGAAATATTTATTATTTTAGAAGGCTTTTAACGACATAGTTAATTGTATGTAACCAAATAGAATTCTTTGGAATAATAATTGCCATTAGATTTTAGTATTGTATTACTTGTCGACAATTAAGTGTACCCGAAGAGAAATTAAGATTAAATGAACAAATAATATATCGGTTATAGAAACTTGAAATCAAGAGCGCGGCGACAAGAGTTTGAAGGTAAATACAGTGGTATTAATTTGGAAAAATCATTGTACATATGTACGACACAATTTTCTATTTGAAATAGCATCACAAGAAAATTGAAAATAGTTAAACAGAATGCTTATTTTATTTTTCATGATCCATACAATTTGTATCTAAATTCAAAACTTATAACAAAATCTATAATGAAATCGAGCAACTAAAATTCAGACCGACTTCTCAATTGAGATGATTATGTTACAATCAAATGTTTTTTTAGGGGGGAGACAATCTAGCTAGCATTCATTTGTTGAAAAATCATTCGTCCAGCAAGTAAACAATTAAAATTCTCATTTTCGAATTTTTTTAAATAAATTATTGAGAATTAGTAAGCAAACAAAAATGATTTCATGATTGTATATTACTACGTATTATTTGGACTTAAAGTTTGCGTAAAATTGCAGTAATTCACATAATTATTCACAAACTAAATGCTAAACATGTATCGCCTTTTTAGCACAGGCATGGAGAAAGAAGCGCAGTTCAACTCGTATCAACAGCATTTGGCGAGGCATTTGGTGCATGAGTGAGAATGTGATTTATCGCCCGCTGCGAATAAGCCATAGAGAACACAATAGTACACTACGATGCGTGTTCAGAAAGAAAATTCCTGTCTCGCGTAAAGATGTTATCCTTGCTCAGGCGAATAAGCCATAAAAAATTAAATCTATTTTCCCACTCTTGTAATGTAGCGTACTACCCTCATTCACAAATGAGCGATTTAAAAGAAATTATGAAATAATTTCAATAATATGTACACTCACCGCGGATTGTATCTCGTGGAACGTTTTAAAATAAAAGAATATTATTGGCATAACCTTTCAAAAAGTTGCTCTGATTGGCTGTTTTTGAAAACGTTTCACGAGATACGATCCGCGAAAATAAGTTTCGGTTTCACTGTATGGAAAGATCTTGTACAAATAAATACAGAACTCAAATTATGAACTGTGCTATGAATAAAAAACGAAAACTTTTATCGCCTTCTTATGAAATGAAAACATTCAACTAAACCAAAACAAAACGTTTTTGAATGTATTTTGTTGCTTCTACATGTTTCGTAATTTTTGTTAGATGTTTACGTGACGCTTCAAAATTTTGTACAACTACCACAACAAGAAGCATCCGTATTTTTGAAAAAAATTGCAAAAATGTTGTTATCAATGAATCACGATAAGCAGAAGCAATGAATCCTTTCCTACATGCTCTTTTTTGAAGCAACACTCAGAAAAAAAGTCTTCTTGTTACAAGAGGAAATTCCTCTTGAAAAATCTTCTTGTAGCAAGCAACAAGAGGATTTTCCTCTTGGAGCAATCCTCTTGTATTAAGAGGAATCCTCTTGTATTAAGAGGAATCCTCTTGATACAAGAGGATTTCCTCTGGGTTGTTATTTTGAGAGGAAAATCTTCTTGAATCAAGAGGATTTTTTTTTGAGTGAAGGTATTGAAAAACAAATATTCTGAAGGCATTTTCAGCTTTTAAAAATTAATTTCCGCAATTTAATCGATATTTTATTTTTGCGTAAATACTATTCGTAATATATAATTTTTCATAAACATAAATAAAAAATAGAATAATTTAAATTACCTCTTTTTCAAACTTATAAGGTTCCGCTATCTTCCGAAGTGTAAAAGGTGAAGTTCCATATGCCCTCAAGGTGTAATAAATAGTATTTGTTTTTTCATATTGCGATACCACCAGAGTATAACGTTTATCGCGATTTTGTCCAAGCTTAATCTTGCACAAGTAATGTGGACTATTTATTTTCACTCCATCTATGTAAGGTGGTGGATCATCTATAAAAATATTTTTTATTTATTTATTTTTTTTATTTTTTTATTTATAAAAATTAAACGGGCATAGCCCAATTACAATAATAGTACATCTGAGAATCTGAAAATCCACTCAGAGACCGCAGGCAGACATGAGTGCGTTGACACAATTATACAAATGTAACAACGTGAATAACAATGTCAATAACAAACTTAATAAGCATTGGGTATATAAAAGTATAAAATTAATATATTCAGCAATAGCGGAAATAAAACAATCGAAAGTTTTTCTTACTCCAACACAAGTCTACATGTATGCAGACACTAGAGAATCATTGAGGAACTCATGATTTTTGATAGCCTGCTTGAATTGACCTAATTGTAAATTACGTATGATTAAAGGAACATTGTTCCAAAGTCTTCTGATCCGAAGGATACAAGACATGAAGCACATATTAGTAGTAGAGTCATAATTACTTTCTCAAAGAATTGACATGTTTTATTTTCAATGACCTCATTATTCAGCGCGAGCGAAGTTATCGATTTATTTTATTTCCGCTTTTAAGACTTTTTACTCAGAAGAATTAATCGAAAAATTTTTTTTCTTTCACATTTATTAAATTCGCCAATTCATTCATTAGCTATGCCTCGAAGTCTATCTTCAAGAATTCGGTACTAGTTTATATAATAAATGATACGAGAATGTAAAATAACTTACGTGGATAATAGACTCTTTTCCCATCATTTTGATACACATAGAGTGTTATGTATTCTTGATTTTGTCGGAAATCTGCTATGTCCGTAATATGCCTCGTTAACAAAATCCACACTGAACCTGTAACGTCAGGCTGTACCTCCAATGAATATTGTGGATTATCACCGATATTATACGCATCTTTTACGGGACCAGTTCCAGCTTTCCACATTCTGCAATGAAACGTATTTACGTAATGTTTTCTAAACGATAGACAGTGTTACTCTTCAATCTACTCCAACTCACTGATGAATACAATAAGTGTAATTAAATAACGCAGGATTCCAGTTAAAATAAAAAACATCAAAGAAATGACAAATACTGTCGAAATCAATCCAAAATATGCCGTTGTCAAATTGAGCTGCCGAGTCGGGGTCATAATTTAGAGTTTCTCGAAGTTCAGCAGTCCAATGTTTCGTATCAAGTTCAGAAAAATTTCCTCGCCATCGTAAATGTGACCAAGGGTTTTTCAGTTGCAACAATCTTTCCCCCTAAATCAATTTGATATCGTTCATCTTAGTTATTGTAATTAGTATTGATTAAAGAGAATACAGTAAGTTTTCGAACTAACATTGACTTTTCTGACATCTAAAACTGCATAAGCGTGAGTAGGAACTAGGCCGGTTCGATCTGCGTCGCCATCCGAAAGATCACCTGTAGCAACTGTCACCAGCACGTCGCCTTTGTGGAGTCTTAAAAGTAAGGTATCAAACAAATTATCCTTGTTGAAGTCTGGCTCGTTAGGTCGTATTGCCCATCTTTCAGGTATCCAGCCAGTAAGAGCATGCAAATCGATATTCTAAAATATTATAATAATTTTAACTTTTTACTTAGCAGACTTCAGCAAAACACCTTTATGATTAAAAACTTACACTGTTAGACCCAGGAAAGTCATATCCTCCCATAACTTTCATGTAAGCTTTTTCCAACAGAGATATCCAAAGTTCTCCTCTATTGTTGGAGTAGGAACATAGCAACTGATTATAGTGACTAACAGGAAGTAAATCATCTATCACAACTTTTCTTGGAATACCATTGATATGCAACTTAATCATATACTTCCCTATAGATTGAAATAATATTAATAAAGTACAGAAGTAGAAATTCTAGCAAATCTAAGTTTATAATTTACCAAATGGATTGTAAATTGGCTCTTTATTTTTATTTTTTGGATAAATAATTGAAGTGATAAGTCTTCTACCAAATTTTTTCTCATATTGAGCACTCACTGCTAAAGACGCAACAAATGAACAATCAGACACCACCTAAATTAAATAAAAATGAAAGTTTTTGAAATTAAATATATCAGTCAAAGTAACTATTCAACAGAATAAAAAGACACTTACAGTTTGTTTAATACTCTGATAGTCTACAACATGACCCATTACCATTTTAGACTCTGAAAAAATTTCTTCTGGGCGGCTCCAACGGGCAAAATCTGGCTTTTGCTTTGGTGATAATTCCAACAATCCATCTTTATCAGTAAATGGAATAGCATATTGGAATCGTTCTGATAAATCAACATTCATAAAAGGCACAAATTCATTATCATTAATGTGAGAGCTATGTAGCAAAACTCTTTTTTCTTCTTCAGTATAATTTCCACTTCCTCCGGTAACTTTCAAATGAGCACTACTGCCTCTATGCAGAGGAGGCCTGCTTGGTCTTGGTGATACTAAAATAAGATATTAAGTTTTAATAGATTTCAACTAATTGCAATTATTATTCATTATCTATTATATTCCAGTACCTGGACTAGATTGTGATGTAGTGGGAGTTGTATTAGTTGGTGCTTGTTCATTCTCTGTGGGATCATCATCTACGGGGAGTTCTGTTTCAGGAACTGATGGCAAATCTGGTACAACTGTTTCTGTGGCATTTTTCTTTATTCCCTTTAATGACTCAGCTCTATCCAAAGCATGACGAACAAGATTTGTAATTCTAGTCTTCTCATTACTTGTAGCTTTCTGAAGATAAATTTATTTAAAATCAAATTGTGTTTACATCTTGTTATAAATAGAAATGTTATCTTACAGCTTTTAGGCCTAATTCGGCAGCATTTGTATACAGTTTAATAGCTTCCTCCTTAAAACCTGCTTCGTCTGCATCAAGAGCTTGATTGAGTAAAAATTTACACCTTTGAAGTTCAGTTTCAGTAGGTGTTTCTGATTCGTGCTTTTTTCTTTCTTCATCTAAAACTATAAACGAAGAATTTTTTTAGTGTTTGCAGAATGAAAAATTTCACAGGAAGATAACTTGTGATCAAAGCTTACTTAAATTTTGTAATTCTGCTATTCTATCTTGATACTCTGTACATTTTTCTGCTAATGCAGGAACAGTTGATAAATTATTTAAGAGCTTTACAGCAACAGAATAATAATAAACAGCCTGCTGGTATTGTTCATTTTTGTCAAAATCTACTGCTCTTCTTGATGCATCCAATGCAGCTTCCAATGTTTGATCCATTTGTTTATACTTGACAAGTGTATATGATATTCAAAAAAAGTCAAAAATCACTTGATAATAACATAACTATTTCCTCTACTACAAAGAACTTAACTATACGATTCACTTTGACGTTTCTTTTATTAGTCATCACCGTTGATCACAGTTAGAATTGGTGTCTGCTACGGTTGCAGATTCGCAAAATCGCAAGCGCAAAATATATACATAGCATTGTTCAGCATTGTTTTCCTTGTGAGGTTATGTTGACAAACGTCATATGATACACGGATTATAGACTTCTGTGCAGTTACTGTAGCACTGCTGCAGAAATAAATTAAGCGTCTATATTCGTTGATATTATTGTCGCAAAAAAACTGAAAATTTGTAACTTATACGAGAGTAAGCTTTTTAAAAGCTACATCATTAAATTTCATTAGACGTCAAAATACAGGTAAATGAGTGATAGTTTGCGCAACATATGTAAATATTTACAATAAATGAAAGTAACCGGCGAGCAAGCTTTAGGTGCGGTCTATGAAAAATGTTTTTATTGTTTTTTGTTATATTTACGCCGATTAATTCAGCATATTATTTCTAGATGCGCAAGTTAATAAATAATTTAGTCTAAGTAGCAAATTAAAGTTCATTTTAATTTTTATTTGTGTGTTATGCTTGCGATCATAACACACACATGATAGTGGAGGTTATATTTGGATTATCGTAATTTTTGTAAACAAATCAAATTATGAGAACTGCATATTATACGTGATATATACATACGTTTAGATCGATGAAATGAAAATCGGAATAGTTATGAGACTATAGGTATAGACGTTTGTTTACATAAAACTATTTTACAGATACAATGACAAATTAATTTTTAGGTGGACATGAATGAAGTATCATTTTTTCAATTATTACATTTTATTGGATTATTATGGCACATGTGATATTATATTGGAAAGATATTGCAACAATTAACGTAGTACAGCGTTTGTCTACTATGATTTCTAGCTCATTTTTTCTGCATAATAATAAAAGTTTAAATATTTCAAAATCTAGTAAGAAAGTTTATATATTACATATGTTTGATTGGTATTAAATTATCTTGATTTATGTGAATTAATCACTAATATTAATGTGAATCTTTTTCATATTTTTTTCATCTTCTCTAATCAAATCAAAATACAAATGAATCGCAACAATTAACAGTTGATTTTAAACTCGATTTTAAATGCTTTCATACCAATTGTGTCACGAGATTTTTACTTCAAATAGTTTCTTTTGATTCGCTGAATTTATTATAATTGAATGAAGATATATAGTAGCTAAGTCAATTTTCCCCCGTTTGTGTGGACGAGATCGGAAAAATATTTAAATTGTGCTGTTTTTCAAAGTAGGTAAAAGCGAAAGTACCGTATTAAAATTTAACGCTTTTTAGAATCGATTTGTCTCAGCACTACTCACGTAAACACGAATTATGTCCCTTTATCTGGGTAACTAATATTTTTGAGTGGTAAAAATTTTAATGAAACTAAAATTACTGTTGATTTTTTTTTTGACGCAGCACGAGAACGAAAAATGTTAAAACTAAAAAAAATAAATACTTTTTCAGGAAATTATTACAGGTCGAAAATGGATGGTCGGCATATCACCAATCCTTATGAAGATTATTCAGAAGGCAAATCGAAATCAATTCTGAATAGTAGTGGCAAAGATGTAAGTAAAAAAAAATATTGAACGCTTTTTCATTCAGCATGTAAATTAATCAAAGACAAAATTTTTTTTTCAGATTAATGATGAATTCAGAGAAAAACTAAATGCAGGAACGAAATTGTTATTGCAAAGATTAGAAGATCACAAAAGACATTGGTACAGCAAAGATGACACATCTCTGTATACAGGATTGCCAGGTGTTGCTTACACCTTTTACCACTATGGTAAATATTTTGAAGATCAGAGTTATGTTTCTGTAAGTTTAAATTTATATTGTTTCATATAAACCAATGTATGATTTGATAAACAAATTTTTCGTGTCATAGAGAGCTGCAGAATTAATTGAAAAATGTCTTGATGGTTTGAGAGGCAAAAGACATGTAACATTTTTAACTGGTAATGCTGGACCTATTGCTTTAGGAGCAGTTATTTACCATTTGCATGTTGATAAAGAAGAGTCAAAAAATTTAATCTCAAAGTCAGTGCCGTTAGAGTTAATTACTAGCTTGCAATTGATTTCACTATGCAATTAATTTTCAATTTGATTTTACAGATTGAAATCCTTATCATCATATGTTGTTGATGATAGTAGCGGTTTACCTGATGAATTGCTGTATGGTAGAGTAGGATACTTATATTCACTACTGTTTGTGAACAAATATATATCACCAGCTCCCATAGAAGAAGATTTAATCAGACAGGTTTGCTCATTTAATGCCTAAAATTCAGGAATTGACAATGCTCCATTTCCAAATTTTAGCTAAAATCTTTTAATTTTTTTAGGTAATTCAATGTATATTGAATTCTGGAAAAAAATATGCAAAAGCTCGTGGTATCAAGTCTCCCTTGATGTATATGTGGCACGATTCTGAATACTTGGGTGGAGCTCATGGTTTAGCAGGAATACTGTATTTATTACTGCAAGTAAATAACATGTTGTTCGTGATTTCATTTTATTTTATTCAACATTTTACATCACACTAGTATAATCTTCTAGGCTAAACAATACCTAACGGAAGATCAGTTGAAAAATGAAATAGAGCCTTCATTGCAATGGCTTGAGAAATTAAAATACCCATCTGGAAATTTCCCTTCATCTGTTGGAAGTACCACGGATAAATTAGTTCATTGGTGTCATGGAGCACCTTCAATGACTATGCTATTCACCTTAGCATACGAGGTAAAACAAATATATTTCAGTTGTGTTTTTATTTTTTGTATAAAATCAATGTGGTGTTTAATAAAAAAAAATATTTCTTATTTTATTTGCCAAGATATTTAAAAAAGATCAGTATTTAGATACTGCTTTGCAATGTGGAGAAGTCATATGGCAACGTGGATTACTGAAAAAAGGTTGCGGTATTTGTCATGGAGTTGCTGGTAATGCTTATTCGTTTTTAAGTCTCTTCCAATTAACGAAGGTATTTATTACAACATTAAACATAAGTATTATATGCAATTTGGAATTAAATTATGAAAACTATTACTTTCAGGATTCAAAACACCTTTATAGAGCTTGCAAGTTTGCCGACTGGTGCTTAGATTATGATGTTCATCAAAAAAGACCGGCCGATCGTCCGTTTTCTCTATTTGAGGGTACTTACCAAATGTTTAGAATATTTCTATAAGTATATAATTGAACGAGAAATTCTTCTATAAGATAACTTAATAATTTTCTTTTTCAGGCTTAGCAGGAACCATCTATTTTCTTGTTGACATCCAAAAACCAAATGATGCTAAATTCCCTGGTTATACACTATAAAATGGAATTTAATGGAAAGACTCAGCTTTACACATTCATTATACGTTTCATCACATATAGTACATATTTTCCATTTTACTTCATATTTATATCTTTAAAATTGAATTGTGATAGCGCTCCAATATTTGGTCACCTTTCTTGAATGTATTCGAAACAATACTCTTTGAAAAGCCGCATGTAGCGCTCCGAGCGTCGACTATTTTAAAAATAAAAAACTATCAAATGCTACTTGATTTTACAATCTTATCTCATTATCTCATAATAAATAAGATTACAATCGCACTTCAGAATCAATGTTACGATGAAAGACATGTCGATTTTTTTTACTATTTTTCGTCTCTAAAATATAGATTTTTCCTTTCGAATTACGGCACAAAAATAAACGCGCCTTAAACTATCTCAACTACTTCTACGCGGTATGATCTCTTATTGATTTCCGACTTTATGGCTCGATGTAGTGCGTGGAGCTTTTTTATTGAGCGCATGCACTTCTGACTTCTTATCACCCTTGAAGAGATAAGCTTCACTCAAATATATAAAACGCTGCACTTGGCTTCGTTACTGTGTTAGCTGAGTGACTTAAAAATGAATTCTACTAAATTATTCGTGTCTAGGCGAACGGTATTACCTGAAGGCGTTAAATCGGCAGTTATAGTTGTATCGAATGGAAAAATCGAAAATATAATTACGATAAATAATGACAGTGAAATTAACTCAGCGAAACAAGTAATGATTTTATTATTCTGAACGGTGGTTTTATTTTTGAAAGATTGTTAAAAATAATTTTTTTCATTAGAAATACCCAGGAGCTGAATGTGAAAATTATGGAGATTTAGTGTTGATGCCTGGTATAGTCGATTCTCACGTTCATGTCAATGAACCGGGTCGCACGCAATGGGAAGGTTTTTGGACGGCAACACGAGCTGCAGCTGCCGGAGGAGTAACTACGGTTATAGATATGCCATTGTAAGATTTGTTTACTATAGATTGCATTTTTTTTTATTTAAAACTTCCATTTCAATCATCGTCTATTTCTAAAACTATTTATAATAATTGATCACTTGACATGTTTTAAACAAAAGAAGGCAATTGTTGGGTATATACGGATATTATGACGGGAATAGGTCGAACAAAGCTGAACAAAAAACTAACTGCAGTAATCGAATAACTGTAAATTTTTATTTTGAAAAAAAAAAAAGATCCTTATGTATTAGTATAACACATTCAACTTTCATAACTCATCTTCGTTATTTTATAGTAAAGGTGCGTAATGCACGCACTCAAATTATTCAAAATTTTTTCAATCGGCTTGAAAGTGAACAAAAATATTTTGTTAATTGGCATCCACTTTTCAAAACATATCTAATTGCGACTTTATTTTTATATACATATTTACTATTTTGTATGCAAAATATTTTCGATATTCGGATATTACGTATGTTCCATCATTATTTTTAGTGCATTTTCAATGTTCTATTATTTTACACTATCGATAATTGTCAATGGAATTGTAGATACCTAATCAAAATCTTATCAGAGAATCGCTAACCGATAAAGTGAAATTTTCCAAGCGGTCACGAAATAAGAAATTCAAGTAAAAATCATCACGCTTTAAATGTATAACTCGTATACATCATCAGAACATTGACAGCAATGTTTTTTGCGTCACGGATAATTATTGTTGATAAACTTATCGGTTTATTGCAAAAGCCGCGTTATAAACAACAAAGAACTGACAAAACATATTTCGCATAAATTCATTTTAATTTATGAAAGTGTTATAATTTTAAAATGAACTTGCGCAAATAATAGAACTTGCACAAAATCTATACTACTGCCTACTATAAGGTATATATTAAATCAGTGAAATAACTTGTAATTCGCCCTGTATAGTATGATAATAAAATTCTAAAATACTCTCGTCTTTCATAGTGAATTCACGATTTAATTGTGTGTAAAGTTAAAATAAGAATAGCTTTGTATCATTAGCTAGATACTTACCTTTCACACCTGTTCAATTAGTAATTTTATTTTTTTTCAATCAGGAATTCCATGCCACCCACGACCACCGTGCAAAATTTGAAACTAAAAGTTGCTGCCGCGCAGAAGAAAACATTTGTCGATGTTGGTTTTTGGGGCGGCGTTGTGCCGGGAAATCAAGTAAGAGTACCTAATCAAATAATTATACATTATTCTTGTGCTAAGTGCTTCTATCGTTAAACAGCATGAATTGAAACCTCTCGTTAATGCTGGAGTCATAGGATTCAAATGTTTTCTAATTCCTTGTGGCACCCCTGACTTTGAGTATGTTAAGAAAGAAGATGTGGAGAAAGCTTTGACTGAATTGCAACATTTAAAGACTGTTTTGGCGGTAATAAATTGAACAAAATACTTTATTTTCCAATTTGGGTTAAATTAAGTTCTACATTTTCATATTTCAAAATTATGCTACACATTCCTTTTTTTTTAGTTCCATGCAGAGTGTGAAGAAGAAAAAGTTGAGAAATCCCCACAAGGTTTTGTATCAGTTTACACATTTTATTATGTCAAACATTTTAGAAATATTTGTCAAAGTAGCTATTATTTTCCACTTTTGAATCAATATAATTAATCTTGTATCTGAAAGTAAAAAATGCATCATAAAAAAGAGTAAAATCATGCGCCTACTTTTCTTAATATGCTGTAAAAATACTAAATCGTTATGTTAAAAATTAATTTTGTAGACGATCCTGCCAGTTATGATACTTATTTGAAAACTTGTCCTGAAATAATGGAAATTAAAGCGATAGAAAACGTCAAAAACTGGTGCGAATCTTACAAGTAAGAAAGACATCCAAGAAACTTTTTTTTATAAAATATTTAATGGTAGCGTAATATTACATAGTTCAAATCAATTTCTCGACTTTTAGATGTCGATGTCACATAGTTCACTTGTCGTCGGCTACGGCTTTGAGTTTAATTAGAGAGGCAAAACAAAAACAATTGCCGTTGACAGTCGAAACTTGCTTCCATTATCTTTGCGTAGCGGCTGAAAAAATTCCTCCTGGCGCTACGCAATTCAAATGCTGTCCACCTATTAGAAACGAATCTAACAGGGTTTGCTATATTTTTCTAATAATATGCATCAACTTAATGATTAAAATTTATGCTTTTTCTCATCACATGCATTATATTGTATACTAACACGTCTTTTTTTTAATTATTTGTTCTTTGAACAATAAAATAATTTAATTTATTTTTTATACGTCTTCAACAAATTTTTTATTATACGAACACAGGAAGAATTATGGGCAGCTCTGAAAGATCACACCCTCGACATGGTTGTATCCGATCACTCACCCTGTACCGAAGATCTCAAGGCTGGCGGGAATTATTTAACAGCTTGGGGAGGAATATCTTCGCTTCAATTTGGCTTGTCGCTACTTTGGACCGAAGCTCGAAATCGAGATTTTGGCTTTCAAGATATCGTTCGCGTTCTCTGTTCTGGACCTGCCAAACTTAGCGGCTTCGAAGGTCGAAAAGGCTCTCTGAAAATTGGAATGGACGCTGATTTCGTTGTGTGGAATCCCGATGAAACGATTGAGGTATGTATATTTGTTCGTTTGGATTATTATAGAATTTATTTTATTTATATACGTAAATTGGATTGTATTCGTAATTGTTATGCTTTGCATATTTTCACGTATGGTTTGTTAATCGTATCGTAAAAAACAGCTATGACGTATGTACATGAATGCTAGCAAGAATGATAATAATAGTTTTCATCAATTCTTTAGGTTCAACGTTCGGAAACTCTTCACAAAAATACGGTGCGTGTATAAACTGTAATACATTATTTATCTATCTCATTCATACTTTTCTCCTACCTGAAATCAAATCAACTTGATTGCATTTACGCATGTTTCCATGACAATTAATACAACCCAAGAGTATATAAACGCAATTGCTTTGCAGCTGAGTCCATATATAGGAGAAAAACTCTTTGGAAAAGTGTGCGCAACAGTGGTTCGTGGCAACTTGGTTTACAAAAATGGACAATTCAGTGATCAGCCACTGGGACAACTATTGCTAAAGGACACCTTCTTATCGGAAGTATAGTTAATGCGTGATTACGAAAGTTGTTGAATATTAAAAAAGCAAGGGTGTGTCTGAAAAATATAACTGCTTTGTTGAAACCAAAAAAAAAAATTCTAAAAAATAAATTGTTGCTGAAAAACAAAATCCCAATTGGTTTCGTCAGCATGAATATTCAATATTGAAGTTCCACGCAAACAAGTTTCAATTATTATTTTTTTTCCAAAAGCAACAAAATAATCGATGAAACGCGGTGACGCGGCGTCGAAACCGGCGACGACTCCAATTCTCCAGTATTAGTGGGTATCCTTGAAAACAACTTCGGATGCGCGCTGCGGCGACAGAGGTGAATCATTTTGAATCGCCTGACGTCATATCGCCGGCATTACGTCATAGCATAATTTAATGTGCACACACATACATATGTACATATCATTAATTTTGAAAAAAAAAAAAAATGTTTTACTTAGGTTTACTTAAATTTGATAAACTCGCATCCACACTTTGGTGTTTGAACGTGCGCACAAAATTACATATCAGCAATGTTTTTTTCATTATTTGCGTTCTGCTATGTTTGACGAATGATAAGAAAAGCTTCGCAAAAGTTGAGTGGTCGAACGATGCTTCTATGAGAATAATTTTTTTTTATTTATATATACAACAAAAAAATGTAAAGATCGCGAGCACGTCTGACCATATCCTGTTGAATCTACTCAATTCCTTAATCCGCAAAAAATACAAGGCAAATATTCAATCAAAAACAAGCGAAAAACTTTTCCAACACAAAGTCAAAGTTTGCTATTGCTCATGGCTATATATGTCCAATTCCACAAAAAAACGCCCATAATTCGGCACCGGTTCTAAAAAATGTCAAATTCAATCGACGCTCCTAATTTCTTCGGGATATTATTCTATGAGGTTTGAGAATGCGAAAAAAAATTGGGCCCATCCACAAAAATGCTGGTGACACCCTTCTTCCACTTGTGGAAGTTAAAAAAATAATCGAAAAGTAAGTTTCTGCGGTTTTTTGGAATTTAATGAAAAATGGCAAATGATAGCGTGTTAATCTGACTTCAGATACGAATTGTACGTCAAAAAATACATCGAAAACCATATTTTGTTTTTTTTTTCTACTTCAAATTCTGGCCTCTGTAGAACTTTATAAAGTGTGACAGATAAAATCACGTAAAAACTCTGACATCGATAAAAATGATAAGTCTGACTTTTTGTGGTTTTTCATGGTTTTCTGGAATTCAATATAAAATGAGAGTAGATAGCATTGATTTGGTTTCAGATTCGGATTCTACGGCTCAAAACACGTCGAAAACCATATTTTGTTTTTTTTTCTCATCGAAATTCCGACCATGATGAGCTATGGAAACATGCAAATTTCATTATACCTGTCAAATTTTCGATTTCATTGATTTTTTAGATTTTATGAGCTGTTCACTTTATAAAGCTCTACAGAGGCCGGAATTTGAAGTAGACAAAAAAACAAATTATGGTTTTCGATGTATTTTTTGACGTAGAATTCGTATCTGAAGTCAGATTAACGCTATCATTTTTCATTTTTCATTAAATTCCAAAAAAAAACGTGGAAATTTACTTCGTTTTTTTCTATTATTTTTTTAACTTTCACGGCCGAAAAAAGGGTGTCACCAGCATTTTTGTGGAATTGAACATATATTCCTCGTTTTAGATAAACGAACGTGACATTCAATTAATAAGCGTTTCAACGCGAAATTCACGCGCGCTTCATTGTATAATGTATCTCGACAGCTTTTATTTTCCCTCGGCGAAGGAGGAACGAAAAACGCAAGAAAATACAAACAACTATATATTATGTATATCTTGTTGTTTGTCTTGTGGAGAAGTAAGAAAGCCGTACACAGTCACGGACTTGGAGCGAGAGCGACACACGGTCTTCGCATAAGTGTGTGTGTATATGTGTGGTCATATCGGCTTCTCCGAGCTTCTCTATCTCTTTCTCTTTCTCGCGGGCAGCTAAAACTCGCGTCATCGGCCGATGACGTCAGCGGCTTTTTCTTGCCTCGCGCGCATGTGGCGAGAACGCAGCACACCGAAGCTTGGATTTTATATTATGCGCCAACAACGTGTATGCTAAAGCTTCCCAGAGAACTTTTGACTTTTTTTAGCCCCCACTGTATTAAAAATATGAAGTCTTATTTCTTACAATAGATTCCGCATACACTTAAAACTTCAAAACACCTGCTCCTCTCTCGCTGTTTTTTTCCACTTAATTTCATCGCCAAGAGGAAGAGAGAGAGAGAAAGAAAAAAACAAACCTGATCCGCTATCTGGATTCTCTCTCTCTCTCTCTCTCTCTCTCGCTCTTTCTCTCGCTCTGTCTTTCACGCGTAAATAAGCAATATGTGTAAGCGTCGACTTATATATAGAAGGCGAGCGAGGGAAACGAGCGTGTGGAAAGAGCACGCGTATCAATTTTCCACATGACGAGGAGAGAGGCGTGAAAAAAAAAGACGTTGAGTTTGTGACGAGAAGATTCTGGAAGTCTGCTATAATGCTATATATGTAGGTATTGCTCGAGTTTTATTTGCTGCTGTTGGCCCGTGCGAGCAAACTTGTTGCGCTGTCTCTCTCTTTCTCTCTCACTCTATGAGTCACTCTATTTGTCAATTTTTCCACCTGCGTGATGTGCCGACTGCCGCGACTGTTCTCTCTCTCTCTCTCCCTCGCACACACGTACCGTAATATCTGTGTCCTATGCTTGCTTCCCCACCGCGCGCGTTCCCGCGAGAAATAAAGAGCGAGAGATAAGGGACCATTTGTTCGCGGCGAATGTTTAATTAACGCGCGCGGGAAACCGCAATCAATTTGTCGCGGTGACACATTCATATACATAGATAGCACATAAGCCGAGCTGCTCTATGTAAACAGGCAAGCTAAATATCAATCAATTATGACGCAAGCGCGACGAAGAGAAAAAAAAGTTAGCTAGCTATAGCTAGCTAGCCGAGCGAGAGAGCGTTTGGATGTACATATTTTCAATAATCGCGAGGGAAAAGCGGCGAACTGTGTAGGTATACGCATAGTATATAGCCTTCAAGGTGTTTTCCCGAGAGAGCCGTCTACGTGATTGTTTTCCAGTTGCTATAGTCGATAAGAAGAGGCTGCTCGTACGTTGCTCGCCGTTGTTGTTGTTGCTGCATAGAGAACGAGGGCTTATAGGCTTCGAGAGAGTCGTAAATTACTTTGCCTGCTGTGTACGTGTGTGTGTGTGTGTGTTGCGAAGGGAGGGTTTGCACGCGCGGAGGGTGGAAAGAAAGTTGGTAATATTGGCGCGCACGTGTGCGTGCGCGTGCAGACCAAAGCCGAGCCGAGGCAGTAAACGCGCGCGAGAAGTGAGCAAGTGAGAACGAGAAAGACAGAGAGAGAAGGCGGTGGTGGGTGCGGGGGGCAAGGGAGGGAGGGAGAGTTGGGGATCTAGTCGGGTGGGGGTCGGCGGCCATTTTGTTGGTGACGCGCAACTCGGAGGTCGTGGGCTCCACCAGTGACGAAGCCACTGGAGTTTTGACGTGGCTGCTACGTACCTGCCCGTTTGCCCACTCCGATTGCAGCAAACTCGGTGACGAGAAATACGTAACTGGTAAGTACCCAGCTGGAGAATAATAACAGCCGGGCATGGACCGCGCTGCCAGCAGCTACTAGCCCCGCAGCTACTAGTCGCTGGCTCGACACCCAGAGAGTAGACCTTCGCTTCGTGGCTCTGCAGCTCTGCTCTCTTACTTCTCTCTCGCCAACTCTCTCGGAATAGTAGCAGCCGCAGCCGACGACGTATCTGTCTCTCTCGCTTTGGCTCGCTCGCTCGCTCGCGCAACGCCGCCAGAGAGAAACGAGCGCGACACTCGCCAAAATAACAACCGAGTCGCGACAGAGTGCACGGACCAACGGATTGACGGATGGTGGAAAAGCGCGCGCGCCCGCAGCAGCACGAGGCCGACCTCGAGGACGAGTTTCGCCGCGCTCTCCTTTTCTGTTCCTGGGCGCTGCCCCCACCGGTGAACGCAGCTTCAACAACACCGCGTAGTGTATGGCCACCGCTCGTCGACAAACACCGGATTCGCACCAGAAGAACCTAGCACCACACGTTGTTTACCGACCACCATCGACGACCAGCACCACAGTGGCAATTCGCTATTTTTAGGCTCCGTTCTCTGCTGCTGCTGCTGCTGGCTATCGCGCCTCGTAACTCGCGTGTTCGCTTATGTAAAAGCCGCTCTCTCACTCGTTCTCTCTCGTTCGCTCTTGTCCATGCCCGCGCTACCGAGCTTTTTTCCTGTTACTGGAGCCGCCAGCGCATCAAGCATAGACGAACTTGAGGATTGACGATGGCACGATTTGCAGGGCACGCGGTCCCCGGGCTATGGAAAGCATGGTCGAGGAAAACGGATCAGCTGTGGACCCACTGGCGCAGGGATCTCAAAGCGGCGAGACCGCACCGACGATTGTAACATCGGTACAGTCCTCTTACAATACTACTAACCATCAGCAGCTCAATCAACTGACCGCCTCTACCAGCATTGTGCAACTTGCGCTGCCCTCTCCCGCTAATGCCCAGGTATACAGGATACTATTCCTGTGTATCGTACTTCCACTGTTGCCTGTTTTTTTTTTCTTTTCTACCTTCTTGCA
Source organism: Galeopsomyia nigrocyanea (assembly GCA_035047105.1). Lineage (NCBI taxonomy): Eukaryota > Metazoa > Arthropoda > Insecta > Hymenoptera > Eulophidae > Galeopsomyia > Galeopsomyia nigrocyanea. Next base: position 5,434,394 of record JAWWMK010000040.1, on the reverse strand, counting down.
CCTGTACCAAGTTTCGTTCCACACACACGTTTGTTTTCACCAAAATACTGTCCCTAAGTTGAACATGTCCTGTCACTGTCCACACACCATCCTCAATGTTTTTTGCATAATGCTGGTTTTATTTCTGTTTCTGTCGATCCGAATAGTGCTTGCAAGCTTTCCTGTGTTTCACTCGAAGGACTGCAAGCAGCAATTTTGTTGGCGCACATCAATGTTGCACATTGCTCACTTTAATGTTAGCTTAGCTTGTTGTGCAAATCAAATTAAGCCCTTCTAACATGAAACTTTATGGTTTACCAGGTACAATCAGTCATACAACCTAATCAACAATCAGTCATTCAAACAGCCACAAATATTCAGCCTGTTGCCCTGTCCAAAGGAAATGTCATTCTTGTCAGTAAACCTAATTCAGTCATTCAAACAGCTCAAGGGAGTCTACAAACACTACAAGTATTTAATCTCATATTTCTTTTTTGTCAAAGTTTTGTGCGGATCATTATTTTTATGAAAACATTGAGTTACAGGTTGTTGAAACGGCCAGTGATGACAGTTACTCTGATGAAGAATCACCCAAAAAGAGAAGAGATATGTTATCGAGACGACCATCCTATAGAAAAATACTAAACGACTTGGGTGGCGGTGAAATTGCTGGTGAGAATTTGTTTACTTTTAAAATAGCTCGAGTATCAGAATATTCTTTGCAGATTTAAAAATTATTTTATTAATATAAAATCTATAAGACACATTAGAAAATGAAAGCCTTGAGCAATCCTTCCATTTTAATTGTTAATTTTAAGCTATCGGTGCATGTCAGTTCATACTACCGATAAAAAAACATTTGGTTTTTGGTGATAGGAAAAATGATAATGGATTTATTGCTAAGGACAAAAATGCCATACCAAGCTTAGCGTGATAGTATTTTAAGAGCACTTAAAATCGATCGTTACATTCCCATTCCTAATGTGTTGTTTTGCACTCATCAGATATTACTGTTTTGTTTGTGTATGATCTGACAGCACAAAACATTTTTTTTTTTCAACAAAGTGTTCAGTGAGAATTGTTTAGATATATGTGCATCATTATTCTGAGTTTAACTGTTACTTATTTTCTATAGATTTTAAAATTCACATATTTGTTTCTGAAACTAAAGTATTCATTTTTTCATGCAATATTATCAGATTGACTACTTTTACAAAGTTCAAAGTAAATTTCTCTCAAACTCAATTTAAAAAGGGGCTTTCATTAATTCGGTGTTGCAGAGACTCGTTTGCCCCATTTAGAATCTTCTTCTGAATGTGACTCTAATGTGGACAGTGAAGTGTCTTCCCATTCACTCCATTACCATACAGGTTGGTTTAAATTTACTTGCTATGAAAAATATCAGCTTTCCTAGCTCCCTGTAACAGTCCAATCCTGTGTTCATTTGATTGTGTATACATTGGTCATTCCTTGCAATGTTCACATGTCTGATCTACTTAATGACATTGAAAAAATATCTATTAATTTTGAAGCTTGGTGTGGCACTGTCGCTTATGGGCTTAAATATTGTTCAATATTTATTTAGTAGTTACATCTTTTTCTTATTCAAGTTTTGTACATATGATTGAAACTATGGTAGTATTACTATATTTATTTTTAAAATCAGAAGTGTAAAATACTTTTTTATTTCCTGATAGTCATACCTGCAGGAACTATCCAAATAGCAACTCAAGGAGAAGGTGTGCCTGGTCTACATACATTAAGCATGAGTAATTCAGGATCAGCTGGAGGCACCATAGTACAATATGCGCAAGGACAGGACGCTCAATTCTTCGTGCCAGGTTTGTACCTATACTCTTTGTTTTTACGTACATAAAGCCACAAGCAGCACAAGCTTTAGATTTTTTTCGAAAATAAAACTGATATTTAATTGTATAAACACAATTAATATATTTATGATATTTCAGCAAGCGCAGGTCACGGGGTTGTCGTTGAAGATGCGGCCAGGAAAAGGGAAATGAGGCTTCTCAAAAATAGGTATGTTGCGCAAATTTTATTTGATTGGTTTTTAAATAAAAAGATGATGTATTGATTTGTATTTTAACATTTTCAGGGAAGCAGCGCGCGAGTGTAGAAGAAAAAAGAAAGAGTACATAAAGTGTTTAGAAAATCGAGTTGCAGTGTTGGAAAATAGAAACCAGACTTTAATCGATGAATTGAAGACATTGAAGGAATTATACCAACACCAACAAAAAACTGAATGAGGTTGGTACTTGATACTGAAGTACTGTATCTTCATTAAACCGTCGTTTAACAATGAATCTGCACATATGCTGACAATGTACATTATCGTTGATGTTGTGCAAAGAAAGATGATGTACATGCACTTCTAGATAAGTGTTTCTTGTAACATATTGTATTTATGTACGACCTCAAAGGCTTGTGAAACTTGCTATTACTAAAGCGAGAAGCCAAAGTTTACACACAATGCAGAAAACAGTCATACGCGATTAAAGACCATCTTATTTTGTTTGTTTTTTTATATATGTTAATACGAACCGTTCACGAAATGAATTGTTATGAATAAGACGTAAAATACTTGTCTTTAGTACGTAGAGCAGTGTTTTAAAAGATGAATTGCGAACATTCATTGTTTTGCCATATGTACACAATTTACATGAATTATTTTTTTATTCAAAATTTTGATGTTATTATGTTGGGTAAACAGGATTAGAATACTTTTTTTCTTTAAATTGAAGCACTTTTATTATCACTTAATAGTTAACTTTTTCTTTTTTTTTTATTTATCAACTAAGATCATTGATGAATTTAATATTTTTTGACAATGTTTAAGTACCAACAGTGGTTCAAAGAGATTTGTTAACTATGACTTTCTTTTTCCACTTGCTCACTGCATGAATATAAAAGAAAAACGTCCATGCGTTTGTAATGGAAGTTTTGGTTTTAAAAACTATTGAGTAACAGAAATTACCAATAGCTACTAGTAACCGAGAATATTGTACAAATGAAACAAAGGTATATAATGTACGAAACTAAAATGTACTACTATCGTGTTATGATTGAGAAGATGATATCTCAGTAAAGAATTGTATTTTATTATCAACAGTCTATGTTGGATATTGCTTAGAGCATCCATACAACTTTGTCACTCTTATAATTATTGTGTTGCACTACTCGGTTGAAAATCATTAAAATGCTCTAAACCGAATGAAACACATTTGTAAAATACAGATGTAATATAAATTTGGAGTGCCTTGCAGATTATAGTATATGTACTCTTGTGTGCATATACATATAAATAGAGAATATAAGAATTTACTAGCATATATCAATTAAATAATAATGTATGGAAAGATATTTTTAAATAATTTAATGCTGAACGTTTTATGGTAGGTTAAAATATCTGTAAAGAGATTTTTTGGAGTAAATAAGCATCAAGATGTTTGTATGTTCTCGTTAAGCTAATATTTCACGAAAACTTTATCATTGTGCAAAACAAAACAAAAATTTGGTGTAGGTTACGCATATTGGTTCGAATTGTACTTTTTATTTTACCTTGAATTGCAGTTCCTTCATTCTGCATTGGGTGCATTTGTGTCGTAAATGTTATCATAACTAATGTGGAAAAAAACGTGTCCCAATGTATGAAATTTTTTAATGCAAAACTTAGTCTTGATGTAACAATAGGTAACACGTGTAAACCTACTAGTAAAACTACCGTTAAAAAATGAAACACTAATTTACGCATAACAAAAGATAAAAAGTATGACAAAAAAAGAAAGATTTATTTGAGACGTTACTTTTAAAACTCGAATCACAACTAACAGACACATTTTTGTCCCATTTTTTGGAAAAAAGAGATCTATATGAAGATTAAATCTCACTTGTAATTATATGTATAGTATGTGTATATCTTGGTTATTGCGCTTATACTCTAGAATACTGTATATAGATATAATATATGTATTTTTACATATCATTGGCCTTCTTCAAAAAAAAAATATATAGCTTCTAAATCTATTAACATTACGTCTTATCCGTTTCCTGAGCAACAGATTATATATAAAAGTATATATATCGACCAAGTCACGAAAAAAAAATGCAATAGTTGATATAAATGAAAAGAGAAAAATATATCTGTGGAAGTAATTTTGTATGAAGAAAAAAAATGAAAGATGTATAACAAATTATAGAATAAATCATGAAAAAATTAGCAAATCATTGATCAAACAGTGTGGTTGAATTTATTTGATTTGTGTTCACTTCTATTCCAAAGTTTTATTATTTTTACTTGGCTCAGTATCAATATGTTGATTTTATGTAAGAACAATTTTAATTTTGATTCCTTTAGACTACTAAAATTTTATAATTTTTCATTATCTTAAAATTTCATACCCTGCGATTTTTAAAAGAATTATTTTCTAGTAATTGTAACAGTTTACGAACAATTATAAACACAAGATCTATTACAATTTTGTTTTATTATTTTTTTTTAAACGGCAAACAAAAACACTTGTTTGATTTTTTTTTTTGTTCAGTAAAATCTTCATAATAACAAAATGTTATGTTCTACAACATCTGAGACAACCAAACATTGAGCGTATCAATTTGCTGCTGAACTGCAACGGAACTCGTACCCCCATAAGTTTCATACTGTTCAACACTGCTTTCAAAGTTCCACACTTGAGCAACACTTTCATCAAACACAGGTCTGTAAAAAGAAAAAAAACAAGTACAATTTGAAGCATCAAAGACAATTTTTCATCAATGTTATTAAAACTCACGAGAAAGTTTGTAATCTCGCAATCGGAAGCTTTTCTATCGGAATCTTTTCCGTTTCAGAAGCGCTAACGATTTGGCCGACGATGTGATGAGCATTGCGAAAAGGAACCTAAACAATAAAATAATAATACACAAAAAGAAACTCCATACAATCAGCTAATTATTCAAACTTACTCCTTTCCTCACGAGATAGTAGGCAAGATCGGTAGTAAGCATATTGAGAGTCAAAGCTGCTAGGCATTTATCCGGATTGACTCTCAAAGTTCTGACGGTGCCTTCCACGAGTTTCAACAAGTCGTAAATCGCATCGAAGGAACCGAACAACGCCTCCTTATCTTCTTGAAGGTCTTTGTTGTAAGTCGAGGGAGTTCCTTTGAGGGTCGTCAAAAATCCTACGCACTAAAACACCAAACCATCAGCGAACGAAACGGATAAAGCAGAGCTTGCAAGCTTTAATACTTTGCCGATCAGCGTGCCGGATTTGCCGCGAACCAACTCCATACTGTCCGGATTTCTCTTGTGCGGCATGAGACTACTGCCAGTGGAGAAACTATCGGATACTTTGACGAAATCGAACTCTTGACTGCCGTAGAGAATCACGTCCTCTGCTAGCCTACTGAGATGCGTCGAAACCAAGGAGGCCCAATACAAAAAGTCGGCTGAAAATTGAAAAATCGGCATCGTTATTTTTTTTTACATTCGTGATTAAACGAGAAAATTCAGCAACTCGCCAACGAAATCTCGATCGCCAACTGTATGCATGCTGTTCTCGGTGATGCCCTGGAAGCCAAGCTCGCTAGCGAGCGAAGCTCGATCGACGTTGAACGGATTACCCGCGAGAGCTCCGCTTCCCAGTGGCATGATGTTCACCATCTTGCGCATCTGAATCAACTTGCTCGTGTCGTTCTTCAAACTCCAGGCGTAACTGCGTATCGAAGTAATGCGCTTATTATTGATATTTTTATCGAATTATTCTTATTACCTCAAAATCCAATGACTCCAACGTATTGGTTGAGCGCGTTGCAAGTGCGTGTAGCCTGGCATTATGACATTGACGTTCTCTTCGGCTCGGGTCACCATCACCTTGGGAAAGGATAAATAATTATAGTAGGTGCGTATTTATGAAATTGATCGAGCGTGATTAGTATGGACATTGCCTGGACGATGTCGACTAAGGCGGCTATTAATAAATCTATGGATTTCCGAAGCCAGAGCTTTGTGTCCGTGACAGTCTGATCGTTGCGGCTTCTGCCGGTGTGAAGCTTGCGAGCGCTGTCACCTATCAGCTCCTTTAATAATTCATATACGTATTTTATATCTATACTTTTTTTTTTAATTAGAAAGGTAAGATTGAATTATACTTACTGTGAGCCTTCTTTCTACAGCGGTGTGAATGTCTTCGTCGTCGGGTTTCAACATGAATTCGTTGTTCTGCCATTCTCTTAGTACCTGCAATTGCATACTATTTCAGAATGAGAAGACTTTAGGTATTAGAAAGTATTGATGAATCTTCATCGTTTACTTGTTTTAAACCATTGCTGATGAGCTGCTTTTCATTGTCGGTTAGAAGCTTTGCCTTGTGCAAAACAGCCGCGTAAGCGATACTAGCCTGCGAACCATTTATACCAAAAGCTCTGAATGAAAGCTTGAGATTTTTAACGTTTATTCAACGAAAGTTAATCATTTGATTGGAAATTTGTACCTGAATGTCTTCTTCATACATACGTTTGTCTAATTGGATGGACGCGTTGATTTTGTTTAATATTGGGTCGATGCCTTGCTGGAATCGGCCACCCCATAATTTTTCACTTTTCTGCTGTCAATTATGCATTCGTTATATTTCCGGTCGTTTGCTTTATATAGTATACGTTATTTCACAAGAAAGAATCATTTAAAGAACTCGCAAACGATATGACAAAATCAAATTGCATTGAATTGTAAATCGAGTCAAAGTTATACATTCAGGGAAGTTGTATGAACAAAACTACATAAGGTTTGCATTTACAAGCTCAACTCGAAAAACGTTTGTAATACTAAAATTCGATTTTATATTTATTTATTTTTTCATTTTTTTTCTCTTTTTACTTGGTCAACACATCGAAGTTCATTATGTCATTATAAGCTGTCATCCACACTTTTAATTTAGTAAAGTAGTTATTATAATAATAATATAACAGAAAAAAAAATTAATATTAACGTTTCTTTAATAAAAAATGATGAGTGTCAATCAGAATGGATATGATATTCTTAAAATCGATTATTTATCAAGCTTTGTTGAATCGAAAAAAGAACGATTCCCATGGATATGGTACGAATTATTGTCTGTACAAACGTGTAAGATAAAATTTATTTTGTGTACTGTAAAGTACAGTGGAACACCTATTCAATTTTAAAAATTAAAATGAATTCTTAACATCACAAGCACATGAGAAAAGAATTCGTAATTACCTCTGACATCTTGAAATAATTGGTTACGAATGATTGCACTAAATAATACACACTCTGTAGCAGACTTGAATAAGCAGTCTTGAATAAAGTGCAAGGTTGAATGTCATGAAATAACACTACGATTACGATTTGATATGCTTATCTTTCTCCTTCTATAATTGAGTGGTCTTATCTGATAATTTGGCTCTCCTTTTTCGAGAAAGCTTTTATATACACAAAATAGTGAAATATGTTAGTTAGATATTATAGAAGATTTGGATGTTACTAAATTTCAAAATAATGAGTTCAAAAATATCCTCGATTTCTTATAGTGTTTCTACACTGGGAGCGTTATCAACTTTACTGCCTTTGAACCTCTTTGGCGGCAAAGTGTAGAATGGATGTTATAAGTGATTTTCGGTATATATTATATTAAGAAAATTTTTTTATCAGCCAGATATGTTTTAAATGTGATTTACAGAAGTTTTATTCCTTTTTTTTTTGAGCTACGAATGATTTTTTAATAAATTCAAATTCAAATTTGAAATTGTAAAGTATCTCCCGCATTGATTTATTCAAAACTGATCATTCAGACTCATATTTTTCAGTCTCGCCGCATCTTTTCCTTCTGATAGTAGTGAATTTAACAACCAAATCCAACCTGTTTTTCGTCAAAATAAATCACTATTACTATTAATAATTGGGAACCAATGACACATAAAATTAATTTTGATACAATTTCAACAAATGTTATTTTCATAGGGGTTTTAATCAGTAAAGAGTAATTAATAGACGGATTGGGAGCAGCAATTTTTAAATAAATGAGTACGCACTGACAATGTTCTGTGTAAGCACATTTTTTCAACAAGTATCATACAATTTCTTTTATATTTTGAAGTAAAAAATATACTTCTAACAAAATTTTTTTTTATAAATATGACTATTTCGACTACATATAATATATGTCGGTGAATCTATTTTTCGTAATTTCAAAACAATGATTATTATAAATATTACATACTTTGTTTCCAATTTTATAAAGTTTGCAATAGAAACTTATTGCTTTTATTCATTTATAAAATTCAAGTTGGAAGAAATCATCGCACAGATGCATAACGAAAGGAAAGCGCTTCCATTAATGTAGTTCATTTTTTTTTTATTCTAAGGGAGACTCAAATTGATAATGGATTTGTAGTAGGTACATGAGTGAGCACTTGAAAGTAAAATTAGTTTGTCAAAAATTAATGAATGACGACACTGTGGAGTAAAGAATATAATAAAAAAAGTATGTTAGTACATAGATCAATACAAAATAACAACTTACAAGTTTATACTTCCTTTTTAATGCGAAAAAATTAGCGGTACAATAAAGAAATGATGTTTTTCTGTATGTCATATCTGTAATGTAATTATAATCTTTGATAACATGTCATATGTATTACTAATTTTAAAATCAAATAGTTTCTTTTTATTACACGACGCTCGTATGACTATAGTATTGAAATTCGATTTAATATTATACAATTTCTTTTTTAATATAACTCAAGTCAAATTCATTTTATGAAGCATGTACAAATATCATCTCATACACTTACACTTAATAATATTATTTTAATAATATTTATATTTTTACAGAGTATAGAAGTAAAGTCATTAATTAGTGCCAGAAAACAATCCTTAAACGGACGTTCTGTGTCGGTCAAGATCAGTATAATTCCATTGAAAAGAAAAACTATGACAGCGTTCAATTGGAACAAAATTTACAAATTATTTTTCACAAAGTTTTATACAATATTTTGTCAAGTAAAATTCATGTGTTATAAATTAAAATCAATACGTTTAGATTTGCAATTATTATACAATTCACTGTCTGAATAGTTTTTTTTCTACGCTTTGATGTTGTAATCTAACCGACCAACTTTTATCATTAGCTTTGATATATGCTATTGATTTACTATAATTAAATTGTAAAAATCACTCTGGATCACTCTGTAATATTTCCCCATTAGTTACAACCAAAGAGCTCTCTTCTCCTTCGTTGTATTCATGGGACAGAAGACTTCCACGGCGTTTCTTCTTGTGAACCCTTTCATCGTCACTATTTGGTGCACTTTTGTCCCTTTTTGTCCTATCCCTTCCCCTTGTCGTCCTTGTTATCACTTCTTCCCCGTTCGTCTTGCCACTACTTTTGTTATTAGTTTTAGTCCTTAACGTCCGTTTATTAGTCCTTGATTCATCATCTTCCTCACGCTCACTCAATAATTCATTTTCTACCTTAATAATTAAAGCTGCTGAGTCGCTAGAGCTCTCGTCGTTTTGTTGTTCTGACGGCTGTATTTTAGACTCTGTCCGTTCGGGTTTGTCAACACTTGCACATTCACTTGAAGCCGATTCCGCTGGTAAAGGTAAAGGAGGAGTCCGAGCACCTTTAAACTTATCACTCTCTTCAGCTTTCAAAGGTTTCACATCTACAGCTACATTTTCTTCCGGTTCTTCCTTTTTAATTGGCGGAGTATGGGGTGATAAACCATTTGTCAAATTATTTTCAGTAGTAGTAGATTTGAGTGATGCATTTTCTTGCTGCAACAGAGTTACAGATTCTCGTGCTTTTCGCAACTCTTGTTGCAAAAATAATATTGTACTTTGCATGCCTTCAACATCCTCATCAAGATCTTGCAAAAACTCATCTAGTTCTGAAAATATACACAAATATTAATACACACGTTTAATAATTAGCTTTATAATGGAAAAAATAATAGGAAACTCATCCATGCTAAATTATGAATCACTCACCAGATTGCGATTTCTTAACTTCTTCACTAAAACTCTTTTGTAAAGCAAGTTCTCCTTCTAGCTTAGCTATTCGCCCACTCGAGATCATTCGGCCTAAATCTTCATTTTCCTGGTATAATAATCTACATTTGGCCATTAATCTCTTACCAGTATTACTGAAATTCGAAAAACGAAATGAATTAAGATCATTTATCAATGATGATAAAAAATAACGTTAATAAAATGAATACTATACCTATCTGGAGTAAACTTCCAAGCACTTAATTCATTTTGGGTATCTTCTAATTTTGCTTTTGTTGTGACTAATTCTTGTCGCAATTTTTGTATAAGAATATTTACAGCTGGGTCAAGTAAAGTAGATCTCAGTGCTCCAGCGGACGGTGCTTGAGAAGCTTTCATTTCAGATATTTGATTCTGTTTATAACAAAATTAGGTACGATTAGTATTTCTCATAAAAAACGTAAGAAACTTATAATCCACAATAAACTCACTACATATTCTTGAATCTCTTGTTCTTTCGATGCTAGCCTTCTAACTAAAATTTTTTCTCTATGTGATGCTTCTCCATACTGTTGTCTGTACTTTTCTGTAGACTCTCTCAAGGATGCAATGCTTCCTATAATAAAAATGTTTACATTTAAGAGGCAATAACATATTGAACAGAATTTTATTTATAAATTACTATTTCTTAAAATTAGGACAGATAATCTATTTTTAGATATAGTAAAATGATACGTTTAATGAACTATGGCTAAGAATATTATTTTATGGTCTATGAAACCAGTTTTAGATTCACTTTTCTAAAACATAAAAATAACACAGCTAATCTGTTCTATATTTACTAGTATTTCAGATGTTTATTGGCCAACATAAAATCTAATGGTGTGAGTAAAAGCATTAAAAGAATTGTAAATTTTATCGCAGTGCAAATTTAAGAAAAATACTAGTTATAACTTCAAAATGGTTTTGTAGTAACACATTCGATTGACGCATACTTTGATTACATGTATTGGTGATATTTCAGCACTGGTTACATCGTGGTGAGGTGCTGTGAGTTTCTACCATTGACGATTGTGGCAGAATTTGTTCTTATTCCTCCACAGCATTATTGCCTTTACATCATTTCACTTATAGCATTCTAATACTTTTTGATGAAAATGCTTATGATTTTAGTGTTAACAAGATATGTTGTAAAATAAGAAATATGTATGATATGAACATCAACCAAATTGAAAAGAATCATAATTAAGTACTGCACAAAAATAACAACAAGTGACAATATGATGGAGACGAGTAGTATTGTTTTGCTGATGAAGAATCAAGACATGGACCCAAATTTATCTTCTATATAACACATGTTTCAGTTTTCACTTGTAAAGCAAAAATAGCTTTGATAATTTTCACAATACAGCACTGGTCTAATGTTGGCAACTGTGTTTTCACTAAATACTTTTAAAATTAATTGTGGCACTAAAAATCACAAACATTCCACACCAAATAAATCATTTATAATCACTTTTTTATGACTACTCACGTAGGTACTACACAGCACATCACCTTTCTAATCAAATCACATATAATATTCAAAGCCAAGTTTGGAGATCTACGAAAAATGTTGAACTTGATTGAAAAAGAATGAACACTAAAAAAGTGCACTCGTTGTTGTTGTGAATTTGAAAATAAAGTATCACTAAATATGGAAGAAACATTTTCATCTTTACACAAACTGAACGTTTCTCCGGTGAGAAAGCTATATGGCTGCCAAGTAGAGGCAAAGCTTGGCCGTTTTTTAAAAGATAACTGTAGCGAGAGTATTTCTCGCTGTCAAGAGAGATCTCAGTACCTTCCAGTGTTGTTGTCTGCGTTTCTAGACTTTCCACATACAAGTCCTGCTCCTTCCATTTAGCTAGCAGTTCATCCTTGGTCAAAGATTCTAACTGCTGTTCACTGAGCTTAACCCTTCGAGCTTGTCTTGGAGAGCGAGGGCTAGTTGCTTTGCCACCACTCATGCTGTGAGGACTGCGAGGTGAGGAAGGCCCTGTTGACTTGACTTCGCTGCTTTCCTCTGCCATCTTGGTGGCTGTCAGTTGGTATCCAGTGGATGAATTCCCCTTGGAATTGAGTGTTACTCTTTCTTGCCTTGCACTGTTATTTTTCTAATATGCAGCACATTGATGATCCTAAAACGAGAAGATGCACCAGTTAAAATCTAGAAGTGTGTAGGAGGGATAAGTTAGGAAAAATTAATTGATTGTTGACAATGGTCCAGAGGAACCATACGCAGAATCTGACGTTTCTGTGATAGGGTAATGAGGAATATGCGAGGAGTGTTGTCAGGATGAAGGAAATTGGTGTTTAAAAGGAGGATATACCTCTCATTTCTGCTCGACAAATCTGCGCTATCTCTCTCACTCTTGCTCTCTCCTTTTTTTTCTCATGCACACACGCACGCAGTTTATCGGATATAAAAAGACGGAGACACGCAGACAAAACTCGACTTTCCGTTGCTTCTTTCGTCGTCAGGGAGCAGACAGAGGGTAGGCAAGAGGAGGAGGAGCGAGAGGAATTCAACAGCAGTAACGGCAGGAGACTTGGGGAACTTTACACTTTCTCTCAGCGAGTCTCTCCATTACGAACATCTGTCTTTTCCTCTCTCTCTCTCTCACTCTGTCTCTCTCTCTCTCTCTCTCTCTCTCTCTCGCTCTCTCACTCCGTTTCACTTTGGGAGCAGCGTGCACACTCTCTCTCTTTCTTTCGAGGGCAAAGGCATGAGACGTAGCAAATTTTTGGCGCGTCGGCAACGATTATGCGTGTACATATATATGTACAGTGAGCATATACAGAGAGACAGACTCGGAGACTCGTATTGCTGGGGCACTAGTTCGGTAGCTTCGGTCGTCATCGGCGGAGGGAGAATAGAGCGCGCGCGGCGGCGGCGGCGGTCAGCGGCGGTGGCAGAGAGTAGAGCGGCGGCGCTACTTTTTCCGACAAAGCCGTATACATTGGTGTGGTAGCTAGGTACTCGCCTCTTTCGCCTTGAGGCTGCTCGTCGTCACGGGGGCTGCTGCTGGTTGACAATGTCCAGACGACCAGTCGACGAGCTGTTCCGCTGCGGGAAGCGCCATTTTACGCTAACATATCCGATGATTTGACGACGACGACGACCGGAGAGTTTGCGCGACTCGCGTTCGATCGAGCTGCTGCTGCTTGCTGCTGCTGCAGCCACCACACGCTCACAAATACACTGCCCGCAGCCCGAATGATCGCACGCACACCTCACACATACATACCTATATAATACACACGCATGCAAACGGGCGCTACGCGCGCCGCCGCTCCTCCATCCTTGTTCAACCAAAGAGCTGGCTGATGCCCGCACACGGCTGCGGATAGCGGATTTCGATTCTCTCGTGCCACGGATAGAGATCCTTTCTGATGAGCGTATATGGTAGCTGACCGTCACTGTTCACCTATACACATACATACGTCATACATATACGAAATATCTTTGATTATTTGCAATTTTATATTAACTTATTATTGCTATTACATCGCGATTGCGAGGTGCTGATAGGCAAGTAAAAATCGATGCGAATCTAATTTTGTAACCCTCAGTGAGATAATTGTGACAGTCACTCAATACCTTTATTAGATTATATAGTCGATTGAGCTTCGTTCGATGTGCTTTGATAAATTCTTTTTAATTACATATATGATGAAATCCTTAAAAAAAACACACTTTTCTGGGGTCTAGAATGGCAAAAATTTTTTTTAATGCTAAGGCTTCCGGACCT
>JAWWMK010000040.1:5382876-5420498 GCA_035047105.1 Galeopsomyia nigrocyanea | reverse complement strand
AACTTTTTTCTGCGTAAAGGTCTTCTTTTTTGCTATCATTTTGATTGGTCAAAAATGTTTCTAGCGGTCTTGGAAGCAGAGAAACCAATATTTGAAGAAACTCCGTTTTTCGCCTATTTTCTGTGAGAAAAGCCCATTTGATTATAATGGAAAAATGCCTAAAAAGTAGTTCCTGCAGACTTTTTCAATGTTCACGAGCATTTTCCGACACTACCTCTTCAAAAAGAAGATAAAAAAGGTCCGAAAGCTTTAGCATCAAAAAAATTTTTTGCCATTCTAGAACACAGAAAAGTGTGTTTTTTTAAGGATTTCGTCATATAATTGCTGGACTTTTTTTGTTACCTTTTTTCTTTTTACTGTAATCTCTGTCTAATGATTCGAATGATGAATGATTTTCTTTTCTTTCTAAATTCCGACAGTTTGCGCTGACGTCATCAATAGAATTAATTACACTGCGCTTTATTTGGTATCAATAATAATTATATTAGTTAAAATTTACCTGTACCTGCTATTGAAGTTAGTGCTTGCGATTTTTAATTTAAAAGAATAATATTTTTGATCTTTAAAGTTTTCTTATTCGAAAATATTTTGAAAATTCAATCGCGCAAGTTGCAAGTACGCCGCACGACTGAAAGCTCGCTTTTGAAAGTGCGTATTTTCGAAGGATACTGTAGCGCAAAAACTACAGTGTCGAACTATTATTGCGCTATTTTTACAATACAATCGATATAGATTAATCGATTTTTTCTACTTACAATTTTTATATTTCCAACGGGTATGTAGCTTTTTCAGTGCCGCGCTTTGTTTCCTCTACGAATTATGAATTATTACTTTTTAATTATCGTCGACGAGCGTGCGTGAGTCAGAAGTTTAATTTAGGTTGAGATATACGTATTCTTCATAAATAAGAGGTGAAACGTAAATAGAAAATAAAAATTGACATATTTTATTCTCATTTGGTTGACAGTGAAATATGTGCGAGTTAAAAGCACATTTTTACGAATGCAACTAAAAACGAATGAAAATAACGATTCCTTTCAATGAAACTATCTTGACTGAAGATTAAAACTAATTATATTACTGCTATACCTAAAACAATCGAACGTTGAATATAAAAAAAAAATTAACTATAATAAATTACTGACTTGGTATGAACATTTAAATTACACACTTAGAAGCCAATTCGGCTCGTACAAAACATTTCAAACAATCTTTCCTCATAATTTCCATTAAAAAAAAAACACGATCGTTCGAAGTGCAAATTACTTTTTAGCAGCGCTATAACCAAATTTAGCCGAAACATTGAGTCGAGCAGTGCCAGTAGGAGCTTTGATGAGCGAAGTGTTGCCTCGCGGTTGCGACGACAGCGCGGGAGATGAAATTTGGCTCTTGGTATCCGGTGATCGTCGCTTCGCCAGCAATACCGGACGTTCGACGGTCATTGCACGAGTTTGCGTTGTCTTGCTCGTTGGTAATTTCGAATTGGCCGATGTTGCGCGAGGTGCTGAGTCACAAAAAAAATTTTTTTTTAATTTCTCGCATCAAGCAATTTTCAAGATTAAAGTATGAACGTTTCTAAAGAAAGAATCGATAATATCAAAAGACTGAACTCACTCAAAGCCAAAGTCGAGGCGAAATTAGCGCTTCTGCGCTGTCCAGCCAAAGCTCTGAGCGCTGGTTGCGGTCGTTGGGCCGCGCTCAACGAACTGCTACGATCGCGCATCGGCGGCAAGCCACCGACTCTCGAGGTCAGTGCGCTTTTCTGACCGATCGCCGATCTGTTGTTGGCCGCGGTACCTGCTGGAGTAATCCGAGAGTTACTCGAAGTCGACGAAGAGGACGAACGAGTGCTGGCGTTGCTGATGGTTCGATTGATCATACTGTTGACTCGTGCTCTCGTGTTAGGGCTGCTCGAGCAGAAGCTGTTGTTCATCAGCGACGGCGGTGGTGGTTTTACGAAGTTTGCGTCGTCTGAAAAGAAGTTTATTAACGTTAGAATTTTTCATTTGACATTGTTCGATTATCAAAGTATTATACCTTGAGACATCGACTGATTAGGCAGCTTCTTGATGATGACGTTGACGGCCTTGTCGAGAATCTGGTGAGCCTTCACCACGTAGTCGGCCAAGCTGAGATTTTCTTCTTCGCTTTGCATGGATATTTGCCCGAGCGAGGTGCACAACTGGTTGAGCACGGGTGAACTTGCGAGCTTTGGCGGCGATGGTCGTGGCTCTTCCATGCTCTCGTCTTCCAAATCGTAAGTGCCTTGTCGCTTCAGTTTTGGCTTCTCCGAGGCGTCAACGTCTTTGATGCTTCTCGAAGATGACATGCATTTGGCATTGGCAAGGTTCTGTGAGGAAAAATTTATAATTTAGTTAAAAATCAATTTCACGAAAAATTTTATGAAAAGAAAAATATACTCACCGAATTCAGCTTTGCCACGGTACGAGGTTTATGATTGTACAGATCTGTGTAACTACGTACAAGACCCTCCTTGATTTCGGAGTTCTTGGTAACCGTAGTGTTCATCCCTTTGGCAGGCGAATTCACGTTCAAGTCTACAGATTGATCGTCGTCGCAGTTGTTGTTGATGAGCTTTATGAGCCTGTGAACAACATCGCGCACGACAGTCGTAGTGTCCTTCGACATCTCCGGCAATAAACTGCTACCCGTCTCTTCGAACTTGTTCACGCTGTCCTGCGAAGATTCATACACAAAACATCTGTGAGCTTGCGATTTTCATTGATTTTTATGACAATTGAATAAAAAATTATTTTACCATGCTAGACATCGGTCCCGTTCCCGTGATACTCCACAGCGAGCCGTCATTGGCTTCATTCTGATCTCGGCACTCGCACTTGACGTCGTCCATCTCGAGAACAGCCGTCATTTTCGACGTGCCGCATTCCATTGTTACTCGGATGTTATTACTTTTTACTTCGTCGTTCGCGGCGATCACCGGGCTGCTGCGTTTGTCGAACTCTCGAAGCTGGAAACCGGCTGCTTGTAGCAAGCAAATGATGCTTGGGATGTCGGTTTTTTTCGTGGTCTGTTGAGTGAGAAATTTTTTTTATTGTTGTGGTTTCGAGTTGGATTGGCGGATTGAACTGGAGAAAAATATTTTCGTTCAAATTAACAAAAATATATGCTTGAACCTTGTCGAATCGCATCTTTGCTCTTTTTTTAGAATTAATAATTCGACTGTCTAATTGATAGTTGTATTGTATTCTTAACTATTTATTCTAACCAATCTAATTTATACAATGATAGGTGCAATATTTACAAGCTGTGTGGATACTATTTTATTAAGAGCTGAATCATAACCACAAAATAATACAAAATTGTTGTGGTTGTTTTAGCATTCAATTGTTATTGCATACACTATGCACAGCCATACTCCAAATTAATGTATATTGCAAAAATTTCTATTTCGTAAAAATCAAATTGAAATTCAGCGAATTAAGTATGAGTGATTTACTCAATGACAACAAAACAAATATCCAAATAATTTTTGTACCAATAATAACGCGCATTGTCATCATTTCTCCAAAACGGTAAATTAAATAACTTTTCACTTATCGCACTGTAATCACGCGACGCCTCGAACTAATAATCGACGACGAGGTTAACGAACTATCACACAAAATAATTCACGAATCTACATTGTTACTCACGTCTTCGGGCACATTAGCGTAGAACCATTTAACGGCCCACTGGAAGAAGTTTCTGCGACTAGTTTTTGGAGCAAGTGTCGAAATCGAGCCTGTCTTATCCATATTGCAATTTGACGAAAATCAAATAAATCTATCGAATTCGACGACTAATTCACTATACTTGATTTTCTCAGCAAACAGCCACTTTTTCACACGACGTTCGAGTGTATATACAGACACGCTCGTCACCTGCCGCATCGACATACACTGCAGGCATTCCAAATAGCAAGCCGTCTTTGTTGATGTTTACATTTTTTTTTCGAACTTTTCGGTGTCGGAACGTTCGTACCATTTAAATCTGCTCGCAGCGTGCGCTAAAATCGACGAATCACAGCAAAGTTCGTCGTCATCCCACGATTCTGGAACGACCGTTGTTCCCTTTCTATATGCCCGCCCGATTCTGATTTCAAATCATGTGTACGCCCGCAATAATTTCAATGTTCAGATATTTATGATATCTGTCGATCTTATCTACTTTGACAAAGTTAAATTGGGCAAGTAAGCCTTTTTTTTGACATTTAGGACAATAACCATGGTTAAAAATAAATTGAAGAATATAAAAAAATAAAACGTCCACACAATGAAAAAATATCTTATTTATGATATAACTATTTTAATTTGTTTTCATTTTTACGTAAGGTCAAATGCATTTAGAAAATACGGCATTGTTTATTTGAAAAAGACAGGCCCGGCAAGTATTACAATAATATAAACACAAATAAAAAGAATTTTTCTGAGTTCTCTTAAAAAAAAATGTGCTTGAAGAAAAATTCTGTACCGGTTTAAACTAAATAAAAAAAAAATACGAAAAATAATAAAATGCTTTCCGGAATATAACTAGATATCACTACATTCCTGAATTTATTTTTACCAACATTTTTACTATGGTTATTGTCCTGAATGTCAATAAAGGCATACTTGCCTAATTTAACTTTGTCAAAGTAGATAAGATAGACAGATTTCTATTATTATTGCACTAGTCCGCCTAAGATTGCTGGGGCACTTAGCGTGAAGCTAATTACAAAATTCTGGAAGTGAAAAAATAATCCCTACAATTTCGTTTGCCCTCCTAATCCGATTTGCTTAGTCAGCAACTCTTAGCGATACTTCGGGTATATAAAGGAGCTCGTAGTGGCAACCACAGTCACAATCTCGTGAAAAGTGCGCACTCTTTCAGGGCAATATATTTTTCCCACTAAATGTGCAAATTTTGGGCTTTCACATAGAGCGGATAGCAAACAGTGCAGGTACTTCCAAGTAGTCGTCCAGCAAACAGGAGACAAGCCAGCCCACTCCCAAATGGAGACAATGGACAGACTCAAAAGTCCTTGTTAGGCCATGTCTATCCACCCTCGGTTTTACAGTGTTCTCCTGACTATTCAGAGTCAGAACTCAGCTCAGAGTCATCCGACTCAACAAATAGTTCTAGGTTCCACCTTGCAAGCCCAGTTTTAAATACAATATGTAATAGAAATAAAGTGCCATCCAATACAACCAAGCATAAATACTTTACTCAAATTGCTACCCAGCCACTTAGCAACATGTTCAAGTCCTACAATGCAGCTATAGGGAAAAAAATTAATATTGCTGTTCAAACTGCCAAAAGTCAGATTGGTGAAATGAATCAGAGGGAAGGCTCACACAGGAATAACGACTCCCCTCTTCATCCAGCTGTGCAGTTTTCTTTCACTTTGCTATCCATTCACAGCAACAAGGTTTGGCTAGGCTTCATCTGGAGAAACCCAAAGCTTTCAAGGTACAGAGGCTCAACAAACTCATAAATTTAAAAAAAAAATCAGATTAAACAAACACAAAATAAACTAAATTTAAAAAACAAAAAAAAACAAAGTAAATTAGTATCGGTAAAGAATACAAGGGAACCAGAGCTCCAACTTACAAGGAGAGACCACGGCCTGGGGGAAACCGATTTTGATGAATTTTTTTTAGCATATTCTATGTCAAAAAATATTAGACACGTGTCTCGGCATTTAATATCATAGGCCCTCTGAGTCGAGATAAAAAATAGTGAATATTTTGAATTTTAAACGAATTATTGACTTATGTGAAATTTGTGCTCTTAACTCCAAACGTTGTAGCTTCTGACAGAATTTTTTGACGTGCAACGGCTCGTTGTAAAGCTCTCCCTTTACCCTTTAAAATGAGCCCACCCACGATGAATTAGATAGTACTCAGCTCGAGCTATCGCACTTTGAACCGAACAACTTCATTTTCAGCATGCGAAAATTGCCACTTTCAGATTACACAATCGGCCGTAACTGTTGACCGGAAGCGAATTTTTTTAAGTGCGGCGGCTCGTTCTAAAGCTCTCCTTTCGCCCTTTAAAATATGAATATTGTTTTAATAATATAAAATTGTTAATTATTGATAGAAAATGAATAGCACATTTTCATTCGAATGGGAACAACGGACATGGTGGCCATTAGGCTGTTGTAAACAAAAACAAAACAAAAATCTCGTGAAAAGTCATGGAGACTATATGATATGTCCATGTGAAAAGTTCAAGCGCCAAGACGTCAATTTTGTGTTAGAAATTATCGATAGCAGTGAGGCCGTTGTGATTAACCGTGTGCGGTGTGATCGAAAATGTCTAATTCAGTTTATCAAGCTCTGTTGGAAAAGCTGATGCAAGGCGACGGAAAAGGTTATTTCGAGATTCTCAATACTGTAGACTATTCCTCGGGTGTTTGTCGAGATGATGAGTGGAAAGGCTACAATTCGCCCTTCTTATGGATGACAAAGATATAAAGTCAACCGTCTTCTGGACGAGAAATGTTTTGTCAACAAACCTCTCAAACACGGGGTTGATACACCTCTGTATTTGGCTGCGCAGAAACCAGGATGGTGCGATGTCGTGGAGAAGATGCTCAAACTGAAGGCTCGGGTCACGGATGTCAACGATAACGGCGACACCCCGTTGCATTTGGCCTTCATCGATAAAGCTTCCGATAGAGTCATCGAATTACTGCTAGATGAACTATTGTATGGATATTTTGAAGAAAGTGATGCAAAGGATATCCGCAGCAAGAATGGACTCGGCATTTTTCACATCGCCTGCGCGAGAAGTGATGAACACACGGTTGAGCAACTTTACTCCAAGGGAGTGTTTGACATCTCAGCTCAGGTAATACATTTTTCAATAATAAATTTTATTGTGTCGTCGTAGTCTGTCGAAAAACAATATGGTTTTAATATGAATAGCTGCAATTGTTTTTTAGTTACAGGTATCATCCTCGCGTTGTTGTAAAGTCTATGCAGGTTATTCGCCTTTGCACTTCGCCGTGGAGTCCGGTAATCACGAGATGGTCAAGTTTTTGTGCACGTACGAATCCGAAATATACGTCTTTACTCCAAATGGCTCTACTCCACTTCATCTAGCTCTAGAAAGACGGGACTTTGGGATGGTCAACGTCTTGTGTATGAATGACCTTCGTTATCGTAATTGCGTGAATGTGTGAGTATTTCGTACTGAGTTATATCTAATTTATTTTTCGAGGTCTTTTGGTAAATAATAAAGTATTTTTGCTTAAAAATTATTTTTTTTTACGTTCACTTACGAGATTTAAGTGATATAAAGCTGTAATTTTTATCGTCTGATTAGTTGCTGAGGGTAGTATTCTTATTCAATGGAGAGACCACGTGACAAGAATATACTCGTTCAAATCACTAAAAATGATAATACTTTTTTTTTTAATTTCAGTAATGGCACAACGCACTTCATGGCCGCGTGCGCAAATTGCGATCCAACGTGGGTGAAGATGTACCTCACGAACAGCTGCAATAACCCTGCAACGATGTTGAACGCCCGAGTAAAGGATGGACCTGACTACCCAAACGCCGGATATACTCCATTACATTTCGCTTGCCTCTACGGCCGTGATGAAATAGTCGCTATACTTCTCGATCTGGGTGTTCATTTGACTCTGTCGAGCGACAATTTAACACCATTCGATATTGTTCGCATTAGGTTCAAGGAGCAGACCGAAGAAGAAATCAAAGATATATATAGAGGTGTATACAACATGTTGCGAAAGCACTGTAAAGCTTGCAAAAAGTGCAAGGATTTAGTGATCGCCAATGATAAACGACTGAAGAAAATTGAAGCTAAGGCGGCTGAAGAAAACAAGAACGTTCAGGAGCAGTTAGATAGCAAGTCTTTGGCCGTCGGAAATGCTGCGGAATAATGAATATTTGTGCGACCGCATTTTTTTTTGTACATTAAAGTTTCGTTCATGCAAACGTCGGGAACGTAATTATTTTATTGTAAATAATCGCAAATAACAAAGTGTAAAATAGGAGATTCTCTACGAAAATCTGTGGAATAACGTACGACTTGTCGGTATAAACCTAATAACCATATTTTTGTATGTTCTATTATTTATATGTAATTATATTTATTCATGTAACAACTATATTCCTTATGTCTTTAGAATAAACTCTTTGCTCTGTCAATATACACGAGAATTTTTTTATAATGATTTAGTAAGTTAGATTTTCGAAATTTTATTGATTGGACAACCAAGAATGTGAAAATTATTTTTTCCATCAATATATATTATAATGACTATAATAATCTGAATGCTATATTTTTGGTGGAAATAAATAGATCATATTTCAATGCAACTTAAAGGTTAAAAGATGAATAAAACATTCTTGATGATGGCGTTCACTGGTGAACTTGCGAGCTTTGGTGGCTCTTCTGTGTTCTCGTATTCCAAATCGTTAATGTCTTGGTCGCTTCAATTTAGGCTTCTCGGCGTTCACATGGTAATCGTAGAACTCGCTTCTTTGATAGGCGAGTTCACATTCAAA
Source organism: Galeopsomyia nigrocyanea (assembly GCA_035047105.1). Taxonomy (NCBI): domain Eukaryota; kingdom Metazoa; phylum Arthropoda; class Insecta; order Hymenoptera; family Eulophidae; genus Galeopsomyia; species Galeopsomyia nigrocyanea. Next base: position 5,411,955 of record JAWWMK010000040.1, on the reverse strand, counting down.
AGTCTACAAATTGACATCGTCGCAGTTGTTGCTGCCGAGCTTTATGAGCTGCATGTGAGCAACGTCACGCGCGACACTTGCAAATATCTCCGGTAAAATACTGCTTCCCGTCTTTTCGAACTTGTTCACGTTGTCTTGCAAATTAAATACATAACAAAAAAGTTTGTATGTTTGTAATTTTATTGATTTTTCAAGATCATCACCTGCCGACATACTGCAGATGTCCGGTCTTCGTTGATGCATTTTTACATTTTTTCTAAGATTCGGTGGTCCGACGTTTTTTTCCATTTGAATCTGCTCAGCGTGCTAAAATCGGCGAATCACAGCAAAGCTCGTCGTCATCGTGCTTCTGGAATCTGGAACGATAATTGTTCCCTCTCCCGAATGCGCACGCAACAATTCTCCATTTCTGCGCCGTATCATACATATCGTGGTGCTTTGCTCGTTTTATCAACCGCCCCGCCGCCCGGCAACGATTTATTTGCTAAAAAAATACACTGCACGTACTGCCCTGCGAAGCTGGGCAACAAGTTTTTTGCAAATTACCGACTGAAAAAAGATGTTTGCTGCCAGACGTGCACTCGTAACCAGCGCCCTGTAAGTCAATTTTCATTTAACTCGTGAAGTATTGTTGGAGAAATAACACAACTCCCCATAATTGCGACATTTATTATGTAATTCCTAACCTGCTCCACAGGTATTAACAACAATGTATTTTCTTGATTTTAGTCGGGGTAAGGAGGCTCTGGTTCGAACTAAGCATACCTTGCCAGATTTGCCCTACGACTACAAAGCTCTCGAGCCAATCATTTGTGCTGAGATTATGCAGCTTCATCACTCCAAGCATCATGCTACCTATGTCAACAATTTGAATGTTGCCGAAGAGAAGCTGAAGGAGGCTGTTGCTAAAGGAGATGTTAATACTCAAATTGCATTGGCTCCAGCTATCAAATTCAATGGTGGAGGTCATCTCAATCATTCCATCTTCTGGAGTAATTTGTCTCCCAATGGAGGCAAACCAGATGGTAATCAAACAAAATATCAAGATAATTGTGTAAAAGTATTTATTATACATGTTGTAACATAAAATATGTTTTTAGGTGCTCTTCTGTGTCAAATTGAAAAAGATTTTGGCAGTTTGGAAGAAATGAAGAAGAGACTATCCGAGTCTACTGTTGCTATCCAAGGTTCTGGTTGGGGATGGCTTGGTTACAATCAAAAAGAAAAGAGACTACAAATCACAACTTGCGCCAACCAAGACCCATTGCAAGCTACTACTGGTTTGGTACCGTTGTTTGGCATTGACGTGTGGGAACATGCTTATTACTTGCAGTACAAAAATGTTCGACCAGATTACGTTAAAGCAATCTTTGATATTGCAAACTGGAATGATATTGGTTGTCGATACAAGAATGCAGGAGGTTGTTAATTGAATTCCTTTGGGCATTTAAAAACAGCAGATTAGTGTTGTATATTCAGGCAAAAATTTATTGCTACACTTTTATAATTCCAAGAATTATTGCTTTTATTTTAAGTTTTATAAAACCTGTGATTTACGTCAAATAGTTGTTAAACTACATTGGTGCATGTAAACTTTCATACTAGAATCATATTAAAAATTGTTAAAAAATATTTTGGAGTATTTTTTTCGTAATTTCCATTCTAATTCTTGATTTTTGTTGAATTAGCACCGTTTCCATTATTGTTTTTATCAAATTAAGTCCCCAAATAAGATCTAGTGCTATCAACATTTTCTAAATCGATTATAAAAGCAAGATTGTTTAAATTCAAATAATCATAGAAATGCAATAGTTTATATTTTTAAAAAAATTTAATGCAAGGTGCCTAATATAAAACATTAAATTGAATCACCTGACATTTGAAAACGCGCGCCACACTCGACTGACAAATGAGAACTAGCAGCAGGAACGTGGACATTGAATCTTTAGTTATGGCCGATAAGCCTCAGCTGTTTTAGTGTCGTCTCTGTTATCGGGTAAGTCAAAAGGTTATTACAATGTCTTCTCACGATAATTAGCACGATAAGCTCGCACAATCTCTTCATTGTTGACATTAGTTAAAACTTGTGCGATTTAGCGTGGTCCGTTTACTCCCTCCTCCGTTCGCGTCGATACGTGCATCTCAATGTTTTGCATTCTGCTCAGCTGCTGAGACACATTATTGACATGTCAGATTGCTTCATTCAGCAGAACGAAATGAAAAAATGACAACATGAGTTTATTTGTTTTGAAAATTTTTTACTATTAGAAGCTCGCAGAATAATTGACATTTGTCATGTAAATGGTTAAATTACTCGTTTGATATACTCCTATGTAAATAATGCGATCGAATACGTTCTTAGAGCGTTTGGTATGACTCATACTGATGGTAATGCGACTTTTTTTTTATTCCAGCTATTAGATTTTGACGATATACTTGAATAAGTTTCTGCATAAAATAAATCCCGATAAAAAAAATCGCACATTTTTAGGTTAACGTGAAATGCACAGATTGTATCTCAATATGTTTTTCAACATTTTGAACAATTTTAAATGTAAATATGGATTTTGGAAAGTTATAATCAAAATTGATAATTTAGTTGTCAACAAAATAACAATATTTATGGATAAATTATTTAAAAATTTTTTATATTTATTAAATAGTCCATTTTTTAGCGATATAGTGAATTATTGAGTGAAATTCTCTAAACTGACTTGTGATAAAAATTATCTATCGATAAAATTTTGTTTACAGTAGTATTCGTTATGTTTAATGTTGGAGACGACCATCGTAGCATTCATTTAATAAAAAATCAATAGTGGAGTAAAACGGATCAGGATACTTGAATGTTTCAATTTAGATAATATTATATAATGTAGAATACCGTAATACGTATGTTAATTATAGTTGCGGTTCAATCATCCTCAACGTTATCGATCATTCAAACATCCGTCGATCGGAATAGCATCGGATTCGAAGTCTAAGCTCCTGAAAAAAGAATTCTCATTGTAAATTAATTCGCAAAATTTCGATATCCAAATTAGTCACGTTCAAAGATTCAAAATTTGATAAATTCAAACTGATAGTTTGTGCAGATTTACTAGGATTCACGACTGATTTATTTTAACATTATTTTATTTATAATAGCATTGGAAACTGGGTCATTAGCGACTTTTACTGATTATATTATGAAAAATAAAAAGATAAATATACTTGTCAATGTTATTTTTGCGAAAATTACATAGCTTATTATTATAAACTAGTACGATGAATATTCATTTCAAAACAAGTAATTTCCATAATGATTCGAGTTTGTTTTCATAGCAATAATTATAGCGGCAACTTGTTATGAAATAATTGTCATTCCGCGTATTGAAATATAAATGAGACACTGGCTCAAACTACAATTCTACTTTTAGAAGTTTTCCAACTTACATTGTAAACGTGCGGGTGTCGTGCACACATATAAGTTCGCTACATCGCGATCCATCGTAAAAGTCTCGCGGTATTCCAACTTTCCTTTTACAACCATACCTTTTTTCGTCAATAAACTTGGAATGAACTGAAATCGTTACACGCACGCTATGTAGCTCAGCTGTAAGATTGTAAATTTCTATTTAGGAGATTGAAATACAGGTTATTTCGAATTATAAAACTTTTTGAGGTGGTAATAAGTATTTTATCGTAAAGCATGTTTGTGGGTGTAGATACATATTTAAAAGTAATCTCAGGAATACTATGACCCGAGTGATGTTTTTTTGGAAAAATCCTGAACGAGCAATTTATTAGTATTCGTTTTTTTTTTTCATTAAAACCGCGGGAGCACAAGCTGTTTGAAAAATAATACAAAAAAAAAATTATTTTTATATTTTTATTTGCGTAACTTTATTGTTAAACACGACACGTATTTCACTTTTGTTGAAGAAAACTATAAATACCAACGTAAAATTAAATCACAACTTCATCGTAGAAACCTTCATTTCAGTTCACTCGTCGCTGAAAAAAAACTTTGATTGTTTCCATCTCTCCATTCTATCGTAAACAAAAGGTTCCCCTCTAAACTCTCATCTCCCTTTTTTTTCACAAATCGTCGTATAGAGACCATTAAACGACGCGTCAGCTTGCATTCTCATCAACCAACATCAAAAAAGCGGGTAACGATGCACGAGGAAATGAGTAACAGGAAAAGAGAAAGCGTCGCAATTATCCGCGTGGAAAAGCAGTTGAATCATTGAAATAGCTCCGTTCACCTCCTTGCCTTTTTTGAGAAACTTTTTTCTTTTTGCACTGAAAGCTCGATGCATTTAGTCTCATTAATTATTTGACGTTTTGCCACTGGGCACTCGAGGAAAGCTGCAGCAGGACACTCCAAAGCTCACTCGTGTGCACTGGCACACGTAAACTGTCACTGCAGAGAGAGAGAGAGAGGAAGCTAGCGACAAGTTCGTGCCTTGGAAACGCGATCACCTCTTACCTCTTACCTCTACCTTCTTTTTTTTTTCTTCTTTATATTCCTTGAAATTTCGTTTTTTTATTTCTCTCTTGACCCATAAAAAAAATTTCGCTAGATTTACTAGCTGAAAAAAAAAACTTCTCGTCCGACCAAACGTCGCGCTACTCTACTCGTTCGCGCTTGCATGCATATATCTTTGAAAAGACGGACAAGCAGCCCACACATGCCAATCGTTACACATGTAGTCTCCAGCGGTGTAAAAGCGAACAAACGTGTGGATAATAAAAGAGGCAAACAGCTCTCGCATGGTTTATTTATAAGAGGTAGAATCGGAAGCTGAAATAAAAAAAAAACAAAAAAAAAAAGAAGAAGAAGAAACTGTGCGAGAGAACGAATCGATAGTTGGCTCGGCGGCCGCATCCGTCGTATATATAATAAAAGGTATACTCTTCTCCTTTCCTCCCACCCTCGACACGCCCTGTGTGTGTATGTGCACACGTTTGCGTTTCTTCGGTTGACCTTGAGTATGTGAGTGTGATGAAGGTGCGTGGCTCCCCTTCAACCGTCGTTTCATCGCCGTGAACTTATAACGCCATGACCTCAATAATAACCACCTCCTATCCCTCCTTGACCATTGCCGTCCTCGTGCAGTCGCGGCTGCTGCTGCTGCTGCTGTCCTAAGCAACATTTTTCCGCTTCTGCATCGCACTTTTATTGCCATGTAAAAGCACCCAAGAGACACACCAGTTTAATCGAGCTTATACGTGTCCTTTCGATTGCAATTTTCCTTGGATGCGAGTATATTGGTTTTTATTTTATTTTTTCATTAGTTTTTCTTGCATACCGTGTACGATGTAAACGTACGAGTGTTTTACTTTACAATGTTTCCGGGGAATATGTAACTTTTGTTCAAGGTTCTTCGCGCTTGACAATACACGTCGATACGACGTACGTTTCATTGAATTTATCGGAGAACTAACTGTATAGACTTTGACTTTGATATATCGTTTGAGAAACAATAATTGAAAGTACACTTTGCAATGGAACTGTAACTCTTCTAAATTGCTCGAAATAGAGAGAAAAAGAAAGATTTTAGGTCTCTTATTCGACTCTTTGAACTCGAGTAGCTGGAAGTACAAGCACTCGACACCATGTAATTAGATGAAAAGTAAAGCACTTGACAGAAAGATTGATCAGCCTGTGAATGACAGACGCTGCGGGAGATTAATGAAAGTGCCACTTTTGTAAATAACAGATCAAAAGCAAGAAAAATCATGACACAAAAAAAAAAAGAAATGGAATTATTTACGAGGCGATCTGCCCTTGAAAACAAAATGAAATATGTTGCATCGGTTAGATTTTTTCGAAAAAAAAAAGGTGAACGCTTATGGGGCGTGTCGAGATCGACGATTCACGGCTCTCTGCAAGCTTTTATTTTTCTTATATACTATATGGCGCAAAAAGCTCGGACAACAAACGCGTGCTACAGCGGAAATTGCTGGTTCGTGTATCGTATAATAAATTATGGTGGCGCCTCGTGGGATATGACGCAGCCGCGGTCGCCTCTGGTGAACTTTACACAAACGAACACGCTATCATTCCGCCTTGCTGTTGTTGTTGCTGTTTTTTTTTATTCGCTTGTCAACACGTTTCTTTTTTATTTCGTGATGCATATCACTTTTTTTTTTCGAGATATCGGTTTACAATATATTGCGCGGGTTAATTGAAAAAATGCCTTCTTTTTCTCATGAATTCCGAAAATATTTTCAATTATTTTATTATTAATTGTGATTTTGACGCCTTTTTACTTATCATGAAATGGATTTTTTTATATGAAACATACGTTTTAATTATTAATAATATATTTCATCTTTTTATAGACTACACACAAGACTACATTCCTGAGAAGGTATCGAGTGTGACAACTGCTCCAATGGACTATAATTTGGATTAGAAAACTGTAAACGTGAGTAAAAAAATAAGTTTAATTCCTTTCATCTCAAGTATTTGCAATAAAAAGTTAACCAAAATAAATTATTCAGATTAATAGATACAATAATTTATCGTAACGATCCCATTGCGTTGAATTTTTAAAACTCACCCTTTTTTCTAAGTTAATTGGGCAATAACTGCCAATACAATCTCCTTCTACTCATCAATTATTCGTTTATAATAAGGTAAGTCTACCCAAATACCGCCACTAAGATTTCTTTTAACTTTTTACCCCGAGTGAATTTTTCAACGTACGTGGTCTCGTTTGAAAGCTGCCTGTTCGCCCTTTAAAATTATGTCTGACACGATTAATTTGGTGAAGTCTAACCAGGGTTATAACACTTTGAAGCGAACAACTTATTTTTGGTGTAAAAAAGTGAGTATACCCAATTCCGTCACTTCGAAAAACAAGTATTTTGGCAGATGAAAATAATGTTTGATACTGAAAAATAAGTTTCAGTATGTACGTTTATTATGCAGGCGAGCTATTTTCAAATACTGGTTTAAAAAATAAACTAGAAATTGACCATTATACGTTGATGATTGGTCGAAATGAATTTTTTTTTTCGAATTCTTTTACATTTGCGTTTCTTTATTTGAACAAAGAAATGCAAAACTATATTGCGAAAAATGAAATTGAAATTTTGACCCATCGTTTATACAGGATTTTTCAAAGTGGCGGTGCTTTGGCAGTGCTAAACTGTGACATTATGTTTGTAGAATCAAATAATGAAAGTTCCATAGATTTGAACTACCCCGGAAAGCTAAATCCGTTTTCCAGAAGTCATTTTGTGTTTTAGACAAGCAAGTCGTCGACCTCACTGAATTTCATGCAGCTACTCGGCTAAATATTTATTGTTTAAAGTGGTTTAATATATTTTAGCATAAATCTGCGATACACCATTTGATTCGTCTTATTTGACCCTTTCAAAATCACTCATAACAAATTTTCTAGCGTGTAAATAAGCCAAATGCCGCTCGAATTACTTTTGTCTGTTGGTTGCTGTCGGTTGTACCCAATATGGGACTATACCGAAAATTATTAAAGGATTATGAAAAAACACCACGTTAATGTTTTTCCATGTTCTAGTTTTAAATTTCTGTGAGTATTTTAAGACAAAACTTGACAGTTAGTCAAAATAAATTTACTAATTCCACTTGTCAATGATATATCATAGAATTTTGTTTTTCGTTATATTTTTTAAAATTAATGTTTATATGTAACTGTAACATTGTTACGTCGTACTAATTAGCTTATAATACTTGAAAAGTGATGAATCTTGATTTTTTAACTTACTTATACATATCTCGTATGATTCATATACGTAAAAATTGCTTTTTCTCTAATAGTCCCATATTGGGTACACTGTCTTTTTATGCCAAAAAAAGTAGGCATTCAAAGTGCAATAAATCGGGCTAGCTTTCATCTAAAAAATCGTGAGACAGCTTGTTTTAAAGGGTGAATACTCCATTTCAAAACGAGTCCACCCCCGTGAAAAATTGATTAATGGTAAAAAGATATGGCTGTTTGTCGAAAATAGTCCCATATTGGATACACCTACCTTAGTTAAAATGACACATATTCGTCGGGAAGAATTTCGGAGAGTTAGAAAATTTGCTCATCTAGAGCATAAAAGAGTTCGTGTAAAACAATTTTCGTATTCGGGTATGTTTTAAATCATTGGAACTTTCATTAATTAATAGTACAAACATAATATCACTGCGGCGTACCGCTGTAGCAAGCGTACATATGAAATAAGAGCAAGTGGCGGAATTGTGTAGGTGGCGGAATTGGGTAAAGGTATCTTATTAACAATTTCAATCGTATTTATAAAATGCGCATTTTAAGTAGAATAATTACAAATACAAGTGCACTCATCTTCCTTAGTACCTCCATTTTGCAAAGCTTATAAAGCATTCTTTTTGAAAATAATGTCGGCATTGAAATTAGCTTACATGAGATGGTAAGCATTTTTGAAACTCGGGAAGAGAGTAGCCCTTGACCCAGAAAGTTGTAAAGCTTAAGAGATGATTGATGAAGAATGCAATACAGAGTAGCTATAAGAAAAAACGAAGAGAATTCTTAAACAGTTTAAGAATCATCAATCATTTATTTAATGAAGTTCACGCCCTTTTCCTTCGATTAAATCCTTCCACAGGTGTATGTACAAGAAGCTAAAATACATGTATAATCCACCAACACATTGTCTCTCTAACGTTTAATCGCGATGACATTGTCACCCCTTCGTGTTCTCGCGCATGAACACTGTTCGACACAGTTTATACACACACCGAAGCGTGGGCGTCGAGGCATGACATATACCTTTAAACAAGAAGAACATGACCTTCGATTCGTTCGGAGAGAAAGAGAGAGAGAGAGCTATCTATCCCTCCTCCTTCTCCCCATTGTCGTTTATTGCTTCTCGCTCCAACTATTTTCAAGTAATGCTCTTTCGTGCCTCGATTCCATCGAGTGCCAATTCCCATCCCCCTCTCGCGATCGAACTTCCTTCTTCTGCACTCTCGAGTCGCGGCCCTTTGATTTAATTCGACGAGTTCTTGAATAATGCCATCGGCTTCGATGGGCTCTCGTGTTTTCTTCCTTTCTTCTTGCTACATCCACTCAAACATCGATGAAGATTTGAGAGGTTGCTCTTTTGCTCTCATTACCGCAAATTATATCCGTGAGCATAATGTTACGCGAGATGGAGAAGAGGTGGAGGAGGCGGGTTTTGAAATTACGTCGTATATTTCACGAAGCTAAAGTAAGGCAGGTGGTGGTTTTATAGATAGCAGCGGCGGCGTATCTTAAGTAGGTAAGCTGTAATGCTGGTATAATCTGCACGAAAAAGTTCTTTCTTTTTTTTTTCGTCAGATAAGCCTTCGTGGTAGAGCTTTTTTTTTTTACTCGGGTGGTTAGATTAGAATATTATGTATATGCTCTGGCCCAGAAAAGTTGAGTTCATTTAGCGCTAGTAAGTACTAGAAGACCAAGAAAACATAATTGTTCAGTTCGAGTTGCCTTATTAAATTATTCCAGTGGAGCAAATTCAACTCTGTGTGTGTGTCTACGTTCGCGACTCGAGATTCGATAAATTAGACGACGCAAAGTTGTAAAAGTGACGTGGTAGTACATGCCCCGCGAGTAGGAAAGCTTAATCGTAATGAGAAAAGTTTTCAGCCCCACCGTTTTGTAGTCGGGCGAATCGAGTAAAAAGTTATTATACCGGTGTATAAGAGGCTCTTTGATGCCTATACGAACTTGCACGTGCAAATATAAATTACACTTCAAGTCACGTTACACACTCGCTCGAGTGAGCGTCTTAAACTTCCACCGAGACGACTGACTTTCATGACTTCACTTCGCTTTACGTCTTGATAAATAATAAATGAATTTTTTTCTCTTCCTTTTTTTTTGAAATTTGAAAAGTCGCTCGCGTGAAGTTACCCTCTTTTTTCTTTTTACTCGGTCTACCGTAACGTATTACGACCCAGGTAAGTAATCGATAATCGAGGTCAAAGGTCTTTACACTGGTGTAGCGTATTGATCTAGCAGCTGCTGCTGCTGTTGCTACTCGCGAGAAAATGTGTGTATCTGTCTTCCATGCTTGCTGTATCACTTTTTTTTTTCATTTCTCCTCCCCTTTTGACATGGAAATTCATTTATCAAATTTCCATTATTCCGATGTCTCGTTCATACGATTTCTCTGGCTGCTCGAGAATATTATATTTTTTCATGAATACGTGAGTTCCTTGGGGTTCCGTTATATATATGTACGTCGGGAGAATGTAGTAAATAATTTTGATGCTTAAATCTGCTGTACTTATATAGCATAAATATTTAGTATTTGCCTTCTATTGTAATACTTGAGAAAATTAATGGTCGATTCATTTGAATTTCATAATCAGCATAATACCAATTTGAGGGTTGCCACAAGAAAATGCTTTCGCATAAGAACTCTTTGTCAAGCTCTCTCGTGAATATTTCGCGCGCAGCAAGACCTCGCAACAATTAAGATCCAATTACCGTGCTGCAGGTGCAGTTTGCGTGTCACGTATATACATATATACCCAACCCTTTCGTATGTAGGAGGTGAGTGAAGGGCCAAAACAACGGTACGTGTTGCATGTCTCGGCTCGGTTTCTCCAAAGAGGAGAGAGAACTTTCTCGATGCTACGAGACGCCACACGCTTTTTTTTTTACGCGCACGTGATGATGTTTTACGCTTATATATATCGAGAGAAATAGAAAATAATCGTTGCGATAATTGCGATGAAAAATAAGTGAAACTACGCTGTACTTTTTTTTTTCTCTAGATCGTTAAGTCGAACGTACGTATATTTTCTTTAGAATTTTTTTTTCTCGGTGCAAACGACTTTACCGTCGCTGAGAGAGCTTTCGCGAGGTACTTTTCAATTTGTAGCTCGACCGAGTTTGCGCGCATTCGTCAAAAAAGAAAAAAAAACACCCTCTCGTGAAATATTTCAAACGGACCTGAAAATAAAAAAAAATAAAAAAAACCAATTCGGGCTCGTTTTATCGACGCGTGTACCTTTCGAATCGCACGAATTTAATCAAGACGGTTCTGTATAATGTAGCGAGATTATTACGTTAAAAAGAGTTTTTCAATATCGGAAATTGAATTACTTAAATGAATAATTGAATATTACACGATACCTCGTAGTGCATAATTCGATTAACGTCTACCAAGAAACGTTGAAGATAATTCATTCGATATACGGATGATGCAGAGAGATATAATTCAATGATATCGACTTTTCTCCGAATCCGGAAAAAAATGAAATGAAATTCTAATAAAATCCGATAAAAGTACGAATTAATACAAATTGCCCTCTTCCTTCTTTTTCGCAGATTGCAATGAAAACTTGAAGAAGGTAAGGGATATTGCACTGGAGAGAGAGAGAGAGAGATGTGCCGCTGGGATTACAAAAAAAAAATTCTTTTTGCAGGGCAGCAGCAGCTGGAAGACGTGTTACTCGCCAAAAATATAAATCACTGAGCCGCGATAAATCCTGTCATTGCGAGCGCGATATAATTCCTCCTTAGAGGCCGGTTTCTTCAACTCTCTCTCTCTCTCTCTCTCTCTCTCTCTCTCTCTCTCGCTCGCTCACCTCGAGGGAGACCAAGACCTATCCTACTCACGTCCCAGTAGTACTGGTCGCCTATTGGTCAGACACGCACTCATTATTTTCGCGCGGCACGTCTGGGCATTCGCTCGCTGTTTCGCGATGTTGTATTAATTTTTATTTTCTTTTTCGAGAAAGAGTATAGAATTTTTTGTGTTGTGAAATCAAATTTGTGTTGCGTATACGCAAAAGAGTTTAAACAAAAAAAATCGAGCGCGTAGTTGAACAAGTATGACGCCGTCGACTAAGAACGTAAAAAATGTATTATTATTAGCTGATGATTACCCAAAAGTATTATCGATACTCATTAACTGCACACAAACAACGTTATCATTTTAATTAAATCAATAATTAAAATGTAATCTCGTGCAAGTGGAGCACCGAAGCGCGAAAACCATATTCGAAACTGAATATCCAACTATATACTACACATCCCACGAAGTCGGCTAGTTTTATTAGGTTAAGCCTGAAAACACGGTTCACGTATACATGTAGCGAGGCACGAGATTGAAAGCTCGTCGATCAAAGCTGAAGTGCTGTCGTGTTGTATATGTACGTAGCATATACGTGGATGCAGCCCCTGAAAGCTCGAAACTGTATTCATCCAGCGATGCATAATATCCTCTCTCTGTTATAACTGTAATAATTCCATCGCTCGTTCGGCTATTGGCTTTTATATGTCGACTCTATCTCGAGCTTTATTTGCCGTTTTGTTGAACGATTACGAGTTACGTTTATTTTGTTCGAGTGGTTGTTTAATATGATGGTTCTATTCGAAAGTTTTATACAATCCATTATATGTACGTTATCGTATTGTAATTTGAAACTATATGGATTTCCATTCAACGTTGTAATACGTATTGCGGCTTTCCTTGAAATAATCAATGCCAAGTTCAGTTGAAAGGAATGTCCGATGCAGCTTTACGGAAGCATTGAGTGATTAGAAAGTTCATTCTCTTACGCAACGATCCGTTACCTGATAACTGCTGGAACTAGATTCGATTCAAAGTTGATTGAAACCTCCCAGCATTACGAATCTTTTGTACAATGAGCATTTTCATTTGAAATTGTGTATTATATTTTTTTAAAAGCAATCTTTGGTACCATTCAATATGTACAATTGAATTTAAGAAGGGTTGAAAATTGAAAAATTCGCCCGACTGAAATCCACCATTAAATTTTCAATATGAGGTCACGAAAAAAGATCGTACGAAATTCCCCAGACAATGCCAAAAAAAAACACACGAAACAAGAAAAAAAAAACTTTATGTGTTTTTCGCACCTGTATGTATGTGTAAAGAGGTCATCGTGCGAGAAGGAGGGGGAAAAAAATAATGAAACAGGTGAGACACACGCAAGCTATAGTCTACCCTCATAACTGTGTCGCTGCGTGGGATGGTTTTACGTCGCCGAGAAAGAGAAGGAAGAAAAAATTGCCTCTCTCGCTGAGGGATATATATCATCATTGTTCTCGCGCGTAAAATGATATAAAAGAAAGCCTTAGGAATGCTCGTGTGTTTGTGATGAGCTTTTCTATTTTATTGATATACACCTCGATGGGCAATCATTCGATGGACGTTTATCCTCTTTGCTTTTTTTTTACGATATTGTGTATCTTATTATCAATGCTTTCGAGATCAATTCCGAGATTTAACGATATCACGTGATATTATTTCTTTCTTTCCTTCTTTTATTTCGATCGCATAGTTATGTATACATCCAATCAATTGGGAACAAATCTTCTCTCTCGAGTTTGTTTTCGCCGAGAGAGATTTATATAACTCGCTCGTAGAGAGATCGTCTTAAACGAGCAGCCGCGTCGAAAGTGAAAAGAAAGAAATTGAATTCGTTAAAACCGTTTCTTTCTTCTTCTTCTTCTTCTTCTTGTTCTTCAACGACGGAGAGGAGTTAGTTAGCATCTCGTTGGCGAATCGACGAAAGCAAACTCTACTTTCTCGCTGGAAAATATTTCTTTTCTTGTCTGCCCCCCCTTCCCCCCTAACCGTGCAAACTTGCAGAAAGAATTCGATTTCTTCGAGCTTGCGCTCATCCATATTTAACCAAACGAACGTTCCTTTTTTTTTCTCTTAAATTTGAGAAACTACCTTGCCTCGAAATTACTAAAAGCAACGACTCGCATGCACCGAAGAGAATTTTTATGCTGTTTCTGCTTTTACACGCAAGTTAAAACGACGAGTACGCGTGCGAACGCGCATAACACCGCGAGTTACGTAAGAGTGCATACGAGCGCGAAAGCATCCCACCGGAAGAGCAAAAAAAAAAAAAATAACAATCTCGAGAGAGAGACAGAAAAGAGTACAATCTCCTCGACAAACCACAATATTACGTCGTATGTACATAAACACAACCCAAACACTAGAAGTGTCAGCAACATTCTCGCATTGAGATGTCAAGTGCGACATACGCACTCAACTTTCTCTCTCTCTCTGTTTTTTTGCCTGCCGTGTTGAATTCGCATATTATTGATTGTCCGACGAAGCAACGTCTTGCGGGTGATTCGCAGTTTCCGTGACGTCAGCCCGTACTGTTTATTGATCGTCCAAGCACGAACGGCATTCGGCGCCCGCGCACTATGTCTGCCTCTGCTCTGCCGGGTGATATAGGTATACGGAATTTATACTCCGTGGATAAAGTCGGCGCGAATTCAGCTACTAACCCCCCTCTCGACTTTGCTATTTGATCCTTTGTTCTCGCACGCAACGAACGAACGAGCTTGCGGTAGAAATATTCCGATTCACGTGCAAGCTGCTGGGAAACAGATCCTGCTTGTTATCGTGTATACACACCGACTTGACGTTTACGGAAAATATAACTTTGACGGTGTTTGCAAACGCGCTCGTGTGCACGAAAAAACACTCGCATCGTCATCATGATGCCACGTGTATACGGATTTCGATTGCGGCCTACATAAAAAATAACGAGCGATGAAAATATAAAATTGCACCCTCTGCACGTTTCGTGTGGTTGGAGAAAACGTTTGAGATTTCTTTGGCGATTGTAAGTCGCGCTTCATTGTTTCGTTGGACACAATGGTGCAAAAAAAAAAGAAAAAGAAAAACGTCGCCGAGGCAGAGAGAGCAAAGAAGCGAAAATACACACACAATGGTATATATACTTTTATGTGGGAAAGAAGCTTCTTCCATTCACGAGTATTGCCGCGGTGTGCAAGCTCGTGCGCGGAGAAGAAATGAAAAAAAAAAAAGATGCTTTTTTTTTCTCGAAAAATATACGTGCGGGCATATGACCTAGTCTCGGTTTGGATAAAAGAATTTTTTTATGTTTACCACCTTGGTGTATAAAAAGCCTTCGGTGCGCGCGCGCGTGCCATCGGTGACTTTAATAGGATATCTGTACACTCTTTGAGGCTTTGTTTTTATCCATTTACTCGGCGACCCTTTAATCTCGAGATTGATTCGCGAAACTGTGTGTGTTTGTCAGTGAGGAAGCATGTTGCGCAAACATGTTTCGCGGGGAGCTTGATTCTTTGATGAACGGTGTTGATGCTTATAAGTTGATTTTCCAGATTGAAACGCCAGAAATGTTTGCTCTTCACTGTGCTGTGTAATTGAAATAAATTGAGCAAAAAAGTTGATTGCTTCATTACAAACCCCCCCGAAGCAAATGAGATGTTCCCCGAGAAAAGACGTAGTACTGGATTTTAAATTAGTCTGGAAACAACAATGAGAAAATTCGAAGTTTTAATTGGATAAAACTCGTGGGTTAAAATAGATCAAGCTTAATCAGAAATTAATTGCTTCGGACGAGTGATTTCTCACTTGCAATCAATGAAGCTATAATACCCTTTTTTCACTTCAGTTGCTTCTTAGCTTTATATTACTGAAGATAAGAAACAAGCTCGCAATAAAGTATAACTCATAGATAATTACCGTAAAAAAAACGACAAACAAGAACGAGCTATTCGGATGTTACGCCACTTCGTAAAACCCGGCATTGTTACGACCCAGCCACAAGACACGTGTCCGAGGGGATTAGTCGGTGGGATTGGATTGGACGTATACATATAGCAGCTAACACGAGAGTGCAGACACGAGCATGAGAAGGCAAAACAATTTATAATAAATTACAAGAAAAGAACGATTGATTTTAATTTCAAAATTATAAAAAAAATATTTTGCGAATGCAAAAGCCCTTAATTCAGTCTTCTGCTTTCAATTTCATATAATCCTCTCGTAAATCTCCCCGGATAAAAAAATCAATACAAAACACGATAAAAAAAATCCACAGGACGTCGACAAAGACTGCTTCGACGTCTTCATCGAAGGAGTTAGAAACGCAAAAGCTCTGTTGCTCTCACGGGGTGCGCTGTAGTCGTCGTCGTCGTCGAGGTGGGTTCTCTACACATCCGCGCGCGCAGGCGCATTAAAAGTCGAGGCCACGAAAATTCACAAGGGGGGGTTGAATCGCGAGAAGGAGCAGCAGCAGCAGTCGACCGAAGCAGTGCCACCGAGAAGAACAGCATCACGGGAAATAGTGTACATCTTCGTGTTTAAAGTTTCCATAGTCTTGCTCATATAGTGTATCTATATCTCTCTGTGCGTTGTATATGCGTGTATAAGTGCGAACAAAAAAAAAAAGGGGCGCGGACTTCGCCATGTCCGCCGCAACGACGCAGCAGCAGCTAGCAGCTGGCTCGAACACCAGCATTAGCAGCAGCAGCAGCGAATTGAACGAGTAGTTACATATATACAAGAGAGAAAGCTCCCGTTTTTCTTTTCCGTTCCCGAGGCATCGATCGTTTTGTAAACTGACTGACACTGTCTGTGCGCGCGTGGTGCGTGTGTGTTTCGAAAAAATCCGCATAGATTTTCTTCGCTGCTGTACAAAAGGTGAGAGACACGCAACGAGCAATGAAAATTCATAGTAGAAAAGAAGGGAAAAATCGATGCAAGCACAAGTACAGCAAGTCAAGTCGCGCGAGCTTGCTTTATCGATCAGCTCTCTCTTGCCTCCGTGTTGGCCCATCGTTCGTTATATATAATATACATATCTATATTTTCTTTCGTACATATGACGATGGCGAGTTTTTTCCCCGAAATCATTTATTTATTGGATCTTCTTCTTTTTTCACGTGTATAATGCTTGCGTAAAACGTAAGAAGCGCCATTGATGAAAAGACGTCACGAGTCGATTGACGTGTTGTAAAGGCATTTTTAGTCACATACTTAGTGTGCTTTAGTTTTAACGCCGGTCCTATAACGTCGAGACCTTGAAGTCCCAACCTCTATTTCTTTCGGGTTCGGCATGTGTAAGAAGAGCTTTATACCCGCGTGACGATCGTCTTTGCTGTGTATAATTTCGTCGCGACTGTAATATCGAGCTTTTCGTACTGTTTAATTGGCTAATTGCTCTATTGTTTGTTTCTTTAGTTTCGACGTTCTATCGATGTTGATAATTGTTGAACTTGGTCGTTGTGCGCCGATCGATCTTCGTGCACTATTGTTCTGGAATAAACGTGAATTCGTATATCGTGAGGTTTGAATCAGACCTTCGAAAAAGAAAATTTATTCGAGGATTTGTGTTTTTGTGAAAAATGAGTTTCGTAGAAGTGGAGCGCGTAGTAGAATAAAAAAGAAAAAGCCGTTGATGAAGAGTTATGCCGCGAAGGACAACGACGTCCATGCGGGTGTACGAGAAGTTATGTACGATAGCGCGGACGCAGTGGCATTTCCGTTTTAAGAGGGAATTTGCGAGAATGCCAAAAAAAAAAATAGGATATCATCCTTGACACGGAAATTTGCCTTATGAACTTGAGCAAATACTTGTGCGCGGTTGTTGTTTGACGATTCTTCACTTACGGGCTTTATACTCTCGTGTTTCAATTCCGTATTTACGTGTATTGCCTTGGAAACTAGTTCGATACTGTTTGTTCGAAAAGCTATATAATATCGAATTCGTTGCTCATCATTTCTGCTATATATAGCTATTTTTTTGTAAATCAGCGGGAACGTCGTTAAATCAAAAAGTTCAGCTAACAAAAGTGGATTGTTTTGACGTCCGTAAAACTCAGTGTGAGTTCTCTCTCTCGCGCGCTTCTCGCGTTTATTTCAGAAGTTTCGGACGCCTTAAGTAGATAAGAGTCGCGTCACGTCAGACGTGTAGCCGCCAACTTTTGTGAAATCGTTACGGCAACCAACGGCAATTTGCTGCAACTTTTCGAGGCTAGGCATATACTCACTTCTTTTTTTTTCAACTCGATGCATATAAAAGTATGTTCATCTCGTATAATACGCGCGCGCATAAAACAATAAAGTTCAAAAATAAGTTGAATGTCTCGTTGGCGCTTTTAATGGGATTTTTCTTCGGACGAAAGACAATGGGAGAGTAGAAATAAAAGACGCCGAGGTTTCCTTTTTCATTTGAAACGCGGATGGCCTTCGCGTATATATGTGTGTGCTCTGGCGCATCGGCCAATCTTTTCTCCTTCTTCGACGTTCGACTGCCCACTCATCCACCACCTCCTTCTCCTATCCTTTTTAAGAGGGCTGCTGCTATTGCTGCTGTTGTGGATTTTCTATATGAATTCACTGTATACTTGGACTTTTTTCTTTTCTTTTCGTGGATGACTCATTCTTGTTACGCCAATGCCTGGCAAAGGCTTCCTCTCCTCCTTTTGTGCAGTTTCGCTCCTTTTTTTTCAGCGTCGCGCTTTTTCGTCTCGTAAGACGATATATATACAACAGTCGAGGGGATGGAACGAAACAATGTCGGTTGTTCTTCGCACTGTTGCGATATCATTTTCTTTGGCTTTTCGAATTACCTGTTGCGTAAATACTCGATTATACGTCAATCGTACGCGAACGATGAATTTCGTCATCTGATTAATTCACAAAAAAAACGACGGAAAGTGTTTTTGTAAAGCTCGCTATCTTTAATAAAAGCAAAGGGCGAGAGAGAACAAAGTAGTAGTCGTATACGTGCACTTTTAAGATACCATTGAGGCACTGTCGCGAGGACATCCTTACTACGATTCGTCTATCCGCCATTCTCGCAGCGTCGTGCACTTTTATCTTCATTGCGCCAACTTCTTGCAAGCTTCTTCTTTTTTTTTCTTTCCTTGACAATCCCGTTAAAACCCAAATGGCTCGACTGCTCGCTCTTGCTTCTTTGTCCTTTTTTTTCTTCTTCTTCTTCGCCGACGCCTTGGGCGCTTGACCCTGCTATATATATACACACACCCTTATCGCGAGTGTGCATATGTGCGAGTGATTTTCAAGTTTCAAGATGATCTTTTTTTTTCTTTCGAGCTCGAGGCTGTGTAGATAAACTCTTTTTATTTGGGTGAAAGTCGTTACGGTAGACCAACTGTTGATATTCTCGGGATAATAAACTTTTATATGTTTCATTAATTTTTCACCATCTGCACGAGATTCGAAAGGATTCAGTCAAAAAAGCTTCATCGTTCGATCGTTCAACTGGCAAATTCATCGTTGAAAGATTATAAACGAAGTATCGCCACGAAGATTCACCCCAGAGCGAAATATAACGAACAAAGCCGAGAGATGATTTATTATGCATGCACTCGCACGCAATTGCTCGCGCGCTCACTCTCGGCTTGACAAAGCTATTATTAATTGCTCTGTCGCACGGCTATTAGGTTTCGCTTGACTTGATTTTCACGAAAAAAAAGTTGGGACGTTTTTACGAGGACATTATCATTAAACATCGAAATATGCTTGTGTCTGTTACAGAGTTGTAGCTGTTAAACGGCAGAGGGGGGAGGACCAAAAAAGAGGAGGAGTATAGAAGCTTGAGGCTACGACCATAAAAAAAAAACAACGAGCGCGAAAAAATGTCGTCGGTGAAGGTAGCCGTGCGGGTTCGTCCCTTCAACATGAGGGAAATAACCCGCGAGGCACAATGCATCATCGAAATGACTGGCAACACCACCTGTAAGTAAACATACATATAAAATATATATATTGTTATGTTCGCGCCTATATCGTGTATTATATACGTCTGACTCGTGACTTTTTACGCTGATCCCAGTTATTAATAAAACTGTGAGAGGCTGTTAGAGCTGTCTCCATCGCCTACTTGCTCTCCCCAGCTTTTATATACGTCGTTTTATATGTGTCTGGTGATGATTCAACGCTGTATCCCACGCCTTTTCCTGTATACGAACTATTATTGTCGAAGTGCTTTTCTCGGTTGATTTTGCCGTTTTATTATTCGTCCATGTATTTTCGTTCAATTTGCGAAGTTTCGCAAGCTCGAGTACTGTACTTGTATTTATATACAAAGCGCGAGTTTCGTCGTTCTTGAGTGGTTTATATATTCTTTTTCGGGCTTTATCGAACTCCGAATATAAACTTTGTAACGAGAAGTGGCATTATTATAAAACGCGGTTGGAAAAAAGAAATACGCTATAATAATAATAATAATAATAGGAAAAGAAGCTCTTGTGCTGTCGCAATAAAAGTCTGAAAAGCTTTGAATCTTCTCCTTCTTATTAGCATCCGTCACACGATACACATCAAAACGCGAACGTATCAAACGAAATACTCTGCAATTGACAAATCGTCTCGCAAATTATACCCAGCCGATTGACTGTCGTCGTCGTCGCGTGAATAAATTCGCCTCTGCAAGCTCGCAGCTCTAAAGCGTATCTTCGCTAATGAGAAACGCGCTCAACTCTCTCGCAAATTACGTAAAAAAAAAAGCGCGAGTGGTATGTATGCACACGAATAAGCGAGTTGGTAAAAAAAAAGAGAGAGAGAGAGAGAGAGAGAAGCGGCAAAAGTCGGATCATCTCTCTCTCGCTCTCGCGTGGAAGCCATGTTGCGGATCGATACGTCCGCAGTCGTGACTCAGACCCGGTGTGTGTATGTGTATGTGTGGCGGTGGCGCCGCTGCTACTGCTGTTTTCTCTCTCTCTCTCTACGTCTCCTTCTTTGGACTTGAAGCCGAAATATGCTATGTTGTTTTTGGCGTAAAGGGGTGTGCAATTAGCGTTATCGCTCGAGATGCACGTATGAAGATTTAATTAACCGGATGGCATTGCCGAATATGCGATGAATTTCTATCGTAGATGGATTCTTACATTAACTTAAGCGATTTGCATTGTGCGCGGTATAGAAATTACTCGGGGCGATATATTTTTCGTTATCTATCGCGATGATCGCGCGAGTTGCGTTAGTGTGCTGTTGCACATTGGCATGCAAAATTGTGCTCTGTGACGCTTTATTTTTCATTGATGTAGGATGTAATCTTGGAAATTACGTTATAGGTATACCGAGAGTCATTCGTTTTACCAAGGGTGTTTTTTTTTGTATTTATCGATGATCCATGTAAATTTATAGTATCAATATTACAACTCATCTAAAAAATTAAATCTCTATAATCATGATCTAAAAGTTTTCAAGGGAATACGTATACGATAAACGTGCATACCAGTTGCGTTCCCAACACCCACGACTTTCCTCTATAAAACGCAGTACACGTAGTGACGCAAACTCAGCGTTGCATATTTGGAATTTGCTCTCGCGACTCGTATATGTATACCGAAGTGTTGCAACTCAATTGTGCGAAATGTCGATGCTCGCCCTTCCTGTCAATTTCGTCTTGTAATATCCGGCCTCGACAGCCCTGTATATCCTCTCGTGGACATTGATTGGCTTCTGTCTCGATGAAGAATATATGTTGTGCGAATAATTCGAATGCTGTTGCGGGGATAAAATTGATTATTCTTATTATTTTCGATTCGATTGCGTACTTTGTCAGTTTTACGTTTATTCAATTGTGTCTTTTTCACGTTTCGAAATTGAACACTGTTCAGTGGTATATTTTTGTAATCAAAAGATGCATTGAAAAAGATAATGAAACGCCTCCGACGACAACGACTTTCGTTAATCAGTTGGCAACTTTTCAGCATAGGGGGGAGCGAGTGTTCGATTTATAGCTACTATAAAATTTTCGCCAAAAGAGATAGTATAACAGCAAGGTCTAATAAATTCGAACTGCACCGAGAGACAGAAAGAGCGAAGGTCCTCGAATAGTCCGACACACATGGGCAGCGTTCCAAGTAACTGATTGACTCTGTCGGATTCGATAAAAAGCATAGCGCGGATACGATTAACGCTTCATCGCGTCACCACCGGATCCCGATGAAAGAAAACCACCAACACACTCGAAGTCTCGCCTACTATATATCGCGAGAGAGAGTATGAGGATGGCGGACATATAAGGGATTGTATGCCATTGACGCGTCTGGCGTCGTCGCCGCCCTCGCACGCGACGACTGGCTTACGGAATTAATCTGCCAATTGGCCTCGGCATTTCTCTCTCTCTCACTCTCGTTGCCAATTCATTTCCTCCCTTTCCCAGAGATAAAACCAGAACGTGACTCGCTTGAATATTAATGTTTACTCGCGAATGTTTGTAAATAGAATTGATTGGTTTCATACTCCTCTCGCGGAAATTCTAATATCGGATTCGCTTGTGGATTCAAAGCTCGTGTGCAGAAGTTGACGTTTATCATAATAGGAAAATTCTTCTTTTAAGGCTGTCGCCCACATCGATGCTGCTGCTGCTGTCGATTTATTAGCTTGCGAAAGCAATAGAATTAATTTTTTTTTTATCTAAAGAGATTCTATCGCTCTGACGTCAGTTGCACTTGACTAATGGGTAAATGCACCGAGTATGACGTCGATCGCTCTTGCGAGCAATTTTATCGCTTCACGCTCGTAAACTCCACTCATGCGCGTGTGATCGCCCCCTTTTTTATATACGTTTGAGAGAAGTAAATAATACGCGATAGAATATTAAAGAACTTAAGGAATATGACTTTTTTTTTCTTTCCAAAGATGTCTGACTGAATAGTCGTTTATACTACTTGGATGATTTCGATTGACGATTACATCTTCTTTTTCTTTACAGCAATAACAAATCCAAAGGCGCCGCCAGGAACAAAGGATGCCGCCAAAAGTTTTAACTACGATTATTCATACTTTTCTATGGACGTGAGTATATAAACACGCACACAATTATACATCCCTTCATTTGAATGAAAACTCGCGTATACGGCAAAGTCGACGATAAAGAATAAGATAGTAGCGAATCGAGTTGATGAAATTCAAAAAGAATTCGAAGCACGCGCGCGCCCGCGAGTCGTGCAATATTCAGCAAAATATTGTCCTCTCCGAGTAATAAGCTGACCTCTCTCTTTTTCCCGAAAGTGCCTTGCGGGAGGTTTCTATCGCATATTTTTTTCTCATAAACGAATCATGATTCGCTCAAACTTATTTCCTCCCTTTTTTTTGTTCTTCGAGTCCCTTGACAATTGACCTGCACCCTCGGTTGGCTTTTATGATTGATGACGACTTTTATGTTTTTTTGCAGCCCAAAGACGAAAATTACTCCGATCAAATCACAGTGTACAAAGACATCGGAGAGGAAATGTTGGAGCACGCTTTCGAAGGTAAACTTCATCGTCATCGATACAATCATCTTCAAGTATCTCCATAAAATAAAAAAATAAACATTTTTTTCGTCATTCAAGGCTACAACGTATGCATATTCGCGTACGGTCAGACGGGAGCCGGCAAATCGTACACGATGATGGGCAAGCAAGAAGAAGGCCAAGAAGGTATAATTCCACAAGTTTGCGAAGATCTGTTCCGACGAATAAGCGAGGGCTCGAACGAGGACGTGAAGCACTCGGTGGAGGTGAGCTACATGGAAATCTACTGCGAGCGCGTGCGCGATCTTCTCAATCCCAAGAACAAAGGCAACTTGCGCGTCAGGGAGCATCCGCTTCTCGGGCCTTACGTTGAGGATCTTTCCAAACTCGCCGTCATGTCCTATCAGGATATTCACGATCTCATCGACGAGGGAAATAAAGCAAGGTATGGAATGTTTAAAAAAGTTTTGCTTTTTCTTTAATTGATTTGAGAGATTGCTCGCACGTTATGTGATATTCTTGGAAACACTGCGCTATTGATTTTCTCGGCTAAATCGAGTTACTTCTGGTTTTCGAAACAAGTTATTTTCGTTGCGTTAATCTGATCGTTTAAAAGCGAATTAAGAGAATCCAATATATCGAGAAAATGATTACAGCTGACAAGTCTATTTCAGCTAATTGAAGCTATCAAAATTAGACTTGATTAACAATAATAATAATAACGTACTCGTTTTTTTTTCTTCAAACAGGACGGTAGCAGCGACGAACATGAACGAGACGTCGAGCAGGTCGCACGCGGTGTTCACGATATTCTTCACGCAGCAGCGTCACGACGGCGCGACGGGTCTGGCCACGGAGAAAGTCAGCAAAATCTCGCTGGTCGATCTCGCTGGCTCGGAACGCGCTGACTCGACCGGCGCCAAGGGCACTCGGCTCAAGGAGGGTGCCAACATCAACAAGAGTTTGACTACCCTTGGCAAAGTCATTAGCGCTCTCGCTGAAATCGTAAGTTGTGTCTGACTTCTCTTGTTGTTTTTTTTTCTATTTAATTTGGGTTTTATGATCGCTAGTCACGTACTTACTAATGTATCCTCTCCTGCTAATTGCTTTTTATTGCTGGTACTGTGATAATGTTTCGCGCTGCTTTACGAATAATCGTAGGCGGTAAGTTGTCCTCACAGCGATAAACTTTGATTATGATGTGACTTTCGTTGGTTTATTTGATATGCAAATTGGAATTACTCGTTCGTGCAGGCTTCAAAGGATAAAAAGAAGAAAAAAGCGGATTTCATTCCTTATCGAGATTCCGTGTTGACATGGCTTCTGCGTGAGAATCTTGGTGGTAATTCCAAAACGGCCATGATCGCTGCTATCAGTCCCGCTGATATCAACTACGACGAGACTCTTTCAACTCTCAGGTACATTATCTTTTCTCGACGTACAACATGGTTTTGTCATTACATTGAACACAAAAAATTAATGGATATACTCTTTCGTCTTAGATATGCCGACAGAGCGAAGCAAATCGTTTGCAAAGCTATCGTCAACGAGGACGCAAACGCGAAGATCATTCGCGAGCTCAAGGAGGAGATTCAGAAGTTACGCGAGCTTTTGAAACAGGAGGGAATCGATTACCAAGAAGGTGAGCGTTTCGTATATCGTGCACGCGTTTTGCTATTCTTCTCAGTTTGAATTATATAACTAACTAAAAGAAATGATGCTTTTACTAACATTTATTGTAAATAAGCTAATCGATAATATTACAATATGCTACCAAATAGTGCCTTTTTATCACTTTTACATCGACGAAATCAATTTTTTCAATTGGCTTATTTTGTTATTCACAAGTCATCGACGAAAAAAAAATAACAGCGTATTTGCGAAGTAGGCAAGCCATTATTACAATTTTATTTTTCTTCCTTTTTAACGCCTCGACAACTGTATAGGGCCGGATGGTAAAATCACTTACGAAAAGAAAGATCCCAGTAAGTAACAAAAAGTCCTGAAAAAAAACGAGAGTTTTTTTTTCTATTATCAGCTGCCATACATACTTTGACTTTTGTATACAGAACACCCACGGCTTTGTATTTGGCTTTTTATTACTCTCAATGGATATTAAACATTGTACTACGAGACTATGAGAATGTACAATCGCGCCTGTGTTTATACGAAAAAAAAAAACGCACACACGCGAGTTACAAGAACTCGGTTGGCTTTTGCAAATCGCACACGCATTCAATTCGCATGATGTGCTATATTTTGGTTTGTAGCTGCCGCGATTGCTGTATCGGTATTTGAGAATCTTATAAGCTGTTGAAAATCGAAGAAAAATAGCACGTTATCAATTTTCCGCCGATTCGGCGTGAAAAATATAGAGGAGAATCTTTCTCTCTCAAGCCAAGAGCAATTCGAGGCTGTGCGCGCTATAGGCGCTACTTTATACATCGATGTACAGTATTACACATGCGCAAGGTCTCTTTCTCTCTCTCTCTCTCTCTCTCTCTTCTTTTTTGCATGTAAACGACTACCAAACTGAAACTGAGGGATCTCTATATACCTGTATATCGACTTGGAAACCTTGCATTATCTCGCGTCGCGAGAGAAGAAAGAGATTTAACTTTTTTTTTTGTCTTCTGTCTCTCGGGTTGATAGACGTCGTCTTTCGCTTTTGGCTACCACCTTCGTGTATACGTTTACATTATATATCTCTATCTCTGTGTGTTACGCAATGTATTGATTCTCTACTTTCCGAAGATTGTACACTTTCACGCAAAGTTTCGCAATTAAAATTCAGAGAAGCTTCAAAGCGTCGATATAACGTAAGCGTTATCGAAATATTGCTTTCTTATACTTTGTATTTATGCCAAATTGGATTGTGCTTGTATACGATAATCTGCGATCGCATTGCATGATATAATTCCGATCGAAAGTGCCGAGAGATAAGATAACATAGCTTTTGACAATCGATGCCATTATTACACAGGAAATTTTTTGGCGCTGAACACGTTTGACGCTTGAAAATAAAAAAAAAAAGTTGCTGATTGGTTTGGATTTTCGCTTCGACGTATTATCTCACACGCAAAAATAGCTGCGATTTCTTCCCGACAAACACGCAGGCAATCTCGAGCTTTCAGTGTGATTGAAATGCCAGCGGCGTCAACTCTATTATTGCTTGTTGCAAATACAAAAAAAAATTAAAAGCAGATTCGTTGTTGAACAGCGTAAACTATAGATCGACACACACACACACACACACTCAGCGATTGATTGTCGAAGTGACGAGTACGAATGGTTTTTTTGTTGTTTGCGCAGGAGACGTTTCTTTTATCCGGAACTCGCGGCGGGAAGACGATCCAAAGGAGTCGCGACCAAGGATCCCTTCCCATCCAACGTCAACACTGGCCGAGGAAGCCGTCGAGCAACTGCAGGCATCGGAAAAGCTCATAGCAGGTGAGTGACTACCCGAAGAAATAAATAAACAAAGGGCGAGATGGATATTTAATTGACCGTTTGTACTTGTTTGTGCAGAGCTAAACGAAACGTGGGAAGAAAAGCTGAAGCGCACCGAGGCGATCCGTCTGCAGCGCGAAGCGGTGTTCGCCGAGATGGGGGTGGCGGTGAAGGAGGACGGCGTGACCGTGGGCGTGTTCTCACCGAAGAAGACTCCGCACTTGGTGAATCTGAACGAGGATCCACTGATGTCGGAGTGCCTGATCTACTACATCAAGGACGGCTTCACGCGGGTAGGCAGCGCCGAGGCCAACGTTCCCCAAGATATCCAGCTGTCAGGTCCTCACATTCAAAGCGAGCACTGCGTCTTCGAGAATCACGAGGGCACCATCAGTCTCATACCCAAGAAGGGGGCGTTGATCTACGTGAACGGTCGCGCCATCACCGAGGGCCTCGTCCTCCGTACTGGCTCGCGAGTTATCCTTGGCAAGAATCACGTATTCCGCTTCAATCATCCCGAGCAGGTGCGCGAGAGGCGAGAGAAGAGCTCGCCCGCCAGCGAGGGGGAGACACCGACAGCCTTGACAGCCGCTCGATCGCCCACTCAGAACAACAACAATCAGGAGAACAACAACAATCACGCCAACAACAATCTCAGCGAGACCAACGTCGACTGGAACTTCGCCCAGGTGGAGCTGCTCGAGAAGCAGGGCATCGATCTCAAAGCCGAGATGGAAAAGCGCCTCTACGTTCTCGAGGAACAGTTTCGCAAGGAAAAGGAAGAGGCAGATCTTCTGTTCGAAGAACAGAGAAAAGTACGCAACGCTCGTTTCTTGTTTCTTTTTTATCAGCAACGATTATACATACTTTTGATTCGCTTTCAGAATTACGAAGCTCGCATCGACGCTCTACAAAAGCAAGTGGAAGAGCAAAGCATGACAATGTCGATGTACAGCAGCTACACGCCTGAAGACTTTAACAACATCGAGGAGGACATCTTCGGTGAGTCATTAGCGTTTTTTTTTTGTCGTTGTCCGTCTGTAATTCCTCTCAATTTATCCCCCCTGCACTCATCAATCGCGTAGCTCTGAGTGTGCACACGGCATTCTACTCATATCTCTCTGTTTTCTGCTTGGCTTATCGTATATCTGATCGTTCCGTTCCTCGATCTCTTGCATTCCAGTCAATCCATTGTTTGACGCAGAGAGCAACTGGGGTGAGCGCGAATTCCAGCTGGCCAGCTGGGCATTCCGCAAGTGGAAGTATCATCAATTCACTAGTCTGCGTGACGATCTCTGGGGCAATGCCATCTTCCTCAAGGAGGCCAATGCTATTTCCGTGGAGCTCAAGAAGAAGGTAAGGGTTTCTCGAGATTTATTACGTAATAAAGTTGTAATGTTCAACTGTATCGATATTCGTTTTTTCTTTCTTTTTTTTAGGTGCAATTCCAATTCACGCTGCTCACCGATACACTGTACTCGCCTCTACCACCGGATCTCTTACCGAACATCGACGACGAAGAAGAGGAAGAAAGACCTTTCCCTCGTACCATTGTCGCTGTCGAAGTTCAGGATCTCAAGAATGGCGCAACTCACTACTGGACTCTCGACAAGCTCAGGTAAGTAATCTCCTTCGATTTCCAAAACTCTGTTTTGAATTAGTATTTAAACTATGTACATGGTTTATGACTTGACACCGCATAAGTAATACAACTTGGAAACGCCAAAGAATTTTTTTTTTTTTTCGAGCTTTCTTTCCGTACAAATTTCTCGTTCTTTCAAGCTTTTGCTGTAGAAACACACTTTGATCTGTATATACATAATACGCGAACGAAAAATTAGAACGAAAAGCATTCACTTTTTTTCTTTATTTTTCTCTCTTTCTTTTTGTAAAACAAAACAAAAAGTAGACATAACAGCCGTAGAGGGTGTGTGAGAGAGTGTCGAAAAGAAAAGATACATAAAAAAAAAGTTAAAAAGCAAGCATGCGTTTGTACAACGAGGTGTAGAATCATGAAAAAAAAACACGAAGGGATTATATTGTTGGCTTTGTAGACAGCGCTTGGAGCTGATGCGCCACACTTACGACGAAGATTCGAGCCTGATCAAAACTCCGGAGGCCAAAGAGGACATTTTCCAATGTTTCCTCGCTCATCACGCATTGAACCCGAAGCTATCGCTCGTCAATCTCGTGCCATCGAGGTTGGTGCTCGGTTTCCCGCTTTCCACCCCCCACACTCTTTTTTTCACTCTCTATCTCTCTCTCTCTCTCTCTCTCTTTCCCTATTCGCGCGCCCGCACAATTATCATACACTCGCATAACATTGTCTTCTACGCGGACGTGCTTGTTGTATTGTTTTATCAGCTAATACCGACGTGTTATGTGGTTATAGTATACGTGTCTTGCTCACATATAGCGCACAACTCATTTTTGTCGTTTGTCGAAAACTGAGTCAGTCGGTTTTTTTTTTATTGTGTGCACTAGTTTCATAACGTGCACTGTCTGTCTGAATTTTCAGGGCATATATGAGCAAATCCACAAAAAAACTGCCGTAATTCGAGAAAGTATTTTCAAATATTCAAACTGGGTGCACTCT
>JAWWMK010000040.1:5363685-5382776 GCA_035047105.1 Galeopsomyia nigrocyanea | reverse complement strand
ACCATGGAAAATTGCGTTGTTTTTTTCGATTATTTTTAGAGCTTCTATGCGCGAAAAAAGTTTGTCACACGCCGGTTTGGAAATGGGCACCTGTTTTTTTAGGTTCTATATGTAATATAGATTGAGAAAATCGCACCCCCAATAGCGTGCGCCCCTTTTGAAAATTCGCCCCAACTTTCTTGAATTACGGCAGTTTTTTTGTAGATTTGCTCATATATTTGCACTAATCCCCCGGTTACATGATTGATTGGGATCAGAAAAGGCATTCAAGTATTTATAGCACTTTTTCGACAGTTGGTAATTTTCACGAGACGAGTTGATACGTAAATCTGGGTTAAATTTGACACATCGATAATTCGTACAGAACGGTAACGAGATCGCAAGTCGTGCCACGACGCTAATGGACTAATTTACTCGCATCGATCCGAGTGACTCCTCTCGCTATACGTTAAACTCGTATATTCGAAGATAATCAATGAGTTGCTGCGCTTCAGACGACAGTTTCATCGTGCTGCTTCATCTCTCTCTCGCTCTCTCCCTCATGGCTATCGATCGCTTTTTCCACTACTGAAATATGTATGAGCGTGTTGCCTTTCCGCAAAGATATGATTGGCGTTTAAAGCTCTCTCCTGAATAAAAATACATTCATCTGGAAATAATATTTATATATTTGCTTTCGTGCGCCAACGCCGAGCGTCTGTGTGTGTGTGTGCGTGTCTTTGCTAGCCTGAATAAATTACTGAAAGGGGAGAAAATTGTAACGTCAGCGGCTGTTATGAATTTTAAAATGTTGCTCGTTGTCGCGCTTTTGTCTCTTCGATGCTTTTTCTCTTTCTCGCTCCCACGAAAAGATAAAAAAAAAACGCTGTTGGCGACTTGCATACAAATCGCAGGCTTTCATGACTATCCAATTATTTCCAAAGTGCTTTCGTGCTAAACCAGTATTACGCCTCGCTTTTCCGCTCGATATAGAACGACAACTTTTGTCGATAATGCGCAACGGATAATACAAACGTGCTGCGTAAATAGATGGAAAAGGAAAAAAAAAGTTATAAAATACACTATTTTTACGCGACGTGTCACTTTTGTCATTCATAGTCCACTGGACGATCCGTCCCAGTTATTTATTTATCTTTCGACTATTTATCATTCACGGGGATAACGATACTCCGCAGAGTCGAGTCCCAATAGCACTCATATATCCCGGTTACTTTACATCGATAAATCACTGTCGCTTCTTTGACGCATATTCGCTTGCAAAATTGTGTGTATCGTAACGTATGATAAAATAACAAAAAAAAATATATATATATCCAGGCTCACTGTGCTTACACTCTCTATACATAAAGCGTATAGAAGACTAATTGGCATGTCGATTTTTTTTTTCATGTGAACAATTATCATCGGACTCGAACGTTAAAAATATTGAAAATTATCGTCACGAACCGTTTTCTTTTTTTCTGTGTCCCGAACAGGCAAAGATTGGAACTCATGCGAGAGATGTATCACAACGAAGCTGAATTGTCACCAACATCGCCGGACTACAACATCGAGAATATTACAGGTGGTGATCCGTTCTACGATAGATTCCCGTGGTTCCGTATGGTTGGCAGGTAATGAAATTTGAATGACATTTAAGGATTATTCTTAACTTTGTGACGTGACGATTAATAATAAATTTATGCTTGCAGATCTTTCGTGTACTTGAGTAATCTGCTTTATCCGGTACCGTTGATCCACAAGATTGCAATTGTGAACGAGAAGGGCGACGTGAAGGGTTACCTTCGCGTAGCTGTACAAGCTGTCATGGGTACGTGTCGTTTATATATCATTGTCATAATATTCTCACAAGGAAATAAGCCTTAACAAATACTTTTTCCGTCAACAGAAGAAAACAGCGAATATTCGAGCGGTGTGCGACAGTCAGCTCGGATCTCGTTCGACGACGACCTGTTCAGTATTCAACGTCAGAACCGACGCAATACCTTGATCGCACAGAATCTGGAGAAAGGTCAGCATCAACAGATAATGGAAGAGCGCGTGGTCGAAGGCCAACACGAGAACAAGGAAACTAAAAACGAGACAGTTAGGGAGGGTAAGGAACTGAAAGAAGACGAGGAAGTTGGCGATGCGGATAGCGGACGTGGCGACAGCTCTGTATCCAGCGACATGAAAGAAGAAGAATTACCCGAACATCTGCAACCTGGACATCAATTTACCTTCCGCGTTACCGTGCTTCAGGCTATGGGTATCGCGACCGAGTATGCCGACATATTCTGTCAATTCAAGTGAGTTATTTGTCGTTGATTTGAATTGCCAGATGACGCAGAGACGTTGAGAATACATGTTTTAACTTTTATTTGCAGCTTCTTGCACCGTCACGACGAGGCTTTCTCAACGGAGCCTGTCAAGAATACCGGCAAAGGCAATCCTCCTGGCTTCTATCACGTACAAAATGTAATTGACCTGTCGATATCTATTCGTGCTTCCTTGATTAAAGTCGATATTGATTTGGCTTTCATTGCGATTTTTCAGATAACTGTCACAGTCACAAAATCATTCATCGAGTATTTGAAGACCCAGCCAATAGTATTCGAGGTCTTTGGCCATTATCAGCAGCATCCCCTTCACAACGACGCCAAGCTCGAATAGTAAGTATAGCGAGTAATATTACTTCTCGGTTTATTCGTAGTTACCGTTAACTGCGCAATATCCATTAGACCTTGAAGTTCTATATTTAAATCTCGGAGAGCATTCTCCTGCGTCGCGTGTTTATAAAACAATGTGAAAGTAAAAATACCACGTGTATTCACTCACTTTACGTTAGAAAAGACAATTCACGCAAAAAAAAAAATACTTTTCTCTTCCAGCGTGCGTCAACCACCAAAGAGAATGCTACCCCCATCAATCCCAATCAGCCAACCAGTGCGTTCGCCCAAATTCGCTCAAAGCCTACCATCGCCGAGCACCTCGCACGTGCACGCCAAGTACGACGTGCTGGTGTGGTTCGAGATCTGCGAATTGGCGCCCAACGGCGAATACGTGCCGTCGGTGGTGGATCACAGTGACGACCTGCCCTGTCGCGGCTTGTTCCTGTTGCACCAGGGCATTCAGCGTCGCATACGCATCACCATCGTGCACGAACAGGCCTCGGAGCTGCGTTGGAAGGATGTTCGCGAGCTCGTGGTCGGCCGCATTAGGAACACACCGGAACCCGAGGAAGAGGACAACGACTCGTCGGTGCTCTCGCTCGGACTTTTCCCCGGCGAATATCTCGATCTGCCCGGCGACGATCGCTGCATGTACAGATTCGAGGCTGCCTGGGACAGTTCTCTTCACAACTCACCGCTTCTCAATCGAGTCACGTCTTACGGCGAGCAGATCTTCATGACCATCTCGGCTTATCTCGAGGTACTTGCTCTCTTCTCGTTTCTTTACATCATCGATTGGATCAAGTCCTAAATTTTAATGGATCGATTTTACCTTACAGTTGGAAAACTGCGGCCGACCCGCCATCGTCACCAAAGACTTGAGCATGATCATTTACGGGCGCGACGCGCGAGTTGGGCCACGCTCCTTGAAACATCTGTTCAGCGGCAGTTATCGCAACCAGGAGGCCAATCGTCTGAGCGGCGTTTACGAGCTTGTGCTCCGACGCGCTTCTGAAGCAGGTAGCCCAGGTTTGTCTTGTCTGAAACCCAATAGCAGATTTACCCTCGTCCTCGATCTCCTTCTTTCGCCCTCACGTAGTAACTATCCATCAGTGTTGTATCGTCGTTGCGTTTGTATCCTGCACGGATGTCGAGAACCCTTATCCTTATTTCCTGATAAATAACCTTTTTTTTATCTGTGTTTTTTTCTGCTCTGAATTTGAAAATCGTTCCATACATTCTCTACACGGTTGAGTGTCTCGAGAAAAATGAGATAGACCGACCGAGCGAGAAAGCAAGCTCGTTCAATAGCTACTACGCGTTGAGCATTTTTTATATAAAAAAAAGGGGAAGTCAAAAAGGCGATTCAGAAGATTTGGCATTGATCGATTGCAGGCGTGCAGAGACGTCAGCGTCGTGTCCTCGACACGAGTTCAACGTACGTGAGGGGCGAGGAGAATCTTGACGGCTGGCGGCCACGGGGCGACAGTCTTATCTTCGATCACCAGTGGGAGCTCGAGAAACTGACGAGGCTCGAGGAGGTCGAGCGCGTGCGACATACCCTGCTTTTGAGGGACAAACTCGGCATCGACAAGAATGTTTTCTGCAACAAGAGCACGCACGATTTCACTAAGAGCGAGAAGGTGCGTATGCGTAATAATTTGGATGCTGTTTTTTTACTACTGTTTTTTTGGTGATTTTTGTAGGAGGTTTGCAACATGGTAGCCAAAGCGACCAACGAGACGCTCGCGAGCCCGGTGAAAATCAAGAAATCCACGAGCAAGGACGTTTACGAGCCGTGGGAAATGACCGAACGCGAGAAGGAGATCGCCACGAAATACATAAAACTCATCCAAGGTAGAATTCCAAACAAGGAGCCAATCGTGCTGACCGACGTCTCTCCGGGTGACGACACGATGACCGACTTGACAACGTCGATGATGTCCTCGGTCGTCTCATCATCTTCCCAAGAGTCAGTATATCCCCGATTATGCGATGATACGCAGCAGCAGGTAACACTTATCCTCGTATGCCTGATTAAAACGCCCTGTAGCGGTTGTCTCTGCGCTAATATCGCCGCCGCTTGAGTATTTGGTGAGATACCTGTTATTTATTTTTTACTTTCACGATTCTCTCCCCCCCCCCCCTTTCTCTTTGATTTATTTGTGGCAGCAGCTCGTGCAGCTTATAGATACACCATTATCATGGGTGCAACTTTTTGTTTTTTTTTTAAACACTCTCTGGACACTGTGTACATCCTTCCGAGAGGGACAAATATTTATCGGAGAGAGAGTTGAGGATGCTTACCAATTTGCAAATTGTGGCAAATATTTGTTCGTTTCACAACAAAACAGAAAATTCTTAATTGAGTTGATGTTTTCCTTCTCATGATTGATTATCAAACATTCCACGGTTTATCTTTTTTCTTCATAGACACACATAAGCACACGAGAAAATTCGTAATTTTCAATATGTGTTGGTTTTTCTCACGTGCGACAAACATCGTCACACGTCATTCATCGTAAAATTGAAAACATAATAGCAATCAAACAATAGCAACAACGAAAAAACGCGTAAGAGTGATGAATGGTACACACACACACACACATCATTATCATGTGTGAACACACATCAAACACGAAGTTGTTACGATCCGCTTGCTTTGTGATAGACAACCGCTGAGTAACGAAAACCAAAATAAAAAAAAATAAAACAAGAGAAAGAGATAAGAAAGCGCAGGGTGTTTGCAATCTCGGGTGATACAGGAGAGACGTTACTTGCAGTCCCGTGGGATAATAGTGAAGAGCAGGTCTAAGTCGTGCATCTTTAGGTTGAGCTCGCCCGATCGCGCGAGGCTGCAGGAGCTGCAGGACAGTATCCTGGCGGGTGAGTCGGCGAGTCACTGCTCCTCGTCGACCAACGGTGGAAATGCGGTGGTAGCATCGCCGCCACAGCAACCACTCGGCGCGACGTCGCCGCTCAACGAGAGTCTCGTGCTCTATGTGCCCGAGGTCGAGGAGATACGCATCAGCCCGGTGATCGCCAGGAAGGGCTACCTCAATGTACTCGAGCACAAGACCAGTGGATGGAAGAAACGATGGGTGGTGAGTTGTCGATCGACATTGGACTCTCAATTTTATTACGCTCAGTTGTTATCCTCTTTTCTTTTTAATTCTCTTTTGCTTGCAGTCTGTTCGACGACCATACGTCTTCATTTTCCGAGAAGAGAAAGATCCAGTCGAGAGAGCTTTGATCAACCTAGCAACAGCGCAAGTAGAATACTCCGAGGACCAGTTATCCATGGTCAAAGTTCCCAATACATTTAGGTACGAACGACATTGGCTCAACAAAATTAGGTTCTCTAGCATTCATGACAATGTTTTTTTTTACATTTCAGCGTTCTAACAAAGCACCGCGGTTACCTTCTTCAGACACTAGGAGATAAAGAAGTTTACGATTGGCTTTACGCTATCAACCCTCTGCTGGCTGGACAAATAAGGTAATTAAAAAATCAATAACTACTGTGTTGCCCTCCGTCGAAACGACCTAAGCAAACAAAAACAAAAAACTTCCATTAAAGGTCGAAGCTTGCGCGCAAAGGACCGGGAGCAAACGGCATACCGATAAGTTTGGCACCACAAGGACCAACAGCGGCAGCAACAGGAGCAGCATTGTCGGCGGGTGGCGGTACAACAGAGGCACAAGCCCAAGCCAAGTGAGTGGCAGACTCGCTGGCCGAGATGATGGGCGCAGTCGCCAAGGCCTCAAGGATCGTGCTCAAACGGTCGCATTCTGCCCTCGGGTCGCGCGGGGATTACTGTAAATTTAGCTTATCCATCATTTTCGAGTGACGCTTTCTATAAGTAGCAGCAGCGGCGGCGAGTTTACGAAGTATCCAAGCTAGTCTCGCTGGGCGTTCCTTCGCGGAACGTAACTGCAGTCGAGCTTACGCTGATGTGTATACTCAATCTCGCGCTCGTCTCGAATTTGCGTGCACCTACACAGTGCAAAAAAAAAAGAAAACAGACTTCGGCAGATCATCCCGAGCGAGCACACACATACACACCATTTCCTTCGATCGTTTATTCAAATGCCCCGTCCCCTTTTACTTCCGCTCTAGCCTGTAGCTTCCCTGCAACTCTCATCGCTCACCCTTCCCACGTGTGTGTACTTTTTCCCCCTTTTCTCGCCGCCAACCCCCACGCGACTCTTTTTTTTAACGAAGACGCGCATACGGAAGAAGACTATAAATATAAGCAACGGGAAAGCAAATGAAACGAGAATTGTTCACACTTGGCTGACTTCGTGATCTTGTACCCCGAGGAATTACATTGCAATAAAGAGCGGACACACACGTACAGTCGCGTGATCGAACTTGATGGGACAAGATCTCGCTGCTCTTTGAGAGAGATAGTAAATTGTAAGTGAACGGAGATTTTGACAAACAAACAAACAAACAAATGAATTTAAACAATGAGTAGACCAACCCTCCGCAACATCGTTGTTCGCGTGCTTTGATATTCGAAAGGAAACATACATTCCCCGCGTTGACGAACGTTTATATACGTAGGTATATATAGAAACCGCTATACTATTTGCAAACATTCCATAATCGAGCGGAAACTGGACGAAAGTATACGGAGATAACAAAGCGAGAGAGAGAACCGTCAAAATGAAAATGTAGCTACCCCCGAGACGACGACGACGACGGTTATACGACGAGAAAATGTTTGTTGTTCCTCGAAGACATTAACGGACGACTTTTAGCCCTAAATAACAATGAAGACAAACAAAAACGGAGAGAGAGAGAGAGAGAGAGAGAGATGCGTACGTACTCGAGCGAGCTTGTTGCGTTATCCTTGTAAATACGACGCGAATCACGGCTTCCTCGTTACGTGCGCTTTTTTTTTCTTTCTTTCCGGATTGCTCGCTTCCTATCTTCTTCTCTTTCGCAGTAGATGGATATCTGTCTAATTGTTTTGAAAGAGAGGGAGATGGAGAGAAAGAGAGAGCGACCAAGCTATATGAAGCACTTGATCCGAGTCAACAATTATTATCTGTCGACGAATTTGTGACGATACTATTATGTACCGGAGGAGCGAGTCCGCGAGATTGACGATTTGGCCGTCATCCATGAATGGCCAACGGATATATCCGCGTTGCGAACGTGCAAGAAGACTCAAATTCAACAGTATAATTTCTAGTCAACAAGAGAAAAAGAGAGAATGAGTGAGTGCGTGAATATATGGATAAGTGTGATTGGGTATTATATCTTTAGTGTGCGTGTACAATGCAGCTCGTGCTAAGTTTTAAGCTATATATGAATCTTTTGTTATTCGTTTGAAAGATAAAACAAACAAACAATACCATCAAAGAATATTGTCTATTGATATAAGGGATAACGATTATTATTGCGAGTGAAAGCGCGAAAGAGAGGCCTTTGTATAATTTTTTGATCTCTAGAAGCGCAAGCGAAAGGGCAAAAGAAAAAAGAAGATGATGCAGATGTCGATTCATCGCTGAATATATGAAAATTGTTATAGTTATTACTATTATTATTATTATTATTACTGATCGTCATTCCAGATATTACTTTTATTTTTATTATTACATAGATATAGATGGAAATTGCGCAACAACAAAAAAAAAAAGTAAATAAACTCTTGATGTGAGGCAATATTTGTTTTGTCGAAAAACAGCTCATTTTGCGGACAGGAAAATAATACAGATTCGCCCGTGCGTGTCGCGCGCTAATTGAATTTTCCGTACCATTTCCCCCCTAAAACTTTTTGCTTGCTGACTGTTGTAGCGTTTAAGAGCTATGTATAATTTTATTTTGTTATCGATCGCAGCAATTCGTAAACACTTTAAAAGAAGAAAAATAAAAAAAAAACTAGAAATATTGTACAATGACAAAATGGTGCGGTCTGTTGATAAAATAAAAGCGATGGCTATTTGCAAAAGCGAGCACGTTATTATAACGACCCGAAGCTTGAACGATTCGCGAACGGTATTGCAATATTAAAGCGTGCGCACGTGTTGGGTGGATATAGCGAACGATTCGTTCTCCGAACACTGATATATGCTCGACGAAATTTATATGGCAGAGAGCAGCAAAAAAATAAATAACGAAAGTGCGACAGAGGGAAATTACAGAGAAACAGATGACGAAAATTGTAAAAGAGAATATGATCACTTATATATAAATAGTTATATATAATATATATATACAAACAGAATATGCATAAATCAATTTAATATAAACAACGTTAATACACGCATTTATGGAAAGTAAACGGGACTGAGAGATCACCAAAGAAAGGCAATGAAAAAAAAGAAGAAATTATCGATGAAACTATATGAAAAAAAGTATTAATGAAAAAACAAAGCGAAAGACAAAAAAAAATGGTCACTGTGAAGAATCTCTGATTAGCTAAGCTCTAATTAAGAAGTAAGTTCGTGTATTTATTTATATGTTATCAACAAACTTTTTGGATTCGTGCAAAGCCGTTATATATAAATATTGTTTTCGTTCTGAGTCCTTTGTCGCTAAAAAAAAACAACTGAAGAGAGAGAGGCTACTTTGAACCATGCATTAATGCTGTAACATGTATTGATTATAATTACTCGACTTACACACTAGATCTACTGTAAGTGGTAATTAACGTGTAATAAAAAATCGATTAATAAAAGCTTATAATGCCTGATACATTTATTTTATACGAATTCAACCTTTTCCCCGCTTCACACAAGCTTTTCGTTCTGATTTTTTTTTTGTTCTGCTTTTGAATTGCTAAAAACTACACTTTGGAATTTAGCCAACTACTTTTGTGCATAGATGCGTGAAGTAATCGGTGTTGATTGGCAAAGTTACTTTTTTCGATGATTGCGAGAGTTATTCAACAAAGGATGCACTTTGAAGAGAGCGGTAGCTGCGTGCTTTTATTTGGACTTATTTAGAGTTCGATATTGCAACGTTATAATTACTTTTTCTGGTTCTGTAATTATAAAGCAATTCCGTTTTCTATTGCACATTATTAGCTGTTTGAGTGCGATGAACGAAAACGCATTTCACAGTTTTTTTTATTATTTGCCATTATTTTACAATCATTATTTTTAAAGTCATTTATGATTGCCAATACATTAACGACTCATTACTTTGTTTCAAATTTATATCTGGAACACAATATACAAAAAGTTTAATTTTGCTTTCTCATTAGAACGCAATGGAGTAAAAAAAAATTAATAAAACAAATAATCTACGCTTCACTTTTTTTTTTCATGAGCTTGGCATTAGTTCCAACGTAGAAAAAGTTCTTGCAATAAAAAAATGTTGAAACTGACTTGCAGCTTAAAACACGTAAAAGTATGTACATACGTTCGGGAAAATTTTTGTGGTTGGACGGCACGAATACTCATCTAACAATCCTGTGGTTTTTTATACGAATACTTGAGTTGACCGCGAACAAATTTAAATATACATGGAGGATATAAACTATTGAACATCTATAAGTTTGTATCTCGAGAATAATTATTGTAAAAATATAGTTAGTTGTAATAATTCATTTCTTATACAAAATATATCCTTATAAAATTTGAGGATTGTGAAGACAAAAGATATATGCAAAAAAGTTTATGTTGATTCAATGACTAATGTCTATTATATTAAATTCAATATTACACATACGTAAATGTTGGTATGTCAAAATTTATGAGCTTTATTGGCATTGGAAGAAAATGACATATTATTCTAATATAACAATAAGTTTATTCAAAAGTTATTATGAGTTTTACAACTTTTCTTACATATTTTTTTTACTGGGGATAAATGTTTACTTATTGAATATTCATAGATTTTTCAAAAACTTATTTTCATGCCACACTTATTCTCTAAAACATTCAAAGAAATAACTCATATCATTTAGAACAGTTGTATTAACTCCAACATCAACGATGACTAGGAAATATGACAAATGAGAGCGTACTAATGATTCTGTGGGTTGGCTTACATTTACCATTGATTTCGGATTTCCTATAATTTGGTAGAATGCGTACGTTATTACAGTTCAATCGACATTTTTGAAACGAAGAAAACAGTGTGTATCGAATTAGCTGAAACTACTATGTTAACATCATTATCACAACGTATATATGAGGTTGATATTAATCATATAATTTTTTTTCATGCATCTGCCAATAATCCTGATAGACATCGATAATACACAAAACTAATTCGTTTTCTTTGTCGATGTATCAAGTTTTTGAGAAATATCTAGTTTCTCGGACGAAAAAGTCTCTTCCGTGTATTTCGTTTTGCGCAAAAACTTTTTAATACTGTTCAACGCACATATTGTCTGATTGACTGTCACTGTAGATTCCGATATTTTACAATCGTTTATACCAACGCTTTTACACTCGTCCATTACAATTTGATAACATAATAGTTTATAGGACACATAAAATTCGCTATCAGTTTGACACTCGTGATTTACAATTTGAACGCGCACACAATCGGAAATGTCGAGAACGAAAATACGAATAGTTTTATTTACTTTCAAATAGAACTTGTTACGACTATCACTTTCAGACATGTGTTCGAGACAATTGATAACAGTGACACTCAGTTTGGTAAGATCGGTGTTTCGACTAAGGATGTAGCGAAAATTTTCAGACTCATGTTCTTCGTAACGATGAAACTTCACGTTGGCCTCTTCCACACTCGAGGAAAAAGAGCGATGATGTTTTTCTCGCACGGTCGATTC
The DNA here is from genome assembly GCA_035047105.1 of Galeopsomyia nigrocyanea. Lineage (NCBI taxonomy): Eukaryota > Metazoa > Arthropoda > Insecta > Hymenoptera > Eulophidae > Galeopsomyia > Galeopsomyia nigrocyanea. The sequence continues at coordinate 5,371,363 of JAWWMK010000040.1, read as the reverse complement.
AGCTGCTGTGACCGTCGATGATGGATGCACTTGTTTCTCCGACGGATGAAACATACTATCGCGCAACTTTTTTTACTTGCTTTTAATCTCGCAAAAAGAAATTGCTTTATTTACAATCTGTATACTCAATTCGAACGTGAAATATTGCACTTCGAGTGTCGTTGTTTGTGAAACAGAGTACACAAACGTTGTAATTGAAGAGCGTGCGGAGTCTCGACGTTACGTGCACGATGGAATTGAGGACACCTGATTTCAATTTGATTTCAAAATTTCAATAAGGAAAATCAGGCTATACGGTAAGCTTACGATTGCAATTTTTTTGCAAACTTGTGCGATTTTTTCATTTACGATGTAGTTCATGAAAACTATAATATTTCGATGAATTGAATATCGTTGAATACGAATGTTCAATATTGTATGACATTATACATATTAATTTATTGCATAAATATATCCTTCGAAACAATGTCTTTATAATATGATAATTACAAGTAATTTTGGCTTTCGAAAACTTAGTATGGAATTTAATATGAATATTCGGAAATACCTATTCGAGTATTTTCAACATAATCAACTATCATATTTCTTGTTATATCATTACGATGTATATTATAACTATGATCTTTACCAGACTATGAAAAGTAATCTGCGTAGTACAATTTAATGCTGACTTGTTCAAGAAGCACAACGCGTAAAAGGAAGTTATGACCTAAGCAAGTCCAATAACTTCTTAGAAACTCGACTTGCAATCTGAATTCATCATCGTCTTTTCTTTCTAATCTCAGCGGAAAAGAAAAACTCGTAGGTGCGTATAGAATTTACGAGTAGTTTCCATATACTCGCGTATACGTTTTTTGAATTTCCTGCAACGTAATCAATCACCGACAATAATACATCAAAAGCTCAACGAAATATCATGCGTATATAAAAAAAAACCTTGTAAGCAGTAAATCAAGAGCTGTTTATTTGGCGTATTTCATTGATTTCGACCAAAGTAGCACGGATAACGTATTGCTCGTGCAGTCGTTTGCAACAGCACGCCGCACGAGTCTCAATAGCTTTGGATGATGATATATAAAAGACTGAAAGATCGAGTGGTGTTATCATATCCTAATTAGCTCAATTTCGCCGGATAATTCATCATAATTTGTTTTTCTCCTTTCTGCATGAGACCACCAATATTATGCTGGGCGAGTTATTGCAATATCGTTTCGGAATGATATATGATCTCGGGTTATCTTGCTCTACAGCGTTTCCAATTGATAAATGGCATTTTGAAGTTGTGCGTACATGCATTGTGCACGATGCTTCAATTTTATGATCGAGCGTAAAGCAAGTTTTGATCTCTTGTTTTGAGTGCACTATTTTACTACTCTAATTTCAATAGATTAAACAAACATATTTTCCATTAACAAAAGGAGAAAACTATGTTCATTTAACGGTTATTTATTTTCAATATATATACATAAAATTACTTTCACGTGAGCATCACCATCATATCTAGTCAATTAAACGACGAATCGAACACAAACATTCACTATAATAAAAGTCCAGCGGAGCGAATGTTGATTTTGTGTATTGAATTTTTTGAACGTTCGAATTCGTTCTACGATCGAAATATGAAATTGAATAACGTTCGATTCGATTTGCATCCGTGATGATCGACAACCCGTGTCGATTTCAATCTGCGTCACGCGCCGCGAGCGCATCACCAAAAGTTTCGTTAGTAGGGTGTACATACGATTTTATGCTGACTGTTCATCTTTCGTAAACTGTTAATAATTATTTCAGTTTTGTAAGAAAGTGTTTTCGTAAATGTATCTTTTCTTGAATTATAAATATTAGAAGCCAAGTAGGTTCGGTTAATTATTTAACACGTCTTTCATTAGGGATAAATGTTTCATGATTCATCGTATAAATCTTGTATTCATTCACAAATTTTTAGCAGACTTTTATTTTGAATCCAGTTATCCGCTCTTTTAATTTAAAAATCTTCATAATCACAGAAATATTAATGAGCTTTGCGCAGTAATCGCCCGTAATTAATATCAATTAACGCACATTAAATTCACATTAATATTTCGTATACCTATGTAATATTCTCTCCTTTCAATCAAAGTCACAGATATTTCAAAATGCTCCATTATAGGATATAAGTTAACGCGCAACTCGCGTATAAACAATCCAAAGAAAAACAAACAAAAAAACAATTCCGTCTCAAAACGCATAAAAGTAGGCGAACGCCCGTGTAAAATTGAATATCCCATCCATCAACCGAATATTGTTTTTTCGTTATTCGGAAAAAAGAGAGAGAGAGAGAAAAAGCACACGGCATATGGAATTTGGTATGCGGGCTGCGTATATGTCGGTCGTGCCAAAGGTATAAAATACGATTTGGAATTCATTTGAATGGACGCTCGCGTCGAAAAATAAAAAAAAAAAATAAAAAATAAGCAATATAGGAAGAATTGTTCGCTGACGTTTTTCCCCGCGAAAGCTTGCAGGCGCGACAACGACGACGACGAGATTTCGGCTGTGTGCGTGTGATATTTTTTCGAGAATATATATAGCACGTGCCCCGCGAATACAAAGCTATATAGAAAGGCAGTTAGCCGTATGCATTGCCTATATATACGCGCGGCATAAAGAGGAAGGAAAAGCCTTAGGGGAGTGAACCCAATTTCTACACTCCCCATCGGCAACAGCAGCCAAATGCCTTTTCCTTTTCCATCTCTCTCACTCGTTTTTTTTTTTTTGTGCGATACTTTGACCTTATAGCATACACAGCACACGCACACACACACACACACACACACACACACACACACACACACACACACACACACACACACACACATGCCTTTAGACCAATATTATCCAATTCTCTCGCTCTCCCGCGAGTCTTCTTGATACAGCGACTATTTCGATTCGCAATTTCGATTGGTTTGTGGCCCAGCGTGCCCACACGCGCGGCCGACATACCTATATATACGCTTGAAATCACTTTGCGATACCACACACTCGTGCCGACTATCTGTGCACGTGGGCTCGGGGCTCATTCAAGTGTGGCTTGTTTTCGCTCGTGTGCTGAGCGAATGAAAAGCCTGCGTCGGGAAACTATAGCGCAGAAAGCGCTCACCCTTCGTGATGGGCCAACACAGACTATGATGTGCTTTCAGCGACCCATCGCAAATAAACTTATGCGAGATATATAAGGTAGGTGTACCCAATATGGGACTATCGTCGGTTTTAATATGTTCGCGATGCTTTGGCAGTGTTAAACTGTCACATTATGTTTGTACTATATCAAATAATGAAAGTTCCATCGATTTTAATTACCCCCCGAAAGCTAAATCCGTTTTCCAGCAGCTTTTTTGTGTTTTAGATAAGCAAGTCGTCGACCTCATTCAATTTCTTGCAGCTAAGTATTTATTGTCTAAAGTAGTTTAATATATTTTAGCATAAATGTGCGATACACCATCTGATTCGTCTTCTTTTACCCTTTCAAAATCACTCATCAGAAATTTACTAAATAAAATTTAGAAATCGTGTAAATAAGCCAAATGCCGCTCGAATTACTTTTGTCTGTTGGTTGCTGTCGGTTGTACCTAACATGGGACTATACCGAAAATTATTAATGGATTATAAAAAAACATCACGTTAATGTTTTTCCAGGTTTCATTTTTATATTTCTATGAGTTCGTCAAAATAAATTTACTTATTCCACTTGTCAATGATAGAATTTCGATTTTCTTTATATTTTTTGAAAATTAATGTTTATATGTAACTGTAACATTGTTACATCGAACTAATTAACTTATAATACTTGAAAAGTGATAAATCTTTATTTTTTAACTTACTTATACATATCTCGTATGATTTATATACGTAAAAATGGCTTTTTCTCTAATAGTCCCATATTGGGTACACTGTCTTTTTATGCCAAAAAAAAGTAGTTGCATTCAAAGTGCAATAAATCGGACTAGCTTTCATCTAAAAAATCGAGCGACAGCTTGTTTTAAAGGGTAAATACTCAGCTTCAGAACGAGTCGACCCCCGTTGAAAAATTGATTAATGGTAAAAAGATATGTCTTTTTCTCAAAAATAGTCCCATATTGGGTACACCTACCTTATATCTCGCAACCTGCGACCACTGATATTTGTTACCCTAATATATTATGTGTGTTGCTATCGCCCTCTCTCTCTCTCTCTCTCTCTCTCTCGCACATGAAAAAAGAGATTTTCGGATTATTATCGTAGCTGTGTATTTTCTCTGATATTATGCTTTTATCACTCGAGAGTTAGCAATGAATTTTACATTACTAAATTATAGTTTGCTTTTCAACTATGCGCTGATGTGTTTGTTCCATTCCCGCAAGCTCGCGAGATACTTTGGATTAATTTAGTAGCCCAAATTCGCTGCGAGCAATAACGAAGCAACACACCACACGGTGCTGTGAACAATGAATTTCTAATTAATTACTTTTCCCGCTCAGCTCGAAAGAGCATGAAAATTTTCAACAGCGCGCAGCGGCGGCAGCAAAACTTGAATTTCTCATTTTCCAGGCTGAAATTTATGGGTTTTTGCGCACACGCGAGAGTAAGAAGCCATAGCCGTATAAAAGTTGATTAAAAGCTCAAACTCACGAAATGACATTGGTTATACGAACGCTGATCTGCGTATAATGTGGGCTTTAAGTAGTAAAAGAGAAGAAGTTTTTTTTACCCTCAGACATCCGATCTCCAGTTGAAACCGAGTTTGCGATCGTCCCGAAAGAGAGAGAGGGAGAGAGAGAGAAAAAAAAACATCTAAAAAAAAGTAGTAGAAGAGTAAATAAAGGGTAGGTCGTTCTAGAGCATGAAATCTGACTGAAGAGTGAAGTTGATGAAAGTTGGGGTTATATAACACACCGAGTAAAGTCTATAGAGAGCGCCTAGTATTACGACGATATAATTACGAAGCATCTCGTTGACAAGCTCTCGCGAAGGCAAAAGCAAGTAGATGGAAATCCAGCATCGCCGCACAGAGGCAATTAAAACGCGAGTGGTGATCGAGTCACACAACGGCTTAGTAATTTCCTGATGACTCGACTCGATAGCATAGCTTCTGCTGCTGCTGGAGACATCAGCTGCACCCGCATTGTTCCCTTATCACATTGTCTCTGACACGCGGTCAAGTGTCGCTATACAAACGCACACACATCCTTTAGCCAATACCCTGAACGATCGTATAGATTGTCCTTTGCTGCTGCTGCGTACGCAATTCTCTGAGAAGTAGTTCGATCGAGAGAAGCGTTTATCTCGATCTGACTTGATCCGTCGTTAAGCAGCGTGTAACGGCTTCTATCTTCAAACCCTTCCTCCCTCTCTATACAGCAAATCAACTGTTGCTGCTCACAGTCCAAAGCTTTCCCAGCGATAACCATCGTCGTGTTAAGTGAACGTAGCCAAAGGACGATGACGGGATTAAAATACTTTTGCCCTACCTCATACCCTACTTTGTTGACCTTCAGAGATTTTCTTTTTCACCTGAAATCAATGCAACTGAGTGTTTTCTTTCTTTTTTTTTTTTATTTCGTCTCGACTTTGCTTTTTTTTATGGGAGTCTGCGAGAGAGAGGGATTCATTCGAGACACGTCTTGGATATTTTTTTTGTCTCGCTTTTAGCTCCATCATTCTTATAGTCTCCATGATTCGAACCACCACCAGCTCTTTATTAGAAATCTCGTCAATGACGAGCGATTTTTTTTCCTCTCTTTCTTTCCACAAATGCCTTGTGAATTACTTGCCTCTTTGTTTTTTTTTGTTCCTCTTCTTTCCAGGGGATAAATATCGATTTTTTTTGTGTCTCCTCCCGCATCGTACTGCGGTAAAGCTTTAATCTCGTTGATTTACCCCCGCAAACATCAACGGCAAAGTGAATTATTACCGCATCGATGATGCTGAAATCAAATGTGTATACCTAGCTGGTAATTGTTAATGAAAAGACAATGATCTGCATAGGAAGAGTGATTTGTATGCATTTACAGTTACACTTAATATAATTTTCTTTTCTTTTCTTTTTTTTTTTCATTTATTTGCGTTTGTATCTTACAATCAAGCTGCCAACTATATCTACATAACATTCAATATAATTTATACCTTAAACACGATTAATTGTATGTAATAACTTTTTTGGTCTCGGGATTAGAGGTAAAAATGTTCGTTAATATCCATATCACAACAAATATATATATGTGTAAACGTGTTATTTTTAGTTTTCTTTTTTCAAGCGAACAATTATTAATTATACATCAACCGCTATTACAAAGATATTTCGTATTTTTAACACATCGAATTCTTTTTTTTTTCTTTACACACTATAACGAATCTCCGTCCGTATAAATAAATAAAAATCACAATTCCGCTTACAACTACCGCAAAGAGTCTATTACAAAGAAAAAAAAACGTATAAATACAACTTTCGTCGGCAAAAAAATTGCACTCTCGCGCGCGCACGGATATATATCAATCACATCACAAATCGTCGTGCGCGATAAGTTTTTAGCCAATCGGAGAGAGAAAACTGATGACTTCGTCTTCGAGAATGGAATTATCGCTTGGATCACGACTGTTATTCGACGCAGGCCTTTGTGCTGCTGCTGCTGCTGCTGCCGCTGATGCTCGCCAGTGTACACCCCGATAAAATGGATCTGAAAAGCAGAAAATGCGCGATTATGGTGAGTCGACAGTTATTTTGCCAAGCGATAATGTTTGGACGATGATTACAGGAGGCGGATATGGAACGAAACGATGAACGTATGAATGCGATCTCTCTCGAAAAATAAAACGAAACAAAAAGAAGGAGAGCACTGCGAAAAAAAGGTGTGGAATAATGAAGGTTTGTTCTTAAAATGAGTATGCAGCAAATTCAATTAAGGAACTGCAAATTCTAAGAATAAGATTGACCCTAATAATAAATATTATAGTTAAGTATAAAATAAAACGCTATAAAAATGCCTTTATCGTCAAGCTTGAAACACGTAAATTCGGTAAAGCGCGCGTCAATCCTAGCCGGAATTTCAATAGACGCGCAGCGGTGCGGTTTGTCAGTGCAGCGTTTTTTTCACGAGACTATAAAAGCCAACAGCTATACGACTGATGGGCACATTAAACAGTAGACGAACCTCAATCTGACTGTCGGAACTCGTAAAAAAAAAAGAAAAGGGGAATAAGGGAGAAAAAGGAGGCGTTGTTCGCGCGGGTGGGGGGCTGACGTGCGTGTCAGAGCTGTCGGGCGCAAACTCAACTGTTGTGCTTGCGGATATTCTCGGGCTGCTCACTCACTCACTCACTCTCTCTATGTGTGTATATATTTTGAGTAATCGTCTGCGGGGATTTCGCGCCGCGACTCGTCATGACTTTGCCTCCTTGTGTATTATATGGACACGGACACGCGGCTTATGTTGCCGGTTTTTGCCCAGGGATAGGTATGAGAGAGAGAGAGAGAGAGAGAGAGAGAGAGAGAGAGAGAGAGAGAGAGCTGAACCCGAGGCTGAGGATAATTAATTTAGCGCCGAGTAAGCAAGCCGAGCTAAGCTGATACTCGTTGCTGCGCGTGCATATACACACACACACACACACACACACACACACACACACACACACACACACACACACACACACACACACACACACA
>JAWWMK010000040.1:5273280-5363585 GCA_035047105.1 Galeopsomyia nigrocyanea | reverse complement strand
CTCTAATAAATAGAGCAAGTAAAAAATTGTTCAAGTTAAAACAAAAAATAAGAAAAATTCTCTAAAAATTTTACGCTCATCGTGCCCCAGGTTCCCCTATAGCAAGCGCAACCGCGCTCACTCGAACAGCTCTTAGCTTGATTGAAATGAAAGACTTCTGCCTGGAGAACTTGCTAGTTCGATCAATGGTCGAGTCGCGAGTAGTGCGATAGAGAAACGCCGACGCGAGATCGAAGCTCGAACGCGCGACGGAACGAGCTGAGCGGCAAGTGTGTGAAAAAGCACTTGAACTTACTGCACTCGCGATGGGATACGATGAGATTGGATTCGTTTGGACAAGACTGCGGTCAGCACGCATGTATATATGTATATACAGCGAGCGAGGACCGCGAATAAATAGAATAAAGCTCGGTACGATGGCATTACGATATGAAAATTATTTCGCATAGCAAGCATTGAATGTTAATAGCTCTTAATTGAATGATATTAAATTTTCAAGTTTTATTAATTACTTGCTTTCCGCGGTTCGAATAGTCACAACTATACCTATGTGGATGCAATGTCGTTTTGAATTAGTACGCCCCCGAGCAAACGCATACTCTTTACGCAACATTTGCCTCTGTACGTTTGTCGCGCGAGCAACCAAACGCGCTATTGTCGATGCTTTTGTCGCTTTACGTGCGTTCCCCGCGTGACAAAAAGAAAACAACAACGACAACCAAACCAAACAGTCGACGAATGAAAAAAAAAAAAGAAAAGAGCCGCAACATCAGGGTGCATTGCAAGCGCGCCGAGCGTTTACGGAAGCCAGTGTAAATATTGGCAAGTGCCGGCCTTTTTTTTTGCGCTCGCGGACGACGCTCGGGATTTTCGGCAAATTAAATGTCCATGCTGGAATTTCGACACGTCATCGCACAGTTTGTGTACGGCAAACAGAAGTTACGGGTTTACAACAGGTCGCAATAAAAAAAAATTCTTCAATTCGAAATGGATCGTATAAGTTTTATAATTCTTTTACAGTTTTTTTTTTGTAGCGGTATATAAGCAGAAACTGGACGACTATAATTGAAATTATCGTGTTTGCTTGTAGGCACGCTTGGTGACATCGACGTGTCGATAAAAATCCCGACAGCCGTGGCCGAGAATTCGACTGTCAATATGACCTGCGATTACGATCTACACTCGATGCCATTGTACGCGGTCAAGTGGTACAAAAGTCAGAACGAGTTCTACAGGTTCATCCCGAAGGAGATGCCATCCAAGTCCACGTTTGGTGCCCTCGGTGAAAAAGTCGACGTGAGTAACTCTATAATATATATTTTTTGGTTATTTTTATCAATATTAATTCAAATTCCTTAATAGCCGCTAGTTTGAGCAATTAACGACGACTCGAGATCATCCGGTAATCGGTATTTTACCAAGAGGATGAGAAGCAGCGCTCGAGAGCCGCCAGACAAAGAGGAAAATTGATCCTCTAGAGTAATTATCTTGCCTACCGCTAACGTGATAATCGACTTGACTAGATAGTAAAGGCCATTGAATCGGAAAAGGAGACCCTCCTCCTAGCTATACGAGATTCCGCTCCGGCTAAGAGAGAGAGAGAGAGGGAGAGCTAACACTGTTCATCTCGCACTTGCACACACACACATTTATATATACATATAGATATAGGCAGTGCGCAAGCGGGCTAAATTGAATTACGGCGATTACGCCTACTATACGATCCGCGCGATCCGGCTAAATCACATGGATCGCTGTATAATAATCGTTAATTAGTGCAGCGCGCGCGTTAATCGAATAGTCGATGCATTTGAAGCGACGAGAAAAAAAATATATATACATATAACGAAATTGCGAGCGAACGACATGTGTACGTATATAATATACGCTTGGTAAGCGCAGAGGTACTCGGCGTGACGAACTGGGATTGATTTTCAATTACATAGCTGAGCGACAATGGCGTCACCGCGATAAATTCGGTTTCGGGCACAGCGGCTGGCTGCTGCACTGCACAGTATGAGCTGGCAGGCCGAAATCTCGCTGCTTAAGCGTTACATTATTAAAATTTTGCCGCGTTCCCGCGGAGAATTTATGCGCGAGCACGCGGTGGTGGTTCCCCGGTGGCCTGCAAACCGAAACCTCCTCCCCCCGTCTACTGGCTGCGCGATATTTATCGATTCGTCCGCGCGGTTCGGACCAAGAGACAGAGAGTCGGGGGGAGAGGTACGGGGTAGCGAGGCTAGGTGGGGTTGGCGTTTTTGCATTCGAATGTGCGACAATCTCCATCTCGCGGAACCTCTCTCTCTCTCTCTCTCTCTCTCTCTCTCTCTCTCGCCGCCACTAACGACTTGATCCATTTTTTACAGCTTCGCAGTTTTGTCGGCGATAGCGGGCCACGGGGCGAGTCAGCCTTCGCCCCAGCCATTTGAATAACATTCCCTCGAATGGCCCATTTGTGGCTTTCGGCTATATCTTCTCTCGCCGCGCGCGTATATAGCTGCTACTCTTTTTCTACTCCAATTTACGTCTCTTTGCGCTCTCTCTCTCGCCGCGTTCCCCCTATTTTTCGCCAATTTATCGCGCCCGGTGTTAATTACCCATAATAAATATAATTGGCGCGTTAAATTTTTTTTACAAGTAATAAATAATCCGAAAAAGGAAGGCATATGTATGTACAGCATGAGTATTTAGTAGGGGGGGCGAATGAGAGTAGTAGCGCATTGCGAGTGTCAGGCGGGAAATAATGTTGGACGCGCTACAGCAGCAGCAGCAGCACTGCTGCTGCTGCTGCTGCTGCGAGAGCTTGACAATTATATTCGTCAAGCCGAAATGCGGCGTGTCGAGGATCAGAACGGGCGGCGCGGGATGAGCCGCGGCGGCGCGCCGGACAAAATTGATTGTAGCGCATTTGTGCCGGCGTCGCTGCCGCTGCTACTACCGGTCGGTCGACAACGTATGTAATTAATCATCGCTAAACTGTTTGTTCCCGGGTTGCGCGATTGCGCGTCGCGTAGAAGGCTTTGGCAATCGATTCTTAATAAATAGCCGCCGCAGGGCTGCGATTCTGCGGTTGACGATGCTTAATTAACTGGGAATTCGATGCAGCACTAGCAGCCGCCGCCGCAGACGCGCACACTATGAAAAGCTCGCGTCGCTCTCATTTATATATTGCTCCGAGTACTTTGATCACTGCATGAATTTTGGATGATGATTAATAATGATATTTGGCTGATATATTTGACTGTCGTTTTACAGCTGAACAAGAGCGACCATCACAGCGTGATCGTCAACAGCGTGAGCACCGATTTGGCCGGCAAGTATCGCTGCGAAGTATCCACCGATCTGCCCTACTTTCTCACCAGAATAGAGTCGGGCTACATGAACGTCGTCAGTAAGTTCACGGCTCCTTTAATATATGTATAAGTACGACTGAATAACCCAATACACGGCATCTATATATACGGCTTGAAAAATAAATAATATCGATTTTTGTTTTTCTTCAAATTTTATTCGTTGCTTTTTTTTTTCTCTCGTTCGAATCGCGCAGAGCCTCTTTTTTTTTCAGCGTGCGCATCATCGAAAAAGCAAGTAGATAAAGGCTGCTCGCGCTATACGAGAGAGAAAGAGAGAGAGAGACAGAGGGATTGGCCGTTGTTGACCTCTCTCCCTTGGCCTTTGTTTCGCCTTCTTTTCAATTTATCCGCTCTTTGCAATCTATCCGCACGTGCACTGTGCAGCAGCAGCAGCAGCAGCAGCAGCAGCGCGCTATGAAAGCAGCTGCCTTCCTTGCAGCTCGCTCCATTGTCGCCGTAATCGCGCCCAATTAAAGCGCACTCCCCTATATCCTTGCAGCTAGCTAGCTAGCTAGCCTCAGGCTACTCGCGGCCCTTTTTCGCTTATATTCTAGCTTTCTCTCTCTTTTTCTCCGTATATTATTCTCAGCTCCTCGACATTAACAGCAACAACAACAAAAAAAACTCTTTTCTGGCTTTTCAACTGTAACGCTGTACTGCGGTATATTAAGCGCAAACTTTTCGCTGCTTTTATATATAAAAACAAAGAGAGCGACTGTTTGTCATTTTGGCTCCGCTGCCACCGCCCGCGGACATCAACTTAGGCACTTTACAGCCTAATTCACAAATACTATATTATAGCTATGAGCGTTTTGCTGTTCCTTCGCGAGATGTTTAGCAGTATTGCGTATCCATCATCGTCAGCCAGGCTCTACGGCAAATGGATTAGACAAGCTAAAATGAATAATTAAAAGCGGAATCGAAGAAGCGAGCGCTCGAGCGAAGAAAATCAAATCGGCGGGAAGACGGGCTTTGTTGTTGTCCGTGATGGGGCGGCGCGGGGCATCGATTATTCGAATAGACGTTTTTTCGCTCGAGCGAGCAAGCACCGATACCACCCCTCCCGAGATAAAGCGCAACAAGACGTCGGTTCTATATATATACATGAAAGTACGAAAACTACAAAGGGCCGCGACGATGTATAACGACAGATTTTGCTCGTTGACAGTTTTGTCTAATTATAACCGACTCGACTGCAGCACAAAGTCTCGCTAATCATCGCTTGAATGTAATGGAAAAAAAAAAATTATGATTTGCAGAGCTGCCGGAAGGGAACGTGACGGCTCGCGTTGAGAAGCCGAGATACTCGCCGGGTGACACGGTGCGAGCCAACTGCACCGTACCGCTGGGCAACCCACCGGCCAATATCACCTGGACTGTCAATCGACTTCCGGTAAGTGCTCCTCCTCCACTTGCATTATCATCTATATAAATATAACTGTGCTTGCACCGCTCATTAAGCAATAAGACACACTACTATATATATATATCACTTTATATCTCTCGATGCATTATGCCATTTCATTTCAAACATGCGGGGTACGTTTAATTTATTTGCGTATCGAACCGGGCACCGCGCTGGATGAACAATTGACTAGCACACTGCCTGGCAGTCGCTAATTAGCTAATTATATCACTAGCCGTGATTCGCAGCGACAGTGGTTGCCACGCCGCGCGAGATTCGTTTGGGTTGCGCGATATATATAGCTTGTTGTTAACAAGCGCGCACACTGCACTGCACAGCCACGATGATAATTGGCATTGTCGAATGCGCAGCTGCTGATGAAGTTGATTCGTGCAAAAGCTCATGCCTATAAACAACAATATATATGTATATAATATCTAGACATGTCGGATAGTTAAAAGTTATATTGCATTATACAACACAGCGTCGAGTCACCACGAAATCACATTATAGAGTTATAATAGTCTCGCAGGCATCGCAGGACTGCGGAGCATCAGTCAAGAGCGACAAGATGACGCCGCACACAGTGTGCACGTGGATAAGAATGCAGGGTATATATATGTATATAAACGCGAGGCCTGCACACTGCAAGCGAGAATGAGAGAGAGAGAGAGAGAGGGAGAAAGAGCGCGCAGGCCGAGATACAGGCGAATCCACTTTTCGCCTCCCGGGAAATGCATTAGCGAAAGTCGTTATTTTGCCGCAGGATAAACCACGCGGAGCGTGGCCTGCCAGCCAGCCTGCGCCCTCTTTTTTTTTCTCTCTCTCTCTTTTTTTTCTCCTCTATATAGCGCTCATTTTCTTTCGCTTTATAATAGCCGGGTCGCGTCGCGCGTTCTAGCTATATACGAAAGCCGACTCGATAAATTTTCACAAAGCTCGAGAGAGAGAGAGAGAGAAAGAGAGCATCAAGCAGTTTGCGTTTTGTGTGTGCCTACACACATTATTCGGTTGGACATGCCCCGTACTACCGCCACCACCACCGCTGCTAGTGCTGCACTTTGTCGGGATTGCGCTTGATAAAATGGAAAGTCGCGCGCGCGTGCGAGCGAACCGTGAGAGAGAGAGAGAAAAAAAGAGAAAACCATGGCTATAAGCCGCGCGAGAGCGCAAATTGAAATCCGACGTGAAAAAGCGCAAGGCTATTTATTTGTAGCGAGAAAAGTATAAACGATGTGCTTGTGTGTGTGTGTGTGTGTGTGCGCTGGCGCGATTTTGAGCGAGGCGTGAAAAGTCGAAAGTTTCGAATAAAACCGCGCCGCGCCGTGCGAGCTTTGTCGCCATGAGCTCTATATATGCGAGCTCTGTGTGTAGTTGCCTACTCGCGCAAGCTGACAATTAAAATAGCACGCTACGCCTGCGCTGCGCATATACATATATGAGAGAGAGAGTGAGCGAGCACCGCTAAAAAGTCTCACGCTTCGCGAGAATAATAAAGAAAAGTCGTTCGCGCTTGCGCTGCTGCGCAGCTCGCTTTCATCCCCGCAGCTCTTTCAGCTTCTTCTTCTTCTTCTTCTTCTTCCGCGTTATTATCGCTCCCTACCTGCCTCTCTCTTCTCTCTCTCTCGACGCGCGCTCGTACCTCTCTCTGTCGTTTATATGCTTTTCCAGACCAGATTATCTTGCGCGCCTTCAAATCTCTTACGCGGAAACACGACAGCTTCTGCGCAAATTTATCATTTGTTTTCCGAGAATGCGCTTCTTCAAAAACAATTCACTTTTTTTTTTTGCATTTATTTTCGCGCCGCCGACGAGCCTTTTAGAGAAATTTGAATTAAGATTTTCTCGGAAACGTCTCATTAGTTTGTTTTTCCTCGACAATTTTTAGTATCCTAACGAACTTACATAATATAAATCATGGGATATCGTGCAAGTTACAGATGTACTTGAAAAATTTTTTGCAGAAAGCGCTTCACGACGGTCACTTGAAAAATAGCGAAACGATATTTATTATACGCGATCGGCTGGAAATCGGCGCGCATGCCGGAATTGCGTAAAGTCAAGAGTAAAGCTTCTATCCAATATCAATAAAGAGCATCGCGTTGCGCTTCTGCTGCTGCTCGCCACCTCATCCGCGCGCGGTATAAAGCTGGGTTTATTAAGGAATTCGAGAGCCCACCGACCGAGAGAAGCTCTCTGGGCAGAGATAGCGCGCGCTTGGAGGTAGCAAACAAAGCCCGAGAGGCTGCAAAGAAGAAGAAGAAGAAGACGACAACAAAGCGGAAAAAAAAGAGGGAGCGAGGACGGTCACCCGCGCTGCCGCTGCTGCTGCACCGTGAAACAAATGTCATTCGTAGATAGTAAATCCATGCAGTGGCTCTGAGCGACTCGCGGAATGTTCTCACAGTACATGCAGCGCACACACACACACACACACAGCTTCAGCTACCTGCGTACCTATCCTATACCTAGATCCCCCCGCAGCTCTCGCGCAAATAAACTCCAGACTTTATATACGCGCGTATGTGTGCGCGGATAATAATGCCGCCAAGCGACTAGCATCGTGCATCAAAATTTCTTTTCATTCTATACGTCCTGGCGCGCGTGCACCCGAGCTTAGCTCCTACCTATCTTTTTCTTTCTTTTTTTTTTTTTTTTGCTATCCTATGGCACACGAACTCAACGCTTTATTGGCTCATTACTCAATTTTGCAGATAAACTCGAGCTACACCAGGAATATCACGGTGAAGCTGAGAAACGAGACCAGCCGAGCGATGACTCTCGCTGGCATTGAATTTGACGTCAACCCGGACAGCTTTCAAGGCGGCCGAATCGTCGTCAGCTGCCTCGCCGAAGTCTTCCACCTGTACAAGCGCCAGGCCAACGTCCAGCTGGAGGAGGAACGCCCGAGGCTCGCTTCCGTCCTCGGCACCCGCGAATCTTCTCACAATCGTAACTATCCCACTTTATCGTCCCTATATCAGCGATTTGCAGAAAGAAACGCCTCATTTCGAGAAAGGTCTTGAGATTCCTTTAATTTTAATAGAAGCTTTCTCGATAATTTTTTTTATCTTATCTGAAGCTTTGCTAAAGATTTTTTAATCTTATTTTAAGCTTATTCAGAATTTTTTTAATCTAATTAGAAGCTTCGTTGAAGGTTTTTCTTTTAATTTTACTAGCATTTTCTGCGCTCCTCTTATTTTTTTTCCAAGTTTATGTATCAAACACCATTAAAACTGTAATGAATAGAGAAAACGTCAACCAATCGCGTGATGTCATTAAGTGTGAGAAAATCGCATCCCCACAAGAGCTTGCACGCTATTTGAAAATTTGCTCAAACTTTCTCGAATTGTGGCATTTTTTTTTTGATGGAATTGCTCATATATCTTCTCCTTCCGTTCTGATCTCGTGAAAAACTTATTATCTGTTGTGCGATTACAGACGGCAGCAGCAGCAGCAGAACAACCATCACCGGTGCGACCATTTGGATTTCCTGGACATTACTACTCGCTGACGCGTTGCTCAGCGCCAGCATCAGATAACACATCGCGGGTAACTGCAATGCAGGATTGTAAGGGTGGTTGTTGCATGCTGAGCTCGATCGTGCTCAGCTGTAATTCTGGATCGTGTTATATTATTAATCAACAACGACAAGCGAGCAAGCCTAAGGATATACGCGATTATATGATGCATTATTGCATATACGTATCTCACCTAACATGAATACATATATGTGCATATATTATATACCTATTGTAATGTCGAAATCAAAAATACCGAAATGTCTCATTGCGCGCGCTCTCGCGTCGTCGTCGCGAGCCTGTGTTATTTGTGTAAATAGAGAATATACTAATTTAGTGAACATTGTCTTATGTATGTATACATATGTAATGCATGGAGGCGCGCTGCGGTAGCCGTTTTGCGGCGCGCGCTACTTATACACGTACATACGTATAATTATGTCGTTATATATATACATATAAGTAGATCGAAAGGTGTTCCCTCGTATGTAATATCATAAAAAAAAAACGAAATAATCCTCGTCTCGTCGAGCGTCAGTTAAGATGTACACCATATACAATATATATATATACCCGACGGATATATTTTTTATTCTCCCGACAGCTGTTTCTTTCGCACTTGGCTTTCGCGAGTGCAGTGTCACTGCCGTACGCACACTTCGACGTCTCATTATTGTCCGTTTGAGATATAATGTTGTTATTGTTTCCCATGGAATCTTGTTTATATGACTAATGAATAAAATTATTAATTCGGCGTTATCTGTATTTACTGATCCTCATTATTTCCAAACCTCTGTCCTTTCAATTTTTCAATTTAAAAAAATTTAGTGTACGTAATTTTTTTTTTTTTGCTTTTCGTACCTTACTTTTGAATTCTGCCGTGAAGTATCGGACTATGGTGTTCCAAAGCAGCCAGTATTCGCTTCCAAGTTTATACAAGAAGGATTCATTAAATTCTTTAAATTATTTATTTTAATGCATTATTGAACTGTACTATTGTCAATACATTGAAAAATCATTCAACAACTTTCTTTTTGAAATATAGAGACCAAAAGATTATATATTTATATTACAATATCTGTTACAATATCAAATTTGTAGAAAACAGTACTTAGGAAATGAAATTAATGGAAAAAGAAATTAACTTCAAGATAAATTAAAGTAATTCGATTATAGTTATTCTACATAGCTTATTATCGTTCTGCCACTTCTTTTTGTAAACTTTGAAGTTTCATCTCTATGACATCGACTGTTGCTTCTCTAATTTTACTTTTCTCTTGTCCTATAACTTGTATCTTTTCCATCTGTTCCGTTACGTATGCAATTCTCCTCTTGAAATATTCCTTTGCATGTGGTATGGTCACCTCCGCATAGTATCCTGTACCAACATCAATGAGGACTTTTTCAGTATTTGCCAACTTTCCAGGTACGTACATAGATCCTGTTAGAGGCACCAAGATTTCTTTTCCTGAAATTATTAATACAGAAATTAAGGAATAACGAAGAATTAAATTTATATATAAAATGAATAACTTTCTAACCTACAAATTAAAACCAATAGTTTTTGTAAAATGTATGTTAATGTTACCTTTAGCGTCTGGTGTAAATTTGTCAAGACTTTCATTAGATTCTTGAAATTTGGTTTGAGCAATTTTTAAACTATGTAATGAATCTTGAAACACCACAAGTTCCTGATCTAACTGCTGCTTCAACTGCGTTAGTTGTTGTAAATTCAACTGCGTTAAATCAACTTGTTGAAAGTTTGGTTGCTCCGACAGAGATACTTGAGACATTTCAATTGAAGTAAATATTGATAATAGAGACGATTATTGCTAGTCTACTCAAAAGTCTAAAAGTAAAACACGCTGTAATTGCGATCACTGCGGTGACCAAAGACGGACGAAACGAAAGCTGAAAAGTTGACATGCGCATTATTTGGCTGTGTACAGTCCAGTATAGGTAAGGCAGTTTGGGAATTGGGATGTGTATTTACCACCCTGTTACCCACAAGTCACAACGCGAATAAGCAAAATACAGTTGGTCGGCCATTTCGTTAATTTATCATCACTAAAAAATCCTTGTTCTTGCCATTTTTTAATTTATTTATTTAATCTCAAGTTGAGAGAATAGTATTTACTCGCCGAGCGTCAGTGTCTGCCCACGGTGCCCCACACTAATAATGCAACATTTTCGAATTATTTGGCATAAGACAGCATAATTGTGAGCAAAGGACAATGCAATTATCGTATATGGATAGAATTGTTTCTTTGCGTTAATCTGTTGACAAAATACTTGCCAAAAAACAAAAAAAAAATCAGCCAATGAACTATGAAGTTTGAGGTTAGACTGTAGTAATGGGAAAAATGAAAAAAAGGAAATTGAAGTACAGTGAAGGTAAAAAATCATCTAATTGACTCAAAAATACAAAAGCGAGAATTAGAAATTAATTTGGCAGCAAAATGCCTGTTGACATAAATCGTTTGACAGAGGGCT
Source organism: Galeopsomyia nigrocyanea (assembly GCA_035047105.1). Classification (NCBI taxonomy): domain Eukaryota; kingdom Metazoa; phylum Arthropoda; class Insecta; order Hymenoptera; family Eulophidae; genus Galeopsomyia; species Galeopsomyia nigrocyanea. The sequence goes on along the minus strand of JAWWMK010000040.1, from coordinate 5,352,813 downwards.
GGCTAGAATTGGAGAGTGATCCTGGTATGTTTATATGCTCTGCTTTTGATTATCCCATTTAAAAAAAAACTATTTTTTGATGTAATTAAATGCAATTTTTTAAAGGATTATTCACGCTGCTATTGGAGGACTTTGGAGTTAAAGGAGTTCAAGTGGAAGAAATTTATGACCTGCAAAAATCTTTGGAAGGACCTGTTTATGGATTCATTTTCTTGTTTCGATGGATAGAAGAAAGAAGATCTCGACGTAAAGTTGTTGATCAGGATGAAAGCTTTGTAAAAGATGAAGATATCGTCAATGATATATTTTTTGCTCAACAAGTGAGTAATTTACAAGACATATTGTTTATTGTAATTATTATTTTTTTTCATTGATCAATTATTTGTTATAGGTTGTTCCAAACAGTTGTGCTACGCATGCACTATTGTCTGTTTTATTAAATTGTCCCAACATACACCTTGGTTCAACACTTTCTCGTTTGAAGCTTCATACAACTGGTATGTGTCCTGAAAATAAGGGCTGGGCCATTGGAAACACACCGGAATTGGCATGTGCTCACAACTCTCATGCAATGCCCCAAGCAAAAAGAAGGCAAGACAAAAATACTAGTGGTGTAAGCACAGGTAGATTTACCGGAGAAGCTTTTCATTTTGTCAGCTATGTACCTATCAATGGAAGACTTTTTGAACTGGATGGCTTAAAGCCTTATCCTATGGATCATGGGCCATGGAAGGATAGTGAAGAATGGACAGAACATTTCAAGAGAGTGATTATGGACCGTTTAGGGATATCGACAGGAGAACAATTACAAGACATTAGATTTAATTTGATGGCTGTTGTGCCAGATAGAAGGTTAGCAATTTCTCATAAATTAACAATGTTAAAAACCAACAGGCAAATAGTTTTAGAGGCTCTGCAACAACTTGTAAAATTAACACATCAGAGTAGCACAGAAAGTCATGTCAATAAAAGTAATGGTAATAACAATAACGTTGGTAACAGTAATACACAGAATATTAGTAACAATGAAAAGTCAGATAAATTGAATGAAAGTGAAGCAGCTAGCAATTCAATACCAGTTATCTGCATAGAAGCTTGCAATGATTCGACGAATGAAACAAAAGATGCAGCCAATTCAAATACAAAGACAAGCTCATCAGCAAAAAGTAGCACAGAAAAAGTACTGAATGTTTGTGCCCTTGACTATGCAACACCTCTACAAATTCAAACATCTCCTGCGCACAGTTCTTCGAGTACCGATACTTCGTCAGAAATAGGTTCTGCATTCAATTCTCCTACCCAAGGTATGCATACTTTACTGCAATATTTAGTGTTTTTAATTATTAATTGTGTTCATTTCCTTTTTTAGCTTGGGGATGGAATTCAGAGCAGATTAGTCCTACATCGACTAAAGAGTTTAAGAAATTTGTGGTCATTAAAGTTGCAGGAGAAGAAAAGAATGAAAATGGATTAAGTAATTGTGTTTGCTTTTATTGTAATTGAAGTAATTGTTAATTAAAACCATCAACTATCGAGTACAATTACCATATTTCTTCCAGGTCGTTCACTGAGCAATATTAATATCAATGGAAAAAGATTAGTTTCAGACAACACACATTTGAATAAGAAAGTTTGTTTATCAGGTGAAGTAAGAGTTCCACATGCAAGAGTAAAAACAAGTAATGGTGATACTGTTACTGAAGAGAAGAAAATTGAAAAGATTGATTCAAAACTCTGTTCAGATATTTCAGAACTTTCTGAACCTCACACATTTGCGCCAAAAGATTTATTAGCATTACTTAAGAATTTAGAACATGAAATTGGTATTTGTGAAACTGCTTTGAAAGATGAAAATGACAAAAGAAATAAATACAAAGTAAAGTATTTGCGCTATAATAAAAAGCATAACTAAAAAGCATAACCAAATTTGGATAAATTTTACAGATCGACGACTGCAGACGGACTCATAACTATGATGAGTTTATTTGTACGTTCTTATCAATGTTAGCTCAGCAAGGGAAATTGGCGGAATTGGTACAGCAACATTTACAATTAAAAAAGCAACCAACAGTATCTGTTAATAGAGTGCACAGGTATTATTTACTGACATTAATTAAAATAAATTATATTTAAATATAATATTACAGTAAAACTTCATTCTTTACAGAAATTCTAAGAAAACGGATACGAATCGAACGACTTCAGTTCCTCGCAAACGACGTGGAAGGACAAAGTGTAAAAGACGAAAATAAGAGCTTTTTTTACGTGTTAAGATATTCATATATGTATTATTTAATTTGTACAGTCGATGTATGTTTTTCTTAATCTAATTTTAGAAATGCACTTTTGAGTTATTCCATTAATTATTACAAAGAAGGTGATAATATGAAACTCATTCTGTAATATTTTTACATAATTTATGTAATAAAAAGATTAATTTAAACAAAATACTCTCTTGTGCATTAAAATTTAATTTACACTATACAAAAAAAAAACTGGATGGGGAATTTCTATAATCTTCTGGAGCACTGTGTAAACTTGCATTCTTCTAATGTTAATTGTTATATCTCCTTGATGTTGAATGTTCTTTACACTAATTACTATACATCAGATTTATGCCTGTTACGTTAATATGATGGGAGGTTCAACTGATGGAGGCAATACATTGGTTTCTTGTGTTTCAATAATTTTGCTTTCAATAATATTTCCATGCTCATCAATTTCATCAATGGATATTAAAATATTTTGAATTGTTGGAAGTGATTTTGCTAATTTTTCATCGCGATTGAGGTGGTGGTACTCATCAACCTAGTAAAATTTACAAAAATATATTAACTTGTTTTCAAAAAATTTTTTATTGATTTACCTTATAGTTTACAGTAGATAGAGTATCTTTGTTCTCAGTGTTGTCGCTCGTAGACACATTTTCATCTGTGCTTTCGTATCTAATAGTTTGAAGTCTATAACAGCCATCATCTTCAAGCACATATTGGAATCTTTTATGACCTTTTAACCATTGGAGATGATGTACTTCCATCAAATGTTTTGTAAGCTGATAACTTTTTTTATACTTTATAGGACATTCGTGACAGCAATACCACCGAATTTGCAAACGATGTACCTTTTCTACATGCCTGTTATAAAAATGTAATTAATTTGATTATAAGATACAAAATAATCATATTACAAGTTTACCTGTCTAAAGTGTAAGCATTTTTACAAGAATATAGACACCCTTCTACGTTACAGGTGTAATTTGATCTATCAGAGTGTAAACTCATATGGGAATCAAGATCTTTTTGCGATTTGGCAGCATGAGGACATAATTTGCAAGGAAAATTTCTAGTAGATGTGTGTCTATACAATACATGTTTAGCTAAACCAGATGGTGAATCACAACTCATATCACACATATTGCATTTGTAGTGAAAAATATGATTCCTCATATGTTCTCGTAAGAGACATTCAGTGGGATAAAATTTATGGCAGTGAGAACATTGAAACCCTTGAACTGTTCAAAGATATCAATTATTAAAATAACAAAATCCATACATAGATCTATAGCAGTTTCTTCAAAACAAAATTGAAAACAAACCTTCTAGAGATATTTGTCTTTTACAATGATCATGAAATTTTGTATTGGAGGCAAACATGGAACCACAGTCAGGACAAGCAATAATTTTTTCTCTAGTGTGAACCCTCAAGTGTTCTTTGAGTTTATACAAGCTTGCGTAATTGCCTTTACAGCCAGACCATTGACAATCTATTCCACCTTCAACTTTATTGCCTCGAGGATTATTTTCTGCATGAGTTAATGTATGATAGAGAAACATTTGGTAGTTACTGAAACTACGAGTCTCACAGTCTTCCCACAAACAATCATGATTTGGAAGGGATTCCAAAATATTTTTCCACTCTTTGTCACGCTGACATTTCTGGAACAATAAAATAAAATAATTGCTATTCTTTAAAGAGTTCAATTGGGGAAATATTAATGCAAGCAATTGCTAGTTAAATACGTACAGGAAGTTTGACTCTCTTTCTGACATTTACTCCTATGGATTTTAATTTTGAGTGAAAAGCATGATAATTTACATGACGCATAATGTCTATGTCCACTCCACTTTTGTAGTTGCATCCAGACCATAAACAAACATAGACTTCTGTTTCACCAATTTCCTCCACATCTAGCTCAGTAATATGATTTGCAACATGCTTTATAAATTGATCCACAGATTTACAAGTAAAACTACATCCTATCCATTCACAAAATAATTCAAGTTTTTCAGCCTTAAGCTGTACACCAATTTTTCTTCTCTTTGTACCACATTCTGATACTGAGTCAAATTCAGAGTCTGTTTCGATCAATTCTTCTGGTTCAGTTTCTAGTGTGTTATAGGTTTCTTTTACATTCTTCACCCAATGGCTACATCTTTCTTGAGCACCTTTACTTGTCATTAGTTGATCAACCATCTTATTGACAGAGTTTTATAATCTGTGTATCATGAACATTTAAAATAAAGTTGTACAATATCAACAAAGTTTCTTGACTTAAATAATTGTCATTTCAGAAGAATTTGGAAACTTGCGTTAATTTACATCGATCAGTTTTTAACTATTTGTAAACATCACGACAGTAACAATAAAAATGTATGTACATACTCGTAAAAACGTTACAAATACTATAGTAAGTACTACTGCCACAGTTTATACCACAAGAAACTCTTTAAATTGCGCATGCGAGCGCGAGACATCATAACAAAGATATAAAGGCAGGACAGGAACAAAAAGACAAGATGCACTTTTCCTACAATATTAATCGATATTTTTCAATTAATGTATGTAAATTATCCTATCATATTATGTGATTCCGAAACTTTCAAATCGAAATTCCATGCGGTTTTTTAATGTTTTTTACTAATATAATGCCTAATCTGTCGACTCTGACTTTTTAACGTGTAAGAGTCTTAAGTATATAGATACATATAAAGTCGCAGTATTTGGCAGTATTCAGCAGTATTGATACTCAAACTCAGACGGTCAGACTCAATTATTTTTGCACTTGAACTGTTTTGATCGTAATTTGATCATGTCCGCCTTATCGCCTGCAAGAGGTAATTTGATTTTCTTTAATTCATTATTTCTGCTTTATTCAGTTATTGTTTGGAAAAAAAACAAACTCGAACAATTCACAATTTGCATGTTAGGTAACATAACCTAAGAAAGAAGCAAAATTGAAAAAAATGTCATTAACGGAGATAGCAAATTTGTTATTGATTTTTACTTTAAAGAAAAAAACAGTAGTAGTAAGATAATGAATGCCGATTGTTGTGATCGCCATTGGCCACCAATTTCATGCCATTATTCAAATTAAACAAAAGAATTCATAGTATTTAAAAAAATTCACTTTGTTAATGAAAAAACCAAATATTCCTTTCATTTTATTCCAGTTTTGCTAACGGGTCGCTTTACACCAGCCCTAGTGAGAGTCAGTCTTCGCAGCAAGTTTTACGATGTAAATCCTCCACAAGGAGAGGAATGGAAAGACATTACAGAAAGGGCTGTGAATTCAGTGTTTTATCAAGAATTGTTCCGTGGTATGGGCATCACATTAGCACACTTTTTCAGAGAGCCAGCTACTATCAATTATCCTTTTGAAAAGGGACCATTAAGTCCAAGGTTTAGAGGAGAGCATGCCCTTAGAAGGTGAGAGCTTTTAATCTCACGCATTTTATTTGAGCTTTATTTGCATACTCTCATTCCTTCTTTCATTTTATATACCACCTTCTTAAAAATGCAGTAACTTAATTTGTTTTGTGTTTCTGTAAAAACAATAGAAGAGCTTGAGCCTACTTTATGAAATTCAATTAATTGTTCATTTACATTATTGAGAAATTGAAATAAAAAATTCTATAATGAGGAATAAGTACTGTAAAAGAACTTGTAATTGTAATTTTTATAGGTATCCATCTGGAGAGGAAAGATGCATTGCATGTAAACTTTGTGAAGCAATTTGTCCAGCACAAGCCATTACTATTGAAGCTGAAGAACGTGCAGATGGATCAAGGCGTACCACTAGATATGACATTGATATGACTAAATGTATTTATTGTGGCTTTTGTCAAGAAGCTTGTCCTGTGGATGCTATTGTTGAGGTATATACAATATATTATATGATTAAGATCAATTCATACTAAATTTTCGAAACAGTAAAATATAATTTTCACTGATATTTATAAAATCGTTTATGTTATTTTCAGGGACCGAATTTTGAATTTTCAACAGAAACACATGAAGAGATGTTGTATAATAAAGAAAAGTTGTTGAATAATGGTGATAAATGGGAGTCCGAAATAGCAGCTAATTTGCATGCAGATCATTTATATCGTTAATATTATTGAAACTTGTAATGAGCGACTTAGAAAATAAAAATGTTATGAATAGAAAATAAAGTTCTTTCTCTGTTATTGAAATGGCAATCTTAATTTTATTTATAAAGGAAATATTACAACTATCAGATTTCGGATTACATAAATCTAAGTTTTACATCGTTGCTAAAAATACAGAGAGCCTTCTCATACGCCACGGTTTTTCACAATCAATGGAATTATTTTAGATGAGTATTACTATACTAAATTATTACTATATCGTACGTATACATCGCATTTGTATGGTTATAAATATAAAATATAAAACAATGAAATTAAATGAGTGAGAAAATATGATGTACTGAATGAGATTATATAATCTATTTCAGTCAGGCAAATCAAGTACTTCATAATTGTCAAACTTTTCAACTTGAATTTTTCAGAAAATTATTTTATACTGGATAATACGAAACTCGTTTTTGTACAACAAAATATAAAAACATAATCTACAATGACCCAAAATATGCACAATTACTTTAGTTGGGCCTTCTAAAATACTTGAACTGAGCAAGTGACGTTCATGCAGTGTAATTCTTAACTCTTGGATTATGTAGGATACTTTATTTTTGAGATAGCCTAGACTGACATTGATCCAATATTAAACATTTATCTATCGGAAATCCTTCAGTCTTTGCAATCTACACAATTGATCTATGATATTTTTGCAATTTCCATAACTTTTGAATTGAGCACTCTATACAATTTTCATGGTTAATTCGTAAATTATCGTATAAGTCGAAACAGCGGCATTTTTTCAATTACGAGTTATTTTCACATACCGCTACCATTGTAACCACCATCAACTTGGCTGGATAAAATATTTTGATTTTTTCTTGAGTTATCTATATCTTTGAGACCTTGTTCAATGAAATCTTGAAAATACTGATGGGATTTCTCTAAAAATGGCTGAACATCCGCTTCTGGATATTGAAGCTTGAAGTCATACAATTGCGCCAGTCCCTTTATGAGAATGATAATTAATAGATTTTTAATGTTCAATTGACATTTTAAACTAACTTACTTCTTGAGCATGATTTTTGGAACCGATTTTTTTGAATATTTCTGATAGTTGTTGCTGGGTAAATTTTGACACATGTTTTTGACCCTGTCCTTGGATGTTGGAAGATTTCGACAGTATTTTAGAAGTTGCATTGACTTCATCTGGTTTAAAAGTCTGCAAAGAAAATGTGATAATATTTATACCTGTACGTTAATAAAAACTGTACAAGTTGTTTGCCAATCTGTATGCAGATAGAGTTTATAAAAAAATCTATAATAAAATGCAGATAATATTTTAAAACTAACCGCAATTAATCGCATCAAATAGGAACGTAGCTCAGATTCATTGGTGTTGTTAATTTGAGTTAAATGACTCAATATTGTGCTACCTTTCACTTTAGTCATTGTATGAAGAATTGTTTTTACTGTTCGCATAGGAGTATCTGGTTTCTTTTGTTTTTTCCACCACGAAGTCGGATAGTCCTGCAATCAAAAACACAATAGTCGATTCAAGACATTAAAAATATAGCTACAAAGAAGAACATGTTGCGCCTCTAAGCCAGTAACGTCTATGCAGAACAGAATTACAATGCTAATTGTATATTTTTTCAGACTTACTTTGAAAAAGTTGTGAACTTCTAAAAGAATCAAATCATAATTCAAGTCTCCTGCCCAACTTGGTATTGTTTTCACAATTTTCCACAAACACTTCATCACAAGATCTTCATATTTAGGTGGACCATTTGAATTTGCCCTTTCGTGGAGTAATTTTATGAGTACACTAAAAAAAGACAATAGTCAATGCAACTTCTCATCAAACGCTCACAATCAAACGCTCTGCGAAAAAGTTGAAATTATTACCATATTATAGTAGTATGGTCCGAATTGTCAATGATTTTCAACGCTATTGTGTTAATTACTCTGATGTATGCTTCAGCGTCGTTTAATCGATCGAGTTTATTTTCCGCTAAGAAACTAATCACTTGATCGACGAGATCTTTAAGATGTTGAAGGGGCACATTTCTTCCAAGTATCCCTGTATCATAAAACTGCAAAGATATTTTTTTAAGATTAGAATTTATGTAAGCTATTAGATTAATTTTTTTTAATTTATAATTATATAATTCTGTTTACCGTCAAGATAATCATAAAAGTCGTTCGAAATCCTTTTGATACGAGGACATTTCCTTGATGCAACGGATAGGTTTGCAACAGCTTCAATTGCATATTTACAGAACTGATAAATTTGTCCTCCTTGGATTGTAGCATCGCGACTTGATGAGATTTTAAAATCTGAAATGGAAATTTGAATCGTCGTAATTGTAGATTCGTTTAAAAAAATGTAAAGCATACATATCGCAAAAATACTAACTCTTTCCATGGCATTCATAGATTGTATTGCTGCAGCAAGATCTAAACTGGCCATTCCAAGCACTGTTCTTTCTAAACTGTCCTCTTTTCCAAACGAAGAATTCAACGGCGATGTACTATCAGTATTGTTAGATGACAATAGTTTTGGAGGAGATATTGGGATCACTCTTGAAAATTGTAATAAACAAAATTATTTACAGTCAGATATTAGTATAATTTACTTTGTAAGGTAAATTTGCGTATGAACATTATAATTTCGAAAGCGCATAAAAATATGAAATCGCAGACGTTAAGTGTCAATTCCGAATAAAAAATCTGTTAAAAATTTGGTGAACGATGTAGGTGAATAAAATCTTACTGTCTTTTCCGACCAGGATTAAGCATTTCCACAGTCTCGTTCAGATCTACACTTGGCTCCAATAATTTTGGCACACGACACCGTGCCGGAGCATTAGTTTCAATTTTTTGCAGCAAGTCCATGTCCAAACCAAATGGACCAGATACTTTTATTTGCATATTTTTTACGGGAACCGGCCTGGAAATATATAAAATTGTATTGTAATTGCAGGATTTGTAATGATATTGTAGCAATACTACTGAAAACAATTAACATCTCATTCTCAAAACCAACAGAACAAAACACAGAAATTTATGTCTAGATCCGGAGCTGCATTCAACAGATTTTATACTTTGGACATTACATCATCAACACCCCTGTACCACTATGTAATACACAAACATAAATCTAAGAATAACAATTGCGCGATACCTCACTCTGTTTATGCGTATTATAGATATTTTTGTGCTACATAATGATCTAACCCTGCAGTATATCGATATAGATGAACAGATGAATGTCGATTCGTGGCTCAAAGACTAATCAGAATTGCTCATTTATATCAGTATGCTCTAGAGCCTGTAAGAATATTGAAAAAAAAAATAAAAATAAAATAAAAACAAACGTTTCATTGACGGCTTCACTCATAGACGAAAATTGGATATCTTTTTGACAACCATAACCGAGCAGCCCATCTTTCAACTTTTCTTTCTCATAATAACGCTTGTTTTCGCAAATGAAAGTGGACTCCAATTTTTTATTTTCGTCGTCTTCAGGAGTAATGGCCATCTTTCGCCTGTTTCAGTCAATTAAATAAAAAAAAAGCGTAAATAAATAGAAAAAAAAAGAAATAAAAAAAGTGAACAAGAAATAACATTTCTACAGTAACATATAGATTTGCATATTTTATCATACTAACTCATCAATATCTTCCTCAATTTTTTGTTCATCTTCAGTATCATCATCATACTGAGTTTCATTTTCATCATTGTCATTAGAAGGTGCGGACATTTGTGTCAGTGGTGCAGTCTTGGTTTTTATCGTAGATGCTGATTTATTAGGCCTATTTTTTGCAGCTCGTTTGATTCGTTCGTCTAACAAAGATTGATCCTTCTCTGAAATCTTTATGTAACAATAAGTAGGTATATCAAGTAAATTTTAAACAAAAATTCTAATAACTCTAAGTGACTTACTTGACCAACCAATTTGTAAACTCTTTCTCCTTCTAAAAAGTATGCTTGAACAATGCAGTTCAAAGCAGCATTTCTCACGGAATTATCACGATCTGCTATTTGTTTAGCAATTTCTTTCAAAGCTGCTGATGGAGATGGTTGGCAAACGGTTACACCGTAATTTTCGATAAGTGATCCCAATTGATCCAGACATTCTAAGGAGGATTAATTTTATTATTGTAAATGTACGTAGAATAAGATGCGAATAAAACACGAACCTGTTCTTTGCCGAGCATTCTTTGATTTTAAACCTTCCATAACATACGAAAAAAGTTTGCTGACAGGATAAACTGAAGCTATTTGCTTAAATAAAGCTTTCACCCCATTTCTTACTGCATCTTTTGGATCGCCAATCTATAGACACAAAAAAACATGATTTCAAAATTAAATAATATGAATTTGATTTGTTTGAAAATTTGATGTTGTTACTTTGATTATCAAATAAGGGATGAAAGAAGCTGCCTCATTTTCCAACATATGATACTGGTCCTCTATTAAAAAATTAAAGACTGTTTGTAAGTAGTCGAGTCCTTTCAGAAGCACTGACGGGTTTGTATCAAAAAATCGCAATGTAAGCCACTTGAGAATCAAGTCCAAATTGGATATTAATGCTCTACTGTTGCCAGGTAAGTCCTAAGAAATGATCATAATATTAATGGTTGTAGCAAACAGATTTTGTTACTTAACAAACTTACCTCAGCCAACGATTCTATAGCTTTGAGATGGTAGCGAAAATCGGAATGGAACATGTTAGCCATCAGCGTTTTGTTGACATTTGCTGTGAGCATTAACTCTTTCAATAACTCAACAAATTCTTCTCTTGGTGTTGTGAAATTCCATTTCAATATTTTTAGTTTTTGTTCGTCGATCGAACGCTGGTGTTTCATGTTATTCACGGCTAAGAGTGGGCTTGTGTCGATATCGTCATCTTTCTTGCGATTAGTGGCAGCCTTCGCACCTTTTGTTTTGACGGATGGTTTGCCAACTTTAAGAGCACCGCCACTTTTCACGGTTTTCGAAGAACTCTCGTCCACGATGGGGGTGGCCTTCTTTGTGGGTGGCAGAGGTTTCACTGGCAAGTTTGGTCGGATTTTATCCAGTACGGCAATGACAGCAATTTTCGATCCAGGCTTGTAGAAGTAAAATTAAATAATTTGTGAGTATTGTTTGAAAGCATCACGCATACGTAATAATATTTCATTTACCTTTAACTTTTCCGTTTGTCTCATCATGCTTTCGTAGGATAAGTGGATCATAAAACCAAGTACCGCTTCTTGAGCATTTTTCCGCACATCGGAATTGCGGTCTTCAACATTACTGTACAGTACCGGTAAACATGTGTTCAGTTCTTCCTTCGATATTTGTTTCGGAGGTACTGCAAATTTTATAAATTATTGCGTGAAATTAATTCATTTCGTTAGGCAAGACTTACTTCCAGGCAATTTTTCGGCAATCCAAGTCCAAAGCTCATTTCTCAGGGTAGGAGAGCCATTTTTCAAAGCATCTCCAATCATTTCACCGTCAAAAAATTCTTTGAAACCACATTGCTCTCCCCATTTGTTGATACAGGAAATAGCAGCAGAGCGAATCCATGCCTACGATATAATTGTCATGAAATCAATCGGTCGCTATCAGTATTTGAAAGCTCGAATAAGACGCTTCACAATTACCTTCGAGTCTCCAAGACATTGTAGAAAGCCAGGAAAAAGTGCTCGTATATATTGTTTTATAGGTGGTCCCATTGCTACAGCTAAATTCTCACAGAGACCCAATGTACTTTGCGCGATTTTACTGTTACTGTCAACCAAACGTTGGGCAAGCCCTTGAGGCAGATCTCCAAGAGATCCTTTGATGAATTTAGCTTCACTCAAAATATTGGCAATTTTTTGCAGAGTTTCGTTGCGTACCTTGAAGTATACAAGGCAAGTTTTGAAAAGCGACGATAAAATTTTGAGGTTTCATAAAATGATTTAGTATCAAATATTTTATTCTTTATGATACTCTAATAATACGACCCTACCTTCCAATTTTTATCACTCAATTCATTCAATAAAGCTTCTGTTATCAAGTTACTAATATCGGTTCGTGGCAAGACATCACTAAGACTTTTTTGCACTGAAGGTGATTGTTCCTCGACTTCATCTTCATCATTATCATCGTTATTACATTTCTTTCCCCTCACTTTACGAATGGGTGCTGGGGGTACTTCACCATCAAACTGCAAATCAATCCCATTAATAGAAATAGTTTCCAATAAAGTAAATTTGCGCTTGAATATCTTACCTTTTCACACTCTTGCTCAATTTGCTGTTTTAATGCAGATTTTTCATTCTCAAAAAATGCGAGTAGCGGTTTACCAACATATAAATACATTGTGCCCACTAAAGTTATAGCTGCTGTCCGTATTCCTGGATTAGTTGCGCTCACTGCCTTCTTTGCGTGTTCAATCAAGGATTTGGTATTCACTCTAAAAGTGTAAAACAACTTTCTAATAAACAACTGAATCATCAACGATATAGGGAAGCCGATACGATCACTCACGTAAAACCAAATTCGGTCAAAGCTGTAGATATCCAAAGAAGTGTCTCTTGTTGAACTTTGGGATTCTTTTGATTGGAAGCAAATAATGCCATTTCGTTTGCTACATATTCTAAGCCAATAACTTCGGCAATAGCTGTTAGTGTTTCTGCAGCGATCAAACTATTTTTAGCATCTCCCAATTTTTCCGTTATGTCATTTAAGCAATATTCAGCTACGGTACTGTAAAAGTATGTAAAAATTACCGAAATGTTTAAAAATTTGTTTGTAGCAAAATTAATACTTTACTTTGAAAATGGATAATTTTCCGCCAGCATTTTTACTAATTCTAAACGAAGCTTCAACACCTGAAAATTGGTATCTTTAAAGCCTGGCTTTTTCGCCAATACCCTTACAATAACTTGCGCTGACACTTGAGCTGGATCCATTTGTTTGACGTGCTAAAAGTTATAAATAATGTAAACGTAAATTCCATTTTTTTTTAATAATTTGGCTTATTCAGTTACGTTATTTAGTTGTTCAACAGCAGCCAATCGATTTTTCCAATTGGTGTCTACAAGACTAGTTAAAACTTCCGAAGGTAGTGTTTCAGCCGCCATTTCATCAATCTCATCATTACTAAAATTCTTTTCGGCTTGCGATTTCATTGACGTTTTCTTTTGATCTGGTTTTCAATGATTAAATTATAAAAAGAATTTATTGTTATTGTTATTGCATAAAAGTTTATCATACTCGAATTCGCCGCATTCATTGTGGACTTTTGAGCCGGAGGTTTTTTCGCTACCGCAGTTTTGGGTCTCTTTTGCTTGTTTTCTGAAGCTGCTCTGGTTGGGGATTCAATTTTAGCTGGTGCAGTGTTGGGCCTCTCTGCTTTTCGCGTCGGTGCAACTTTTACATGAATGACAGCTTTTTCAGTATGTTCTTTTATCTAAAAAAAGTCACATGTAATATAATAATCAATGACAAGATAATTATTCTACGTACCTTTGCCGTTTTTAAATTATCTAAATCAACTAGGAATGGCGACATTGCTTTTTCCCCTATTAATTTCATTGCCGTACCAAGTGCGTCAGCAGAATTGTCTCTCACAGATAGATCAGATTCATTTAGAGTTTTGAGCAAAGCTCCAGTATATGCCTTTAGCAACTTTTTATTTAAGGCAGCTGGAGGTGTTTTTGAAAAAGAGCGAGCCAAAAATGCAGCAGTTTCGGCCTTGACTGATGGATTTTTATTTTCTAATGCAGCCAACGAATCTTCCAAAATTTGCTCTACATTAATCTGTAAATGTGCGTTGTCATAAAGCCATATATTGAGAAATTATAAGTGCTATGATTCAATTCTTGATAAGTAATCATTAATGTGTTCTTACACTCAAAAATATAGCATCTGCACAGTCTCTCAAAGCTAGAACAACAGATTGCTTTTTCTCTTTAAACTTTTCCAAAACAGCCGAAAGACATACTAAGGCATAGGGCTGGAAGCGTTTCTTTAGACCAGTAGCAAGACTACATAAACATTTTACAGCCAATGTCACAACAACAACGTTTGAATCTTTTGAAATTATCTGTTGATGAGAGTTAAGTTGATTATTGATTCATTGTATGTTATTATGATGTAAATTTTATAAGTTTAAAAAATATTTAATACTTTTTTTAAAGCACGAATCATCTCTCCATAGTCTCCATTTTCAAGTTTAGGATTTTTTAACAATGTCTCCAAGGCTTCAAGTGCCTCTTTTCTGTCCTGCCATTTTTTAGATTCTAATTTGTCATAAAAATCTTTTGGTAGTTTTGACAATATATCAACAGGATCAAGCAATTCATAAGGATCTACTTCAACTTGGCTTGCATCATCATCATCATCATCAACATTGTTGTCTGCAAATATTTCCAAAGTGTTCAAATTATTGTGAATTATGAAGATCAAGCTGAGTAATTTATTTTACCATTGTCGATGTCATTTGTATTTTCTATACAATTCATAACTTTTGGCTTTTGAGACCGCAAATACCTAGTTGGAACAGCTTTCTCATCACTGACTTTATTGAATTCCGTCTCCAGTTCAGACAATTGAAGAGGCTTTAAAACATTCAATTGTAGCTTCAATGGTGCACCAACCCACCTTTAATGAGCCACAATGGCAATTAGTAACCAATTCTTTAAAAGTGTATTTTTGAGAACTTGCGATACCTGTATATTTCAACAGTCAGAGCTTTTGTTTCATCCCGTACAGCCTTATCCCTGTCCTCCAATAAAGTTGGTATTTTCTTCATCAATGGCTTGACATTTATGACTTTTGTGCCAAACTCTCTGCCGACAATAAATATTAAAATAAGTACCATCTTACAACTGTTGACTAAATTTTAAATACATACCTGAGTGCTAGTGTTAAAGTCGAAATACATGCAGACACAATTTTTGGATTTTTAACTTCAGTTCCTTTGATTAACTCTTCCTGAACTGCTTCTTGCTTTTCTATTTCAATGTACATTAATATCACTTGTACAGCTAAATCTTTTGTTTTGGCCTTGGGTGCTGCTATACACTTAGTGACAATGCCACTAACAACATCGTTGGCCGTTCTATAGGATAAAATGCATATGTTGCAGTTTAAAACGTAATATTTTATATAATTGATCAAATTCATTGCTATAATTTTCCAATAAATTTTTCTCCAAGTAATAAAAATTGACGATTCAATAATGGTACTCTACTTACTTTCCAGCAACTGCAGCATTTTCAACATATGCCAAAACTGCTTCCAAGCCTTTCTCTTGGGCTGGTACATTGCTATCAACAACAAACTTTTTAACAAGACCAAGAAATTTATTCCATTCAGGTGATTTTTCATCATCGATGCATCTGAATGTCTTTGTGCACTCTTCGTAGCCATGCAGACGTGCTTTCCATAACTATTGAAGAATTAAAGGTTACATGGAATATTGAAAGATCAACAATAAGTATGACATACAATTAGCAAAAAGAATAGCAAACCTTGTGCAAGCAGCGATCTTCCACAGGTAATTTCAGATATTCTGTGTCCTCTTCCATTATTCAAATGTTAAAAATTACATAAAATACTCAACAAGTTCCAAGTAGTATGGATAATTATAGTGTAAACAGATATTGAATATAAACTTTTTAAATAAATCAACAACTCCTATTGTTTCGGAATGATCCAAAAGTGAAAATAAGAATATGCAGTTCAATAGTTAACTTTGTATGTACATCTGGCTTTCATAACCCAATAATGTCTGGCTTTTGACTAGCTGCGAGATTGATAGATAGTTAAATTATCCAATATCAAGAATAGTTGTAACTTTTGGCAGAACGGAAATATTTCAAAACTCATACCTGCGAACTGGTTCCTTTACAAGCAAAATTCGACGATCTTGCTGCGAATGCAACTCGAAAGAAAAATCACCAACTTGACTCGTGTAATATTGATTTGAACATAATTGATTGTTGGCCTTGCTTTACACAAACGAAACTAGCGAGCCTTGAAGAACGAAAAGTGTCAGGATGTAAGTTCTCCAATTTTCTAACGGAATGTCCTTATAGTGATTTTTCGGTAGCCATTTCTTTTCGTCACACTCTGCGTATATAAGATATCCGTTGGACGTTGGTGGTATATTTTCAAATATACTGCTGATGTCTGTGTATATATAGGTATCCACTATAGTGTTCTACGTTATCAATCGTGCTGCTGCTGCGTATGCGCAGTGCATTCATTCATGTGGCAAACGCGTACTCTAACTTATCGACAGTCTTCGAAATCATTATAAACATTTAGTATTTGGCGATTGATTTTTGCTCAGCTTGATTAATAATTATAAGTGTAGAGAACTTACGTAAAAGCAACGAAGATAAGTGCGTGTATAATCTGTGAGAATATTTTATATTTTTAGAGAAAATACTTCAATATCTGCAAAATAAAATGCAATTAAATACGCGCTCAATTTGGTTGTAGCTTCATTTTATTTTGCAATATTGAAGTATTTTGACAACCAAGCTTTCTTCTTCGACAAAGTCTCGATGCACCATCTGTTCTCTTCACCGGAAGTGATTGCGGAGTATTTGGATTAAAAAATAATTTATTTCTTCGCCTTTCTTCGTATTAGGGTGTATCGTATTTATAATATAGACAAAACTGCAGTCACAATAATAACGTATAATGCACGTATACGATTAAGAGAAAGACGGAAAATCAACACGCGCATATAGGCGGGAGAGGTGTACTCAGCGAGAAAGTTATATTAAGAACGAGTCAGAGCGAGGTTTAATTTTATCATAAATGAGCTTGCGGCAGAGATAGAGTAGCTGCCTGCACAGTAGCACTCGGAGCAGCAACAGAGCGACAACTCGTGTAATAAAGAATGTTGCCCCTTAACGATAAAAGGTAAAATTGAAAAAAAAAAGTTGCCAGAAATGATCTCTTACGCGCATGAGGGGGTATTCTTTATGCATCAATAAATTAAAAACCGTCAAACGCACCATTCGAATGTATATGATAACCGACATGCGTATAATAAGAGTTTAATAAATATGCGCGCGTATTGTTTTATTTGCAGTGGCCTGCTACGGGAGTTGAAAGCTGCGGCGCTGGAAAGATGGTCCCACTGCAGCGAAGCTACGAAAGCTCGGCTACTCGAGGCAGCGCGAGCCGGCGACCGGCTTGGCATCGTCGAGGTTGTATCGCAAGTGCTGCCCGAGTACGAGGTGCAAGCGCACTACGACGGCAAAGACGAGGCCAAGGCTACGGAGCTGCTGGAGCGCGAGGAGCTGACGGAAGCGCTCGCCTGGGCGCCCAATCACCCGTCGACGAGCAGCAAGCTCTTCGGCCAGATTCTCGCTCGGCGAATCCGCCACTACTACAGCTCGGGCGAGCTTGCGCGCTGCTCGCGCGACTGCCGTCACGCGGAGCAGCGCCAACCAGCGCGAGACCAGCACGATCGGAGGGCCCAGGTTGAAGCTCTCCTTTTCCGCGCTAATTGCAGCAAGGCTGCCGGCGATCCGCCCGAGGTGGCGCGCAATCTTCTCAACGAGGCGATGCGTCGCATCAACGAGCTTGCGGCTAGCGACGACCCTGACAACAACTCGTCGATCAAAGCTCGCATACTCCAGAGCTGCTTGCTGGACTGCAAGTCGACGATGGGCTTGGTTCCCCGAAGGACGATGACTGCTCGCCCCTCGAAGGCTCCAGCTCTGCTGGGCAAACCTCATCAATTTTTGAGCTGCTGCTCGGACGCCTTGGCACTGTCGCGCGATCGCGCGAGAGGACGATATCTGTACGCCACGCGCAACATCAAGCCAGGAAGCGTTCTCATCGTCGATCGGCCCTACTCATTTAGCACCGATCTGTCTGCCCTACGAACCAATTGCACCAACTGTCACTTGTCGTTCCGACTTGACGACGTCACTCAGATCCCTTGCAACAATTGCTCGACGGTCAGTGCAGTACAATACACCC
Source organism: Galeopsomyia nigrocyanea (assembly GCA_035047105.1). Taxonomy (NCBI): domain Eukaryota; kingdom Metazoa; phylum Arthropoda; class Insecta; order Hymenoptera; family Eulophidae; genus Galeopsomyia; species Galeopsomyia nigrocyanea. The sequence goes on along the minus strand of JAWWMK010000040.1, from coordinate 5,334,439 downwards.
TGTAGCACGCCAATTATTCTCGATTATTTTCATTGTCAATTACAGATAAGATATTGCTCGGAGAAATGCAGTCAGCAGGCTTGGGATAGATTCCACAAGTACGAGTGCCAAATTTTCGGATATTTTTACGAAAACGATTTGCAAAAATGCAATGCTTTGTTAGCGTACAGAACAGTCGTTGCAGCATGCTTGCAAGTTGAAGGTGGCGAATTAACAGTAAGCAAGGAATTCGTTCGTCTTCACGAAAACGACAGAGATTTGCAGCAGGTTGACGTGGCGGCGGGACTGATGAAAAAATACGAACCAGACGATTATCAAACTGTGTTTAGCTTGGAAACCCACTGCGTCGATCAGGAATTAAAAGAGACTCTTGAGAATGCAATTTATTCCATTTTTCTGACAAGTTGTCTGATTTACTCGTTGAAGCAGCTTGGCATGAGCATCTTGGATTGCTCTGGAAAAGTTGAAAATATTTTGGCAGCAAGCTTTCTACGCAATATACAAGCCATCAAGTGCAATGCCTATGAAATTGTTGAGAACGTTCGCAACGAGGAGACAAAGGTATTGGAACCAAGGAACGTTGGAGGAGCTATCTATACTAGTGTCAGTTTGACCAATCACAGTTGCTATCCGAACGTTGTCAGGCACTGCTTTCCCAGTGGTATGTACATATTATAATCTATTAATAATTTTATTTTCTCCACAAGATTTGTTCAATTTAACCCCGCGGTTTGATCTACAGGTGTTGTCGCTGTCACTTCACTGCGTTTCATACCGAAGGGAGCGGAAATCCTTGATTGCTATGGACAACACTTTCTCGAGAACGAGAGAGATTATAGGCGTAGGCACTTGAAAAAGAAGTATTACTTTGAATGCAAATGCGAAGCATGCTCGCTCGATTGGCCAACAAAGTTGCAGAACGATGATTTTCGTTTCAAGTGTAAGCGATGCCTGAGGCCGTGCCGCAAAATTCACAACACCGTAGAGTGTACAGAGTGTGGGCAAAAAATTGGGATCAACAAATTATACAACTCGCTTCAAAGTTCAATCGAAACGAGAATCACGGCTCTCACGAAGATGTACGATGGCTGTTACAGTGAGGCTTTGCCACTACTTTTGGAGCATTCTAATTTTATTGAAAAAATTCTGCTGGAGCCAAGTTTAGAAGCGCTTAAAACGCAACAATCGATCATTCAATGTTTGAATGCCATGTCTTGTACGTCCGTTTAGGACTCTAGCAGATTCAAACGCGCGAGCAAACCATTAAAAGTCACCCGATTTTTTCATACTTATTACATTTTTATTGATTTTTCTCAAATCATGTGCCAGACGTGAGAGAATAATAACAAACTTGCAAGAATGGCGTCTCTGTCAATCCGAGAGACTGCGACCAGCGAGGAGTACGTATGCACACACGCAAACACGCACCAACTCAATTTTACAATATATAAGTAAATAGTAATAATAGATGGACACGCGAGACAATGAATGGCAGCGTTGTATTATACTAAAAATTACGGGTTCACATTGTCCATCCAATGCTCATGTGACTAGCCGCCCAAAGAATTGGTGCCCCCGATTACCACATGTGAGTTTCTCGGATTTCACTGATAATGTGACCAGCTTGTGTGAGAGCCTGGGAAAAAAACAAGTCATTTATTAAATTGTCTTGGCATCAATCAACAAAGTTAATCATCAAATGAAAATTCTTTACTTTAAGCATGTCGGCTGCTTCTTTACGCCTGACAGCAATATGTTCACTTTCATTCAATAGAGCTTCTGCGTGATCTGACTTGTATAAATGCGTCACCAGCTCACTTTGTAAATTATCTTTTACGTAATTAACTAAAAAATGCATTATAGCTTTCGGTACACTGTCTTGAATGGATTTTCGCACAATGTAAAAATAAGACTTGATGAGCCTCTCTGAAATTATGGATCAAATAAAAATTATCTTTGGAAAATCCAAATGTACCCGGAATACAAAACAATGAGTATGATTAATTTTGTTTACCAATAACATCGCAATCACGTTCTTCTCTCTCGCTGAGTTTACGCGACGTTTGTATTGGTACTTCGGGTAATAGGTTGACCGGCTTCTGTTGGGGCGAGCTCACAGCTTTTTGTAACTCTAATGCTGCATCGGGACTCTGGTTGGATTTGGTACTTTCGTCGCGATTCCTTACTGGCGATCCGTCTGTCGAGCCACTTGACTCAGCTCTACCCTGTGGTAGTAAATTACTCAGCCAGTGATTTTGTTGTATGTTTTCTTTGTTATTTTGCTCCGAATAAAGGTTGTAGTCATCTCGATTGTACGACTGTTTCTAAGATACAATGATTTATTTTGAAGCTGAGTTTAAGAGATTGTATCAAGAGTTGAATAAAATAAAAAAATGATAAAAGGATTTTTTTCCATGACAAATTGAAAAAAAAAACAACAACAAAAAACTAGTGAGCCAGTTAAATCAACATTGTGTACTTACATTTTCCACTGGTATGATGGCGTTAGTTGTTACATTAGAAGCAATCAAGTGTCTTCTACTCTGCTTTGGTTGATTCATTTCGGCATTTTTGAGTAAAGAGGACACCAAAGCAGCGTCTTTATGAAAATCTGGATGCTTCGTATTGATATAAGCTAATTCAATAGCAACCAAATTTTCGACCATTGAATTTGTTGTCGGAAGTCTTCGACGTAAAAGTTGCGTAACAACGTCTACTATTCGTTCGTGCAATTTTGGAAAACGCAGCATTTCTTGTTGAACTTCTGTCCCGCAATGCTGAATAATTCTCTGCATTTCCTCGTGAACGAGTTCCACGCATCGCAAAGAAGGCTCTTCAAGTCGGCGAATTTGCCTTTTGACTAAAAGTTCAAACGATACTTCCGGCACAAAGAGAGCGGGTCGCGGTCCAGTCGCATTTCGAATAGCTGTTAAAATGTCCATTTTTGTCAAGCCAGCAAGTGGATGTATAGAATCTAACGTTTTTCCAAAGGTCTCGTGAAATATGTAGCAAATTCTCGCGCCACCGCACAGCTCAGTTGTTTCTATATTCCTGGATGTACCTTCAATGGTAGAGCAATAACTACTCGCGAATTTGGTAATTATTTGAAGTAACGTTTGACTTTTGTCTCCAACGTCTTCCCCATAAGAATTCAAAAGAGTTTGGAATTGTGAAACCATAACATTCACGCGGGTCTGCGAAAAAATGTAAAAAATGAAATACAATTTACTAGGTCAAAAGGTCAAGTGGCAAAATTTACCTTCAAATCTGGTAAGCAGTCTCGAATGTGATGCATCAACAATCTATTTAAAGTTTTTGCCAAATAAGGAGTTCCATTTCTATTAGCTAAAGTGGGATATTTTCGTTGAAGGAATGCTGCTTCATCCTTCAGAGCATCCTGAATAGTTTTTTTATTCATAATGTCTTGCTGAGATCGATTGACAACCCCGATAATACCCAGTTTTACAGGGATCACTCTGCCACATAAAATATCAATAGCATCAGTACCTGAAATAATTGAGAAATAGTTCATTATTATTAATAATTTAATAACTGCAGCAATTGAAGATTTTCTAATTTACCTGCATCCATAAGATCTAATTTTGTAACAACAGCTAATGTTCTTCTCCCATCTGGATCAACATCTTTGCTCAATTTTAAGCTTTCGCTTGTTGCCATATCTGTATTGGCAGTCACGACAGCCAAAATTATAGAATTGGGATTACAGATGTATTTGAGTACTAATTGACGAATTTGACTTTCAATATCTTCTGGCTGGTCCCCAACAGGAACTTTTGTTATTCCAGGAAGATCAATCAAAGTCAAATTGACTACAGATGTAGAGTAAATTTTCAAATTTATAGGCTCTGGACAGATTCCTTTGTTGGAACCAGCCATGCGGTCAGTTTCAGCTTCGATCTCTTGACGAATCTCTTCAAAATTTTTATAAATCCTGTTTTTTTGATGCAAAAAAGTTCCCCATTCATTCACATCCAAAGTGCCATCTTCTGCACTTCTATATTCTTTGTCATCCTTGGGAGCATAAATTAATTGTAATACAAGTGGCCTGCGAGTTACAATACCAGTGCCTCTAGGCAAAAATGTTCGACCAACAAGACTTTCGATTACTGATGATTTACCAGAGCTCTGAAAATTTTGGAAATAAAATTTGTTCTAATGGTAAATAAAAAGGCAACAAAAGGCAATACTAACCTGTGTTCCCAATACAACAATTTGTGGCAATTGTATGGCATCAGCTCCCACAGTGTTAAACACATCTTGGAGTTTGTTGATGACTGGAATTAAAGCTTCCATGGTGGATTTCACGGATCGTTGGCGAAATTATTAATGTCAAGTCAACGCAATCTTTTACAGAGCTCAATTTCGCTACACAACGCAATACTTTAGCGGTATTGATTTAAAATTGATCCGATTTTGGTGGACCGCAAGAGATACACTGTGATGTGCGATAAACTATCCTCACTCGATGTAAAGCTATTGTTGTTGACTTTTACATTCAAATACTATTACTAACAACAACTGTAAGTTCCAATAGGATACATTTGAGACAGAAAAGCCAAACCAGTCGGCATTTAGCGATGACGCTGGTTATTGTATTGAAATATTTGGCGTCCAAACCCAACTTGCTTTCTACGAATAGTTCTTATTTGATTAACTTACTTTCCTTGCTATCAAATTCTACGTTTGACTGTGCGTGATAAAATTTGTTTTTCGGTTCTTCCGTCGCTTGCAATTAATTTCGCTTCAATTTTATTTTCTCCTCATTTTGCACTCATTCTTGCACAGTTCCATATGCATAGCTATGCATGTGTGTGCAGTAACGACCATTTTGAAATTTTTCAGCCGCGAAACTTGAGTAGACCTTACTAACGAGTCTTTTAACAATTTATGATGCGTAATACGTACTTACCAAGTTGATAGATATTTACATTTATACATATAGATACGATAATACAACGGAATCATCATTGAACTTGACGAAAAAATGAGTATTATCTTATTTCCGTATAACGATCATTCGCGGGCCATTATCTATTTCGGTAGATAATGCAGTGCATTGCAGATTGCAGCGCACTCAAGGTATGTACCGACTGATTTCAGTGTCGTTTCTTGGGACAAAAGGAAATCACGATTTTCACTATTTCCCGTCGACAACTCAAAAAAAATGGAAATTATCACTGATATCAGGGCCAATCGGGGCAATTAATATGGTTATTTACAAATGCGGAACAATTTCCTTTGAAAAACCCGGGGGCACATATTCGCGGAAACAGACTGTGACTGCGGACGGAGCGCCAGCCGTGTGACAGCGGCAGCGGCGGCATTTAGAAAAATCAAAATGGCGAGCTTGATTACTACTGGGGGTGCCTGTGGCTGTGCAGCCTGCAAGCGCAATTGAATCAGCAGTGGCTATGTTAGCTAGTGCAAGTGTTTTAAACAGGCGTAAGGATTCGCGAATCGTGCAGATTGCGAGCGGCAGATCAACAGTGATCGAGAGTACCATGTAAACAGAGCAGCAGTCTGCAGCCAGACACAAGTGTGGCCGAGGATAGAGCGCGACTTGGAGGGCTCCGCTAGCTTCGAGTGTGATCAGTGGCGATCAGCAGCAGCCGTCTGGCGTAATATCAAAAGAGGCGCAGAGAAGAATGAGAAACAAGTGAGAGATCGCGAGTGTCAGGGCGAGTCTGCGAAAGCGGTGTGCGAAATTGGAAGCACAACGCTCACCGGCAAAGTGCACTTGACGTCAGCACGCGCAGCAGCTATCCACGCCGAAGACGTCTGGCGCAGACGATCATTGAAGAACGCCGAGAGCGGGGCCCCTGGCCCTGCTCCCCGCTCGTTGTTGTCGTCCTCCTCCTCATCTTCTGCTCCCGTTTCCCCAGCAGATGCTACTGCTGCAGCTACTCTTCTACAACCCAAGGCCTCGGATTTCGTCTCTCGGATCGACATGTCCGAGGACGATGTTGCTCTAGCTGATCCCTCGCAAATCATCGCTCGCACAACAGGTACGGCAATCGTTCCCCACCACACAACCAAGCATTAATCATTCGTACATACATTCGCAACCTATCTCATTATCCCTTTGCCTCCTTTTGCAGGCAAATGCTTCCAAGAACAAGTCCTCCACTGTGATGACGATCAGTCGGTCAGAAATGATGCAGTTGCCGCCAATGCCGCCGGATCCTCTTGCTCCGCTTTTGTGAGTAAACTTGTTATTATGCAATTAATAGGAATTTTGCTTACTCGCAGCTTAACAGCCAAGTTTTACAAATTCTAATCAATTTCAGTCTACTTCATTATCCGCCTTGAACGATGAGCCTTGTGCAACAAGTGTCATGTCCATTCCACTAGAAGAGAATGGAAATGCATCGAGCAGAAGGCCACAACTTGCAGAGAGCCTCCAGACTGCCAGTCGTCAACAGGTTGGTCAACTGGGCAGTCCCAAGAGTCCAGATTATCCACCGCGAGTTTCGGCTGCCCACAACAGCCCAGCCTGTACTATCGCTGCTGTCAACAGTTCCACAAATAGCTTTCCATCAATGACATCGCTTGGCAGCAGCTCCGAGCAGACAGCATCCAATGTAGTCCAGCAGCAGCAGCAACAGTTGACACTTGGTGAGCTGGCTGTGGTGAAAAAATGTGATCAGTTTAGTGTTTTGCACGACGACAAACAGAACTGTGCAGAGCTGAAAGGCTCCTTGGCTGAGAGGCTGTCGTGCGATCAAATAAAAACGGAGCTGTCGTGCGATCAAATAAAAAAGGAGCCCATCGACGACGACAAATCAAGCGCGCTGCTCGACTCCAAAGAAAAGTCCAAGGCGCACTCGCATAGCAAGTCGTACTCGTCATCGTCGGCCTCGCTGTCAAGGGACAAGCGCAAAGACGAGCGCTCGGGGAGGCATCATTGCACGAGGTGCTACAAGCGGAGTAAAATAAAAAAAGTCAACGTGGGCGTGCAGTGCCAGCGAGATCGAAGAGGCAGTTCCTCCAGTATTCACTACAAACCCACGAGCCACTCTGCGACGAGCCCCAGCGGCGGCTTAAGTACGATGAAGCTCTATTCGCAGCCGAAAAGCAATAAAGTGCCGATCGATGCAGTATGCGGCGCCGCGTATCTGCATGGATTGAAATACAAGAATTTCATACACATCGAGACCTATCCAAACGGCGGAGCGTCGGTCGTTCGCATGTATCAAGAGGAGATCGAGGCGCTGTCGGAGGACCAATTGGAAGAGTTGGCTAGGGAATTTTTCAAGGTACGTAGCTCTTAATAGGTGTAGGTCGTTGGAATTGAACGACGGATAACCGAGTGAGTCGCAATTACAGGTGGTGTTTGGCGAGGACGAGCAGGGCAGGGCCCACCACGTGATGGGGATCGTGCACAACGCCGCGGCGTACATGCCCGATCTGCTGGATCACATGGCGGAGCTGTACCCGACGCTCACCGTGAAAAACGGCGTGCTTGGGCACAAGAGCGACATCGAGACCACGACGATGCTGCAGTACAAGGAGCACGTGTGCAAGAGCTACAACAACGGCACCTTCCGCTACGGGCCGTTGCACCAGATAAGCCTGGTGGGCACGGTGCATGAGGAGGTCGGCGGCTACTTCCCGGACATGTTGCAGATACTCGAGAGAAACGTCTTTTTGAGATTGGTAAGTGACTGAGCTGAGCAAATTCAAATTCACGTTGCGAGCGTCAATCAATTTATCCTTGTCGTTGATTGTCGTTGACAGACGATGCCGTGGGGTCCGCTGTCGGCCGTGCGCATGGAGAGCGCCCAGGAGTCGAACGACGGCCCGATACTGTGGATCCGGCCGGGAGAGCAGCTGGTGCCGACCGCCGACATAAACAAGAGCCCGGCGAAGCGCCGGCGCACGGGCATCAACGAACTGCGCAACCTGCAGTACCTGCCGCGGCTGAGCGAGGCCCGCGAGTACCTGTTCGAGGACCGCACGCGGGCCCACGCCGACCACGTTGGACACGGCCTCGAGCGCATGACCACGGCGGCCGTGGGCGTGCTCAAGGCTGTGCACGGGGGCGGCAGCGGCGGCGGCAGATCCTCAATGTCCCCTTCCCAGTCGCGACTTAATCGCATCACCAAGGACGTGGTCGCCTTCCACGCGACCGACTTCAACGAGCTCGTGGAGAAGCTGCAGCTCGACCTGCACGAGCCGCCCATATCCCAGTGCGTGCAGTGGCTCGAGGACGCGAAGCTCAACCAGCTGAGGCGCCAATCCATTCGATACGCCCGCGTCAGCCTCTACGACAACGACATTTACTTCTTGCCGAGAAACATCATCCACCAGTTTAGGACTGTCTCGGCAGTCTCGTCGATCGCTTGGCACGTTCGACTGCAGCAGTACTACGAGTCGACGGGCTCGACAACGACGACGACGCCTACGGCCACGGCGTCGTCGTCCGAGGCGGTGGTAGCCGAGCAGCAGCAGCAGGAGAGAAAGGCCAAGGAGCGCGCGGCCGAGTACCAGGGCAATTTGAAAAAGTCCGAGCAGCAGCTGAAGCAGCACAAGTCGACCGCGTCCAGCGCCAGCAAAGACAAGTCCAAGAGCAGCAGGTACGTATCGCACACCTATCCGGTCTCGCTCTCTTCTTCTCTCAATCTCACTTTATGCACTTGTTTGTCACTCGACAGCAGGTACAAGAGCCATCGTAGCGACGGCAAGTCGAGCAGCAGCAGTAGCAGCCGCCACCGTGCTAAGAAAAAATCTTCGTCCTCGGAGCGCAGCAGCAAGAGAGAACCGAGGCCGCCCAAGAGCCCCAAGCTCGACAGTCAAGCGGCGACGGCGCCACCGCCAACCCCGGCTCCGGCTCCGGCTCCGACTCCACTTTCGCTCAAAGTCGACGCGGAGCTGCTATCGACGCGACAGGCCGCTGGCAAATCTTACGCCAGTCAGGTGGTCGATCGAGCCCTCGAGATCGCCATCTACCATTCGAAGGCGGATCTGCAGCAAGCGTGCCAGTCGCTAAGGGACGCCGTCTCCTCGGCCTCCAAGCAGATGCGCGACAGAATACGCAAGGAGAGCCTCGAGCTGGCGGAGCGGCTCTTCGCTGAAGACAGACCCAGCGTCGAGAAATCGTACAGGCTAATCGAGGCCGAGACACTTCAGGCGTTCACCTCCAAGCTCGAGTGCGCCACGGAGAACGCCGTCAAGGCCTTCGTGGAGATGGCCGAGGATGAGTCGGGCGAGTCTGCCGCTACCGTCCCCGCAGCTGCCGCTGCCGGCCCTGCTAAAAAGGACAGCGAGCGAGTCAAACCGGCCCAAGTCGACCAGCAATCCGCGAATCTCGGCCAAGCCAATAGTGCCTCGTCCGATTTGTTGGTAGCGAAGGACGACAAGCCAGCGCCGACTGATTGCGCGAAACGCAGCGGCAGCGAGCACAGAAGCAAGAGGGAAGATCGCAAACAAAAGGATCACAGGAAGACATCAGCCGAGCGCAAGGATCGCGAGCGAACGCGAGACCGAGAGCGGCATCGCGACCGCGACAGAGAGCGGGAGCGCAATCGAGAGAGGGGCAGGGGCAGTCGAGAGGAGCGCAATCGGCCGAAAGACAAAGAGCGCAGCAGAGAGAGAAAGCGACATCACGCCAGCGGCCACAGCAGCAGCAGCGGAAGCAGCAGTAGCCGTCACAGGCGCAAATCCTCCACGCAAGAATCATCCGAGAAGAGTTCTCATCAGCGTTCCCCTCACTCGTCCTCGTCCTCTTCTTCTCTGACGAACGCTACCCCTTCCTCCTCATCTTCCGCATCTTCCGCAACCGCCACCGCCGCCAACGTGGTCTCCACTTACGATTCTGCTCCAGCGAGCGCTGACAAAACTGACCAAACCGATTTGCGCCCACCGATTTCCAGCGACAGTACACGCAAGCGCAAACTGAACGACGACACGACGATAGACACCGACGATCCTAAACCCTCGCCGTCTTATTGTAAACAGTTGTGTTTCGATAACACCGATACCACCACCAATAAACCCGATCAACAACAAGAAAATTGCGATCCAAGTATTCTCACATGAGACCCTGCGCGTATCTATCCGCGATAAACTAGCATCCGATGAATAATAGTACAATGTTTTTTCACTTCGCTTTGCTGCACGGCGTTTGTGCAAATTTTTGTCGTCGGGTCGAAAGGAAATTTATGTAATTGACGTTTTCGCCGGGAGCGAGGTCTCACACAATCGAACCGATTCAAATTGGTTTATGAAGAAACATTTTTCTTATTTGGCCAATACAATGATGGCCATAATTTGATTACTTAACAAATATGGAACCTAGTAAACTTAAAAAGCAAAGTTTGCGGAAATTATGTCTTGACTGTAGACTGCTGACCGAGGTGTCTTTTCTATCGTCTTGCAAGCTTCTGTTATTTTTTACTCAAATCAATAACGTCTCATATCTTTATGCAATTTTGATAATTTGAAATAGTCTAGTTCTAGTATTTAGGTGCACATTCTGTACTTGATTGACCAATCTGTATCACTCTCTTTCGCAATATAACCTTTAGACGATCTTTATCAAAAAATAGATTGTTCAATTGCTGATAAAATTGAAATTTTTGTACACAAGAGCTACATAATCATCAAGATTGTACAAAATCATCTCTTCGTTTTTAATAATTACGCTTTCTTACGATTTGCTCATTCTTTTTTCTAAGCACGTAGATGCAGTATTTTTTTTTTCTTCCCGATTATACCTGTACTCCATATTATCGTTCCATTCTAGAAAGTAAGACTTGAGGTTAAATCATATATTAACGTTATTTTCACACGCGCGAATTTTAGCAGTTTAGGCAAATATTATATTATTTATTGTTTCTCATGCATAAATTATCGAATAGAAGACCTTTTATTTATTTAACGCTGGTCCAGCTTCTTGTTTAAGAGACTGTACATCAAAGTGGTATTAATAATTAGTCAGTATAAGGATCTCTTGCATGTGACGTCAATTGCATTAAAAAATTCGTTGAATATTGTAATAGCTGGAGGAAAATTTGCAAACATATAAGAAAGCCAAGATTTCTTGATTAATTCTTTGTACATCATGGGCGAGGATTTAATTAGTGTACATATGATGCCGCCCGATTTACAAAATTGTTCGAACGGTAAAACAAAAATATCTAGTTGTATATTCAAAAGAATAAATCAGCAACTGTATCGTTTTGTCAGTGGATTGCGCTTACACGGTTTCAAAGTTACAAGTGCTTTCCTTTGTACCGTTCTCACTTTTATTTTAAATGTTACATACATTTAAATAAATTGATATATATATATTTTTGAAATGCTCGAAATTCTATTTATGTGAACAAATTTTAATGAAAAAAATTTACGTGCATTTTTTTTTCTTAAAAAAAACTAGCTTGACTGTTGAAGCAGTAATTTGATTGATATCAATTGTAGAGCGAAAATTGTTGTTTGTAATTATCGTGTATTTTCTGATCGTTGCAAATATCAAAGATTTGTTAAAAAATTATAAACAGAGTAACCTAAGTGGCGCGCAGTGCCGGATGCAAATGGTGAATAAAGAACTCAGTGAAAGATTTATTTTATATTCTTCGTATATTGAATATTTTCGAAATATAGGCAGACAAGTCGATACATCATTTGTTTGAGATGTACGTTATTTTGCTCGTACGCGTATAAAAGTAAATTTCGTTACTCATGCAACAATTAATTTTATTGACCTCTATTTTTTTATTTCTCATTAAACTTTGGACTTTGATAATAAATTGAAATGTTGCAGACAAAATTTTTGTTAATGTAAATTACTTTACACGCTATTATCTTCTATGCATGTACATACATACATACATACATACATACATAAATGTATTTAATTTTATACTTGCTACGTCGAAAATAAATAAAAAATTAGCTTTGGATCGTTAGACGAGCCTATGTATTGTTTAAAAAAATAATCAGTTAAAAAAAAAATTCGTCTAACACTCCAATGGATAGTACTTTTTCAAATTTTTTAAATAGAACGTAGTCATTTATGAAAAATGAAATCACAATATATATAAATATATATATACGATTGTATGTTACATTCTTTTTAAATTTCTTTTTGTTTTATTTTTTGCGTTGACGGTTAAAATTTAATGTAACTACTCTTTGATAATAAGCACGACAGTTACATTGAGTGGAAAAAAGACGTTTTAATTGAATTAAACTGTTATTATAGGCCTTTGATCATATCGACACAGATATACAAATGAGTGGGAATTTTTAGTGCGGCATTGCTCCCGACTTATGGTTCAATAACTAAACATGATAATTGACAAGCTAAAAAAATTGCAAACAACTCATCTATGTAGGAGTATGAACTCGATGGTGTGGAGCCTAAGAATGAGAGTGAATCTATTCACTAAAAAAGCTTGGGAATAGCAATGTTTGAAAAGGACGCTATAAACTATGTATTTAAAATGTTGGATAATTTCCTTCTAAGGACATTCTTTGCTTTCCATCCTCAGCTCATCAGTCGTTGAGTCATAAGTTTTTATTTGTACATTTATATCAATATGATTTAAGGCCTAACTACGTAGTTTTACCGTACTCTGCAGATTTTACATCAAATCAAATATATAAATAGTAATTATAAAAGTATTAAAATTAACCAACTATGATGTACAGTTTTGTAAATAATTGATTCATCAAGATATCGACACTAACGTAGCATGTAAAATGATATACATACATAGAAAAGTAAATTTTCGCGCGTTTCTTCTCGTTTAATGACGAGTATATGTTTGTATTGCAGGCACTTGCAAAATATTATGAAATATTTTCATTTGTCTTAGTGGTGTTATTCTTAATTATTTGGATAAATAAAAAATATTGATGCCTAAATTGATTGTGCAGTGAGTCTTCCATTATTTTCCCCAATAACCCAATAATAATTAGCAATATCTGCAATTTTTTGCATTTTTAAAAATCATTTGCCATATAATGCCAAAGTGATCAATAAAAAAGCTATTAATATAGTATATTCTTTAAACACTTTCAATAATTGTAATAAAAGAAATACTGTAAAGATATTTTTTTTACAAGATTCAAAAGTGTGCGCTCTCAAGACTTTACTTTTTTTAAGTATGGCGGCGATTGCGCCGACCACTCCCTCAAAATGCGACTCATGGAGACTATATAGTCTCCATGATGCGACTTGACAATTACTGCTTGCATCATGGAGACACTATATATTATATAGTCTCCATGGCTTGCATACGAATAAGCACACCGCAGTATTTGTTAACCGCTTTTTAACTATGAACAGAATTGAACTGCTCATTAGTTATTCCTCATTTTTAAAGTGAGCACAAGTGTTTTATCCGCTCATTGGTACAGGCAGTTTATTTGTTGTGGACATCTTAGAGTCTACCGTTTAGAACTCTATTTGTATACATAATAACACTCTCTGCCTAAAAAGTGCATTTTTAATTAATTTAAAGCTTGACATATTGGGCAATAATATGCATCACTCACAAAATGGCTCGTAGCTTCATTACTCTTAGAAATTAGATGTTATCGTCGGTCAAAATTCTGTGCTGGGCTTTTTATCAATGTACAGTTTAGAGAATAATGGGCAGAAAAATCAAGACAAATACCAGAGATTCAGAAATGACATCCAAACTAGTCACGGAAATTATTATACCCAAGCTGATTACATTTCCAGTGAGTAAACTTGTCGATCACTATAATTACTTGTTGTTGCTGTAATTTAGTAAAGATTGTGGGAAAAATTTTGTACACGCTTGCAGGCTCGACCTGCTTTTAATGTTTTTTAGAATATGGATCCATATCCAAGTCTTGCCCTCACTTGGACAGCTACGATTCTTGTGCAAAAATGGATTACAATATTCCACTAAATATGGATTCTTACGCTACATCAGAGAATGTAGATTCACCACGGAATGCTGCTACTACCGACAATCCCGATTTATATTGGGAGATGAACTATCACGAAGCTTCCATTTTTCTTGAGGTGCGTCTAACATAACATTGCAATTTTATAATATACTAATTATTAAAAAGTATTGTAAATTGCCTGTTGTTTTTTAAATCAAATATTCGTGGACACAGGAAGGAAGGAATAATGAAAAATTCGAATCTCATCCTAGACATCCTGAAGATTTACCAGCATATCTGTTGGTTCACAATAGTTGGTACTATGGACTTGACCTTTTAACGTCATTAATTTTGTTGGGACTGGCATTTGTGGAAGACCCAGCTGTACCCATTTTCCGAGTAAGATTATTAATTTCCGATTGTATTAATTCATTGCGTAATTAATTGTGTATTATATTTGATATAAATTTTGTTTTAGCTTCCTGTTTGGGCCCATAGTTCAATAGAGTTACTTGCTCTTGCAACAATTGGTATAGAGTTGACATTGAAATTAAGGTGGATTGGATGGGGAACCATGCTCAAACACAAAAGAACTATGACAAAGGTAAAAATACTTGTGTAATGCAGTGTGGAACACTTTGATACACATGGCTAAATAAGTGAACATTTACAATTTTATTGCAAATAATAGTCTGCATCGCGGGTGATGATGATGGGTATATGCAAAAAAATAATTATTTTCCACTTGTAATTTGTCTTGTCAAAATTTTTATCTACTGATAAAGTATGCAATATTTCATTAGCAAGTGTAGGCGCAGAATTTCTTATCGCTTTGATGTGTATATAGTAAACAAAGGGAGAGTAATCACTAATTAGGGGAAGAGTTTTATATCAAACGTATTGTCATATTTAAATGTCTGTTTATTTATCAATGTGTAATTTCATTAGTTCTTGTAGAATAATAATTTGAGAATGCAGTATTTATGAATTTGCAAATTTTATATTTTTGACAGTGTATCACACTATTTATAATGTTTGCTGAGGCTCTGGTCGTTTTAGCGCGTCAGTCTACGCATTTTAGAGTAACACGCGCTCTTCGGCCAATTTTTTTAGTAGACACAAAATACTGCGGAGGAGTAAGAAGATTCATCAGGCAAATTTTACAAACACTACCGCCGATATTAGACATGCTGGGCCTTCTTTTGTTTTTTATTTCGACCTACATGGTCTTGGGATATTACCTATTTTCCGAAATGAACGTAAACTTTGCAACTTTGCAAGACAGTTTCGTCAGCCTTTTTGTATTACTGACAACAGCAAAGTATGGATTTTATTTTATGCAAACTAGCAGTTCAGTTCATTGATATTGATGTGTATTAATTGATTTGAAAGCAATAGTAATATGATTGAATTGCAGCTTTCCAGATGTTATGATGCCATCATTTTCACAAAACAAGTGGTACGCAATTTACTTTGTATCCTACCTTAGTACAATGCTGTACGTCATGATGAATCTTATGCTTGCGGTCGTCAACGAAACCTTCACATCGGCAGAGCGAGATAAATTTAAAAAGTTGTTTCTGCACAAGCGAAAAGCGTCGCAACATGCCTTCAAACTTTTGGTTTCAAAACAAAATCCAAATTCTATGCGCTTCAAACAATTTGAAGGTTTAATGCGCTACTATACTCCCCACAAACGTAAGATAATATGTGCACCTTTCTTTACAACAGCATGATGATGCGTATAAGCCTCAATAATCAGAAAAAATAATGTCAGACCAAATAATCAATTTTTTTTAGCCATCAAAGATGTGGTGCTGATGTTTCAGTATTTAAATGTGTCGGGTAGCGGAACTCTATCGTGGGACGAATTTTTAAATGTCTACGATGCCACCGAACTGACTTGGGAGCCTCAATATTCTAGCATCCCATGGTATCATGCAACAGGGAAGCCTCTTCAAATGCTTTGTCAAGGAGCTCACGCAATCATTTCTTGGCCTTACTTTGAAAGTTTGGTTTGTGAGTATAAAAGATTTGTTAGTTTTGTTTATCATCGTGACTATTGATTGAATGTGCACTTTGAATTATTCTAGATTCTGTAATTGTTGGCAATGGTATTGCTATGATTTGGCGCCTCATACAATCGGAACCTAGCATAGAAAAATCTGCCCATTTCTTTGCTGCTTCTTGGGACACACTGCTATTCACCGGATGTGAGCGATGACACTTTTTATTTATATGTGATAAATATTTTTTAACCATAATTTAATACCTGTATTTTTTTTCTGTAGTATTTGCATTGGAAGCTTTAATTAAAGTGCTAGGTCTAGGGGTGCGACGCTATTTGAGTTCCGGATGGAATCTCTTTGACCTTGGTACCTCAGCCATGATATTGAT
Source organism: Galeopsomyia nigrocyanea (assembly GCA_035047105.1). Lineage (NCBI taxonomy): Eukaryota > Metazoa > Arthropoda > Insecta > Hymenoptera > Eulophidae > Galeopsomyia > Galeopsomyia nigrocyanea. Next base: position 5,318,158 of record JAWWMK010000040.1, on the reverse strand, counting down.
AGCAGCGGTTGCACTAACACTCTTTCCTAAAGCTGTTTTCTTTGTCGTATTTCGACCCCTTCGAATGCTTCGGTTGTTCAAAGCTAAAAAACGATACCGTGACGTATTTGGCACGTTAGTCTTACTCTCACCGTTGATGTGTTCTACGGCGATTGTCATGCTGGTACTCTATTATTTCTTCGCCGTCATTGGAATGGAGCTATTTGCCGGATATGACATGAAAAACTGTTGTCGGTAGGTCTCTTACACTTTAGATAAATTGTCGATTGATTTTGATTCTCAATTGACGCGTTTTAGGAATACCACTGTCGAAGATTTTTACAAATACTCTGCAAACGAAAGCACAAGTTTAGGCTACTACTACTTGAACACCTTTGATAATTTGGTGGCCAGTGGCATGACTCTGTTTGAGCTTACTGTCGTCAACAATTGGTTTATACTTATGAATGCTTACTCTGTCACTGTGGGGATGTATACTAGAGCTTACTTTATGATTTTTTATTTAATAACAATGATAGTTTTGACAATCGTGGTGTCTAGTTTCCTTGAAGCCTTTCGCTTCAGGATCCAGTACAAAAAATCAACTACGAAACGAGATGGTAAACTAATTAACCTTTTTTTATTTATAAATAAATTTATTTCTCATTGGCAAATTTGCAATTTCTAGAGGAGAAAATGTTGCACGAGCAAGTCGAATTGAATTACTACGAGTTACAGTCGATAGTTCAAGACGAACAATTAACGGAACGAATTGGCGAGTTTATACCACCTGGCGTAAGTATTTTGTCCTATCAACAGGTTGAAGCTTTCAAGTTTATTTTATAAATCAATTTATTTTCAATTCCCCCAGTCTATGCGAATATTCATTGGTTCGCGACCTCGTACGCGAGAAATTTTGCAACGCAAAATGTACACGCAAGAGATTGAGGAATGGCTGTCGGAAGCCGAAGCACAAGACAGATATAACAATGTCAGCGATGTTAACGAACTCGATGGAGATGTCATCGACGATCGTACACCGGAAATTGAAAGCGCCGCAATAAACGGAGTGAATTTAACGCAAAGAAGAGCGAGTGCTGTTTTCAGTTCGTCTTGAATATTATTATAATGTTAGACTAAATGGCAGTTTATACTCCAGTTTCGTACGTGCGACTACAACACACACACACGCAGGATTTGCGCGTCTTTATTTTTTTTCTTTTTAGAAAACATCTCTTTCATCCGGTGACAAAAAAAAAATGTCAATGCAAGATGCTTGAAAAAAGGATATAGAACTGCCGACTGAAGAAAAATTTTCACAGTTGGCACTGTTGAGTGATATTTTAAACTTGTGACTAATTGTTATTGTTCATATTGTTATTATTTTTATCCTAATATTATTAAAATGATAATACATTCAGATTACTTCCATAAATTATATTTTGTCCGAATTTGATTCGACCAAGCCACCAAATTTAGTTATAAAAAAGTTAAAAAAAGGAGATAATAGGAGAAGGGTTGAGTAAGTCGAGCCGAGGACACTAATGATAATCGTATGAAATAGTTACATCTAGACCGGAATCGCCAACATTCGTCTCTATAACTGAAAATCCATTGGCAGTCAACTCGCCGGTGACACTGCGCAGCTTGTCGGCGGACATGTCGGGAGGAACGAGAACGTAAACAAATCCACCACCTCCAGCACCAGTGAGTTTGGCCGAGAGACCGTGTCTCTTCGCGGTGGCGCAGATGGAATCGATGCTAGGATGAGATACTTGGCAAGTAGTCAAGAGGCCCTGATTAACGTCAATTAAAGCCTAGGGATTGACAAACATTACAATACAGACGGAAAGTAGTGGATTGCTGTTGGGTAAACCGGGATCACAAGTAATGCACTTACCGATAGTTGGCGACAGATCTCAAGCAATTCAGCCTCCTCGTTGCTACTGATGATCTCGATGACGCGTCGACAAAGAAGGTCCATGGCCTCGAAAACCGCGTCGAATACTCGGGGGAATTGGTCGTGTAGCCGGGCGAGCTTGTCGACGAGCAATTTTGTACTCCTAGCGACTTTGGTGTCGACGAGCAGCACGCGCAATTGCGCCAGGCGACCGGTCGGCGGGAGCAGGATCGGCTCCTCGCCTCTGCGGAACTCGATTGCCGAGCCAAAGGTGCAGACCTCGTTGTCCACGCCGGAGGGCGCGCCGTGCATGATTCTCTCGCAGCCGAGGGCGTGACGCGATACCTGGCGAAGGGTCTGGCGATCGAGCGCGAGTGGGCCGGAATCGCAGGCCAGCAGACCACTCGAGCCTGGAGGTGATCGGCAGCGGATCCGCGCCCACATCAGGAAGCCGGCCGCCAGGCAAACGGAGAAGGAGGCCGAGCTGCCCAGACCCGCGCCCAGCGGCAGCTCGGTGGTCAGTTTCAGCAGGAAACCCGCGGTGGGCAGTCGTCGGAGGCCCTCGGCCCGCGCCACTCGCGCCAGCGCGTACAGCGTGCACTCGAGGCTGCAGCGCTGGCGTTGGTCCAACTGCTCGCCCGAGCTTTCGACATGCTCGCGCGCAAACTCGCGAGCGCGCTCCAGCAGTTTTGGATCGTCCTCGTCGTCGGATCCGTCGCCGAGCAGGTCGTCCTGTAGCCGACCAACGGGTAGCCGAACAGACAGGCCGACTCCAGGCATCTCGATCTCGCAGTAGCAGCACTCGGCCGGCTGTTCGGGCAGCTCTTTCAGGATCAGCCGACTGCGCAGCTTCAAGCCGGCCGCCAGGGCGGTTTTACCGTAGACGACCGAGTGCTCGCCAAACAGTATCACCTTGCCCGGCGCCGACACCCTCAGCTCCAAGAGCCCATCCTTCTCTCCGCTCTCCGTTTCTGCATCCATGTCTGTTTGATGGCTTGGACTCGCTTATTACTGTATACTAATCTTTCTTCCACTGATCCGGGCTCAAGCACTTTTGCGAAAACGCATGGATGCTCTTCAACTCTTCTTCGAGAATACTGTTTACTAATCTGCGTGCAACGACCGATAAGTATCAGTTTTTGATAAAGATTAATTGTACGTGAACGTGCATTAACAATGCGTTTCAAATTTTCTTTTGTTACGTGCATTTTGTTTTTTTTTTTTTATTTACTCACCTGTGACGCGAAAGAAGAGCTTTTCCCTCGAATTTCTGAGATACTATTAAAACTGAAAATTTAGCACCGCAACCGTCCGACTGATCCTCCACTTCCTGCAACAAAATAACAGCAACATGAAGGCAGCTCTCGAGACCATCTGCGTCTTGTCGGCTATTCTCATTTTTTATTAAAATATTTCGTCATTTTGAATAGACACGTGTCACGCTGGATTTTCAGTACGCGTTGTACAAGAATGAAAGGCCATGAATAGACAACTACAAAGATTTCTATGAAAAAAAAACGGTTTTATTAATATTGAGCGCGCTTTTTACTCTGCGCATTATTCTACAGATAATATACATTTCTGTCATTTACAAAACCTGTTTTTTTTTTGTCCACATACATACAAAAAATTTTCACAATTTCCCATATCTATTGTTTGCTGATAAAATTATTCCAGTTTATCTTTACCAGTCCGAAGTATCTGTTTACAGTTGAAATAAATGAGAAAAGCGCAAAAATGACAGCAAGAGTAAACAGATGTAAGCAAAGAGTGCAAATCTGGATATTTCTTTGGTGGTTCTATTAATATATTACAAATGGATATGAATAAGACTCCTGCAAGCGACAGTCCAAATAATACATTGATATAACGACCATAATCAAGACTTGTTGCCTCAGTTTTTCTTTGGTTTCTTTCCTTCTTTTTAGCTAGACAGACTTGTGGCTCTATCCATGCAATAATTAATATGAAGAAAGTCATCGATGCCAAATAAGCAACAAATAAATTATCTTTGATTAATAATGGGAGCATACTGAAAACAGAAATGATCAGAAACCAGAAGCAGGGAAAAGGATCTTTGTGCAATTGTAATAAAACTGGCACTGCCACCAAAAGAATAGATTTTTCATGAACTTGGAAAGAGCATAAAAAGAAAGCGAGTGATGAATTTATGAGAGCCAATAAAAACTTTTCTTTCAAGGGTCTAAAAAATAAATCTACACTACTGGGTAACAATGCACAGGCTGTAGTCGCAAGACAAATGACAGCCAGATGGGAGTTGTCAATATTGTTTTTCAATTTGTACAAAACGTTGATTGCGCACCAAATATTTGCTACCTTATCTTCAAAAATACCTCTCTTGAATGGAAAAAGTCGAAAAATGGCATCTGTCAAAACTTTAACATCTGTTAAAAATGGAGCCCAGATTATGACAAATGTTGCAACAACTGTCAATGCTACACCGATCAACAAATATAAACTAGAAACAACAGACTTTCTGCTTTTGATACAAAAACCAAAAATATAAAAAAAGAAGGGAAGAGCATGATAGAGTTCCATTTGTTTGTAATTCAAAGCCAACACAAAGAAGCAAGATCCCATCATTATTGAGTCTTGAAGAAGTAACGATACAGATGCAATGAAAAATCCAAGAGAAACACAGTTGTATTGAAAATGTCCATAATCGATCAAAATTATTCCAGGATAAAAAAGTAAGGCAGTAATACTCTTTAGATTATGGAAATTTTTCAACATTGAGAAGGAAAAGTACAACACAGCAGGTATAAATATGAGCAAGTCAACAATAAGTACTGACAATCTCATAAAGTATTTGTGCGTACTAGATTCATAGCCTCTGGATTCATGTAATTTCACAGATTTTGGATCAAGCATATGGGCAATGTGAGCCACGATTAAGCTATGATAAGCTGTTAGTGGTGGATAATCCAATCCCCAATACTGTAAATCATTATTTGATGAATTGGAGTACCATTGTGAAATGGGAAGATTTAAGGTGATTTCTTGCCAGTGGCGCTGAGCCTCGTAGTCACCATACATTGGTGGTTTATTTGCACCGCTATAGGGGTAATATGATGTACATAGCCTAATAAGAAGAGCTAAACCAATGAGCAAACCAACACTCAATACGTCAAAGCCAGAACCCTTTTTTTCACTGAAATCCCTTGTCTTGTTAAAATTCTTGCTAGAAGCGTTTGTCGTTGTACTTTCTCGATTCGGCATTTTGTTTACTTTCTAATTTCGGAATGTTGACAGAATGTTTGAGAGTCAAGCAAAGTCAATCTTGGGTGCTGTAAAAGTGAGGTTTTGCATTGGCGTCTCAACCTTATCGCGATTTTTTCAATAAATATTGATTGAATGCACTACTTACAAGGTAAACGGGCTCAAGCTCTTTTTGAAGTTTATTTTTTATGTAATCTGTCGAATACGGCATTATGATTGCCACGTTGAACAACGTTGAATTCAATTCAGCCGCAAACTTTCTACCACTTAACCTATACCTCAGCATCTTAAAAGAATGATGAGTCGCCGGCATCCAGCATTCTGATTGGTTTAAGCATAGAAATGGCGCGGAAATTCAAAGTTGTCGTTAGATTTCATATATCAAATATCAAAGTATTTTTTATTTTAAAGTAAAAATAAATTTATTTTATGTGTGCCATGTGATAGAATTTTACTAATCGCTTCCAAACGTCTTAATTTATTTAAGAGGTATAGACAATCAATTTAGTCAATTGTTAACAAAAAAGCAGAAGTAATGCGCGCGAAGCGCGCTCGGACAGCGCTAGTAGAACTGAAAAGATATAAACGCGGTTGCGACTACGTCACACTGTGCGCAAACTATAAAAATTTCTATTTACCAGAAATTATTACAAACAAAAGTGAACTTGTAGTTGTAGCTTTCAAAAATATTTAAAACTTTTAATAAAACGTAACACCCATTACTGCAATATAATTCCTCTTTTTCGAGAATATCAATCAAAACTTTGCTGCTCGTTTGAATCCATTTTTTAATTACGCTTTTGATACTAACCTGATTAGTAAAGATAATGTTTTCATCTTTTCAGAAAATTTTATAAAAATTTATACACAATTTATTATTTAGTAAAGCCAGACTATGTTAGTATACGTAAAAATACAGCTATAATTCACTCAATAAATTTTACGTGGAATTACAAAATGGAGAAAATTTATTGAAATTTACTTACATGTCAAATAAGTATCAAATAGGGTAATGGCACACTAGTTTCCGACCACTTTTCATTGAACGTTTATTAAATGAATTTCGGTAAAATAAGCAAAATAATATACGGTTGAATATACTAATCAATTGAACCTGTGGGACGCATTGAAATTTGTTTCATTGCATAAAAATATCGAATTTATTTGTTGAACAATGATGTAAAAGTGGTCGGATACTAGCGCATTCAACTTTTTCATTAAGACTATAGTTTCCGACCACTAAACAAATAAACACGAATAAAGGAACTTTCTTTTTGCGCGTTTATTCAACGATATGATTGTTCCAAATTGTTCTGCAGTATACACTGAACACATTTTGATGTTATTTTTATTTTTTATTGCTTTTCAAAATTATATACAGCTTAAGGTAGTTCGCTCTACCAATCTATATAGTTCGGTCATAGCTAAGGAAAATCAAGTTGAAAAAAGTTATTACAGTTTGTTTAAATGTTTTATGCTACAGTAAATCTTAATAACATTTTGTAAAATAAACTATAGCAACAACAGTATAAACACTCAAAGTTGCGAGTGTTTAGCACACACTATAGAAAATTATCAAATTACAATGTTTCATACGGTATAACTCTGATACTAAGCGGTGACTTGTAATTTTTAAAAAGGAATTCGATTCTTCTCTGTTCAATCTAGATTCGCTCAGTTTTTGGAGAAAAGTTGACTGTTTTTTCATAGATAGAACCTATTTTATACCTTTTTCTGGGGTGCGAGCGCCATCACTCCCATAAGAGCCCGTGCTAAAAGATGAATTTTTTGCTGACGATAACTCGAAAACAAGACGGTGAATCGATCCCAAACTTTGCACAGTTGTCAATGAGTACATTAACTAGATTTGCTCTAAGTTTCAGCAAAAGTTAACTGTTTTGAGTTTGACAGAGAACTACCTTAAGTGGCCTTAAAATATATATTTTAAAAAATATATGTATATGTAACCGTTTACATGATTAAAAAGTGTAAATCGTTGTCTCTGTCTACAATTTACATACATATATAGTGAAAAAAATATGTATATAAATCGTTTATACGATTTAAAATGTAAGATCGTTTTCTCAAATCAACAAAAAATAAAGTAATATTTTTGTGCTTGCTCGTTCAAAATTATTGGAGTCATCCATCCTGAAGATCAATGAAAAACTAAAATATTACGTTGAAACATGAAATTGATCGGTATAATGATTTCTAACAATCTATAGATTAGATTGTACTCTGTCTTTCTCTTGATATTTTACAAGTTTGCAAACGCGATTAGTTTTTCCAATTATTTCAAAGTGATTTCTACCATTCTATAGATTAGGTTGTACTCTGTCTTCCTCTTGATGTTTTACAAGTTCCAAACGTGATTAGTTTTTCCAACTCTTTCAAAGTTTCTGCGACGGTTTTTGTTGTAACTTTTTGCATCTTACTATTCTGAGTAATGTTAGTGCCGATACTTTTATCATCAGAGTGAGAGTCGATTAAATAAACCTTCTTGGCATTGTCTTCTTTTTTTTCTTTAATGGATAGATCACAGGTTGGTTGGCTTTGTTTTTTTGCAGTGGAATTACAGAAAGAATCTGTAGATGATATTTCAAATCTCGCCTTGTACTTTTGTAATCCTTCCAATTTCTTTGCAGGTCTGATGTAATTTGTATACTGTGATTCTTCACTTGAAGCAATTTTATTGACATTTAGTGAGGTTTGGAGCCCCAATTTTCTCTGACCTTTACATGAAAGTTTGTTATTATGCCTAATCATGAAATTATCTTTTTCTGCAATCTGCAATGATCCATGTATTGCTAAATCATTTGATACCATCCATTGGGTGATGTATACGTCTTCTATATCAGTGGTATCGATCAGATCGATTGTGATTGAATTGTTCTAGAAAAAAAGGAAAAACCAAACAAAACATGTAGATTGGTTTAAATGGACATATCAGTTTAATAGAATCAATTGAGAAATTGTAAACCTCTTGATTTCTACTAAGTATAGAAACAACAAACTCTTCCTCTAGTACTCTATCTCTAAATTTTTCAATTGCCACATTGGTCCATTTACTTTCTGTTGGTTTGATATTATACAGGCAACAGGGTATTGCTTGTGCAGGTAATTTTGAAAATTTTTTGTGCAGAAAATATAGGTTGCTGGCTTTATAAGTTTTTTTGGTGCCGTAATCATAAAATAGTACCTGAAAGTTTATTTGTTTACCAATATCCTGAATGATTTGATTATTTTACCATCGAAAAAAGGCTTACCGTTGATGAATTTGAATTGACTGTTTTAATTATGCCCCTATGCCACCGTTTGGAATAGAGGCAAGCAACATGCAAACCTGATTTTAATGCAATTGGTGGTATCTTATATTCATCCAAGTCTTGATCAAGATAAAATTCTCTACAAAAAATTTTAATGATTATTTATGATGAATACTATGAAATTTTAAAAGTTTATATCATCAACTAACTGTAATTTATCCATGAGCTTAATTAATTTGCATTTATTTCTACGTAATATTATCCAGAAGAGAGATGGATTGCGTATTTCAGTAACAATAATGTCTGAACCATCCGAAATTGTGTCAACATTGATTTGTTCAACAGAATTTTCAGAATTCATAAATTCTTTTGGGATCCTTCTAAATACCTTGAAAGATTTGACAAGAAACAAAACATTATTTTTAATTTGCAATTGATTAATAGAAAGGTATACTTACAGAATGAGTAGGAATTGCAGGAAAAGTATCTTCAACATCAGCTGTAACATTTTTAGCGGAATCTGGAAAATCTATTTGATTCTTCACATAATCAGTCGACATCTTTGCACTTATAACTTTGTAATTTAATCTATGGTGTGATTTTATGTATTTAAAAATGCTTGGTAAAACATCAACAAATTCCAGAATGTCACTAAAACCCAAATCACGAAATTCTAAATCTAGCCCATATTCTTTGCGATACACATCAGCAAACTGTTCGCACCAAATGCCTTCTGGATATTTTTCGATGAGCTTGTGTAAACGATCTTTGGTTTTCTGTGGTATAAAGTCTTCTACTTGACATGATTTTGCTTCATTCTTCAAGTTTATTCTTTCATCATTATGAGTTAAAAAATGACTCAGTCCATTTAATTGAGTGTTCAAGTCGCGAATTGAATACAAAGAATACACAGCTTGAATTTCAGACAATAAATCATGTTTCTTAATACATCTTTTATTTGCTGAACAACTTGATAACTTCAACATGAGTCTTTGCAACAAAATTGGATCAAGATAATTTGTTTGTAATTTTGGTCTGGATTCCAATTTTTTCCTGTTTGTTTTTTTTTGTCTGGAAATCAGAGAACTAATGTGTTTAGTTCTGCCGCTTTCAACAGGGTAAACATAGGTATTGTTGGTTTGTTTGTCAAAGCGAAGTCTTACTGCATCAGATATACTTGATAAAAACTCTTTCAAACTACAAAAATTGAAATCTTCAAACGGTATACATTCTCCTGCTGCAGATTCAAATAAATTTGGCAATTGATCTATTGTTATACGTTCACGACTGTTTGCAATCAGCACACTTTTGATTAACGCTTTCAAGTCCTCCAATTTATCTAAATGCGACGAGCTCAACAAAGGTCTCATGATTAAAAAAAGAAGCTCTGGTTTGGTGCTCCCTGACGCGCGTATAAACGTTTCACGTTAAAAATATCAATACATCAAATTTTTCATGAAATTGCTACGTTTCTAATGTCGATCGGCAAATCAAGTTGAGACCCGCACTCCGTTCAACTTTGTTATTCTCAACTACGCTATGCTATGCCAAATATGTCAACAGTTGCAGCCACACGGCCACACTGAGCACACACCAATAAAAATAGACGCACAGTATGTAACCATTGTAACCTCAGTAACCTGCAATAATCATAATGTGACGATCAGCTGTCGACGCGTTACGTTACGTAAAAAACATTTGAATTGTGAACGTATAAAATAAAGAGCGCAGGCGCAATCATCATAAGTATTAGTGGCGCGAAATTAGTATTTATATTAATAATCGTTGTTAGCTATGGACAGGAGGAACGAGGAAGATTTATTGCAGCACGCAAACATCGATGATAGTACCTTGTGCTCTGCACTACACGTGTTAACCATCTGGCTCGGGTATGCGCGCGGAACGACGACAGCCGAGCAAAACATCATAAAAACGCTAATCCGGTAGTAAAATATGAAACACGTACATACCTGGGCTGGAGTGCCGAACTTTCTCTTTCACCTCACCCTTTTTTTTCGACCTCGAGGGACGACCCCTTTTTGACATGATTGGACCGCGGCGGCTCCTCGCTCTTCCCTCTCTCCCATAAGATGCTGAAGCAAAACCCACCCCTTTGAGAGTGGTGGGGGAGAGAGAGCTGCGACGAAGGGCCTGACAGAGGACGGCACGGCGGAGGGTAGAATGCATAGAATGAGACAAGCGCTCACGAGAGCAAGTTGTATTTGTCATATATTTGATCGCGTCGTTTTGCCTTTTAATTTATAAAAGCATTCGTTATTTTTCGAAACTAAAAACTATCTCAATTCAATTTATTTGAACTCCACGCTAGCTAGAAAATTTAAATTCGTTCGGTTCATTTTAGCAAGTTGTCCTTTTTTCAAACAGTTTCAACATATAGTCACACACGTATATAAACAACGAAACGAGATATATTCGCGCCGATTCGCGCGGCGCGCTAGGCAATCCAGTGGGGGGCGGCGGGGCCGGCACGGCACACTGCCGGCATTAGGCGGCAAGTCGGCAAGTGTCAGTTCAGTCAGTCCAGTGATTCGAGGCCAGCAGCAGCCAGCAGTCACCACTCACCAGCACTCACCAGCAGTTGCGCACGCTCTCTTGGTCAGTTTTGGTCAGTTTCCTTGTTGAACGTGCGCAGATATTTATTGCTAGTAACGTCGATTAATCTCATCTCCCGTTCACTGTCTCCTGTAAGTACACAAAAGACGGCATAATGCCTATCATTAAAGTTTAAATGCATGTATGAGCTGTAGGTGTCGTTATGTGTTTATCGCGAAAACCTCAGCGGAAACTCTTATCTGATCTGCAGCTTTTTTTCCTGTGCATGTAGAATTGCTGTCACGATATATTTTATCGCGTGCTTCATTTTTTTTTCTCTCAATTCTTTATTGGTTCGTGGAAAATTTATGGAAAAACGTTATTCTTTCGATTTTTTTGCACTCGATTACAAATTTCAATTGGCATTTATTCGCAAACGTGTCATTTCGAATTTCAACGATTTTAGAAATTTGATACGCGCGCTTCGTGTCAAAAGATAAGAAAATATATTTCTATCGATTTTACCGCGAAATTTCTTGGAACGAAAAATATTGCATCGCATTCATTTTTGGTTCAACAAACATGAGCAAACGTGCTACTTATCGGAATTTGATGTTTTTTCGTAGCGTTGCAGAATCTTTTTTTTTTTTTTCAAATCTGTTTTCTCTGTATTTATTTTATTTATAGTTGCGCGTACATACAAGTGTTTGATAAGCGATTAGAATTTTTGCTTTGCCTGGCAATCCTTAGAAAAAAAGACAAAGAAAGTCCGAATAGTTGGTGTTTTCGAACGCAGTGCGCGACGATCGTGCAAGTTTGAACTTGAAACTATACCTAATATAAGCGAGCGCCATCATCACACTTGTCGACAGACAAAAACCAACGGCAAACAGAGGAACGCTTTAGCGGGAAAACAACATCGACGCTATCTTCGTCAATTTTCGTGGAAACGAAGGATTGTTTTAACGTTATTGTTTGATCCGTCGAGTCTCGATCGTTTAGCAAGATGTAGCGTAATCCGTAAAAACAGTTGAACATTTCGCGTCGCGTAAAAAATGTCGTCGATTTACTAACCTCGCGGCCGTTACGTCTTTCTTGTCAATTCGCAGTTACATTATCAACGAGGGTTTGAGATTTTTACACTTTTTTACTACGTGTGACAGTTTGCGGTAAAGATGGGGGAGGAAACGCTAAACCAGCCCAGGAAAAGGAAGACCACGGCTCCCGAAGAAATCCTGTCAAAACGAGCAAGAAACTCGGGGAGTTCATCCGACGAAGAGGATGACATGGTCAATGAGGTATGATTTTCTATAATTTTCCGTATTTTCAACATTTGTTTTGGCAAACATCATGTTTTTTAAAGAATAACATTTGCCGGAATTTCATGATGGAGGCTACACTTTCTTTTCAATTTCCATTCATGATTTCTACAACTGTTTCATTATATCTTTGTTCTGCAGCTCGTACCTGGAAAGATTAAAAGAATCCATTTGAGAAACTTTATGTGCCATGATTCTTTGGAGATGAAGTTCAATTCTAGGATCAATTTCCTTGTTGGTCAGAATGGAAGTGGCAAGAGTGCGATACTCACTGCCCTAACAGTTGGCTTGGGCGCTAAAGCTAGAGATACAGACAGAGGAGCTTCTCTAAAAGGTAACGAGAATAAGAAAATTCTTGGTAGTATAAACGCATAATGTTGATAAATGTGTACTTTGTAGCCTCAAATCCAAATAATGCTATTATTTTTCTTGTTTAGGTTTTGTAAAGCAAGGAAAGAACTCTGCCACAATAGAAATTACCATCACGAATAGAGGTGACAAAAGTTATGAGTGGGAAACATATGGAGATACCATTACTGTGATTCGGACCATTGGTGCATCTTCGTCTTATCGAATCAAATCTCACAATGGTCTGTAAAATTCTACCAAATATTAAGTGATCTGGGCTATTGATTTCATTTCTTTATAATTACTGTGTTCTTTTATTTTTTCAGGCCAGACAATTTCCACAAAGAAGGAAGAACTTTTAGAAATAACAAAAGCACTAAACATTCAAGTGGATAATCCAATTTCAATTTTGAATCAAGATGCTGCAAGATCCTTCTTGCTGACAAAAAAGCCAGAAGATTTATACAAATTTTACGTAAAGGCCACTAGGTTAGATCTTGTTCGTGAAAATTATAAAATAGCTCAGGGTGCAAGTGATGTTGCAAAATCAAAGCTCAGTGACGCAAGGAAATATTTGAATGAAAGTGAGAAAATTATTGCTCAACTTGAGCAACAGATCAAAGCCTTGGATTCGCTTGATGTACATCGCCAAGAGTATCAAGAACTTCAAAGAGAAGTACTTTGGGCAGGGGTAAGTAATTTTACAAAACACTTTCTCAAACATTTATTAACTGTACATTTTCGTAGATTATAGCAGAAGAGAAAAAGCTATTGCAAATTGATCAGAAAATTGACCTACAAACTAAGGAAATTGAAAAGCTTGAAAATATTGAATTTACCAAAGCTTCCAAGGAAAAAGAAATCACCTCTCAAATAGAGTAAGTAGAGTATGTTTTGTTTTAATTATTTCTCACACAATCGATTTAATTTTTCACTTCTTCTAGGGAACTCAAAGCGCAAATTGCCTCACATGAAGTTGATACAGCTGCCAGTAAAGAAAAGTGTGAAGGCCTGAAGAAAAAGGCATTGGAAATACGAAACTTGTTTGAAAAAAAGAGAGAGAAAACAAAACAGTTTCATAAAAACATTAGGGACAAGGAAAATGATTTACAACTACTTCAAACTGAAATAAGCACAAGGGAAAAGTAATATCACGATTCCAACTTAAATTTTTTTTATAAATCGAATTGAATTATTAACGGATTATAATTTTAGAGAGGAATGTGATGCTGACGTTAAACGACAGGAAGCACGTCATCAAATTGAAGAATATGAGCAGCAGTTGGATGAAATTCTTGCAACTTTGAGAACCAAGCAAACTGACCTCGTGCACCTTGAAGAGAATAAAAATCGCATTGATCAAGAAGAAAAAAATATCAAAATTGATATTGATATCAAGAAAAAGAAAAAATGTGAGTAATGTTTGGAATATTCCAATTATTGCTAACAATATGGGTACTATATATTTATTTATTTAATTATTTAATTACATTTATTTTTATTTTAGACTCAATAGAACGTGACTTGGAAGACTGTAAGAAGCAATCCAATGATGCTCTGGCTGTTTATGGTAACAATATTCTTCGATTAGTTCGAAGAATTGAGGAAGAGCACCAGAGAGGCAGATTCCAAAAGAAGCCTGTTGGTCCAATTGGTAAGTCAAACTTCAATAACCATTATTTATTTAGAAAAATGAAATTTCCAACAACATCACGTTTCTCAATTTTTGTTTCTAGGCGCTTTTATTACTATAAAAGAGCCAAAGTGGATCCCGGCTATAGAAAGTCATCTTGGATATGGATTATTGAGAACCTTTTGTGTGGACAATCATCATGATAGAGCATTTTTAAATAAAATAATGAATGAAATTTTCCCCAAAAATGAGGCTCCACCACAAATAATCACTAGTAGATTTTATTCTGATGTAAGTAAAACAAAATTATGTATTTGAATGTAATACACACTGTTTATTCCATCTATTGTTTTGGAAAACAGCGACATAACGTTGACAACAATTGGACTAAATCGACAAAATATAGCAACATGTTGGAAATGATGTTTATATCGGATAACGCTGTTGCAAATACTTTGATTGATCAGAAAGAAATCGAAACAGTTCTTCTTATACCAAGCTCACAGGAGGCTTGTCAAGTGATGATGGATTTCAGGAATGTACCCAAGAACTGCAAGAAAGCCATTACTTTGGCAAATGACTTGTTCTTCCCTGATCCAAACTACAGAACATATGGTGGTTCCGCTGGAGGAAGGCCAAAGTTTCTTCAAGTTTCAACAACCGACAAAATTCAGTAAGTAATATTGTAAATATTGCTTTTCAATCATTTTCTTATGAGTACCATTTTGGTTGTATCGGTTGACTAATAATAATATTGATTCTTCAATAGTGGCTTTCAAGAGGAACTTGCTGAGCTTGAAAATCAACTTCAATTTCAAAAAGAGCAGTACAGGGAACTTTATCAGAGAAGGGGAAGAACTCTCCAAGAACATAATCAAGTTCAGCAACAAGTGAGAAATTTGATGATCAAGGAGTCTCATATTAAAAATAAAATTGAGGAAAATAGAGAAATTTTAGAGTCCCACAATAATAATGTAATCAATGAGCATGTAAGTAAAATTTAAATTAAATAATTTCTACTTGTAAAGAAATGCTAAAGAACCGCACTTTTTGCAGAAATTGGAAGTTGAACAAATAAAAAAATGGCTGGAGCGTCACAAAGAAGAAGAATCGCGTATGTTAGAGGAATATCGTAAATTGGAGAAGGAATCCAAGGAAGCAGCGGATGAATTCAAGAAATTCCGAGATCTCACCTTACATTTGGAAGTTGCTTTGAATCCTATCAAGGTGAGTGATTATATTAAATATATGCTCAACTAAATATATCATTTCATCAATTGGCTAATAAGGTAATACTTTTTTGATCAGGAAAAAATTCTAGAGCACAAGGACGAGCTGAAAAGATTGGATGTTACCAATAGAGGAGCCACAAAAAAATTGCAAGAAAGCAAACTATCATTGCAGAAGTTGAAAGCAGAACATGCACAACAACAATGCGTCATTGCGTCAAAGACCACCTTGGCCGAGGCCTGCTGTCCTCGAATAGAGTCAACAAAGTATGTTTTATCTAACAAGTATTTTTAATGCTTGAACATTTTTAAAAAATGTAGCACATTTTTTGTCAATATAGGACGGTTGCCGAAATAATTGTTCGGTGTAAAGAATTGACCAAATACATTGAGGACGTTGAGAAGGAACACGGCAACAAAGAGGCCCTGCAGGAAGAATTGAAAGAGCACAAAGAACAGTATGAAAATGTTTATCAATACGCATGTGGTTTGGCGATTGTGAGTAAGGTAATGTTCAGTTCAGATGTCTTTTTTTTCAATACTATCAACTCGTGTTTTATCAAATGTTTTATTTATTGTTTACAGGATCACGATGACCGCGTGCAGTTACGCAAAAGGGTTTACTCGAACATGAAAGCAACCGTTTCTGAAAAAGTTCAGACCGCTTTCGCCAACATACTGTCGTTGAGAAAGTACAAAGGCACAGTAGCAGTGGACTACGAGAGACATAGAGTTGAACTTGAAATGGCCCCAATGAACGACGCTAAAAGACTCACAAACGATGCCAAACAACTTTCTGGTGGAGAACGGTCTTATTCGACCATTGGCTTCATCTTGGCACTGTGGCATTGCACTGGCTTGCCCTTCTATTTTTTGGATGAATTTGATGTGTTTATGGTAAGAAATATCGTCTATAGTTCACAATAATTGTAGTCCTTTAAACACTGCTCTTAAAACAATCAGTAAATACAATTGATTTATCGTTTTACAGGACAAAATCAATAGGCGAGTGATTATTGACATTTTGATTGGTCACGCAGAGAAATATGCAGAAAGCCAGTTTACATTTTTGACTCCACTAGATGCTTCTCACCTCAAAGCAAAAAACTCGATTACAATTCATAGGTATAGGCATTCAGTCTGCTTGCTACTATATTGCAATATTGTCTATATTTTTATTAAAACTTTTGTTCTACTCTTATTTCCAGGATGGCCCCGCCAGACAGAGCAGCATAGTTTAAGCGCATTACGTTACCTTGTTTATAAACATAGTTTATTTTATTTTTCTTCTTTAAAAGGTTTACTTGACAAAACCTAGAAACGTTAACGTATTATATTTGTGTTCTATTTAAGTTTTCTATGACAATTTAGTTTTATAAATCATTTCATAAAAAAATGTGCCTTGGTAGGTATACATATAGCAAAATGAAAATTCTAGTGTAATAAAAATAACTGTACGTATATGTAATATGTAATAAAAAAAGTAATTTACGTATCAATTTATTCATGCTTTTATCATTCCTACGCCTAAAAAAATTCAACGACCATTTTTGAAGCTAGAACGGTAATGTCAGCAGAATCGGTAATGTAATTTAAAGGCCTGGAAGTCGCAGTCAAGCCTTCTGTAGTCAAATTTGTTGTTAGGTTATGTTGTGACATACGCGCGCAGGGGGTGTTGCTGTCATCGCAGTTGTGCAATCGAGTGATCAAGTTTTTTTCATATTGCATATAAAAATGAATAAAATTTTTAGACAGTAGGGACTTGGTGACTGTCGAATGTTTATTTAACAATTGTTAAAGTTAAAAGCTCAAATTAAAATTTTGCATAAAATTTCATACCTATATAGAGTGCTTAAAGAAAACTATATTTTCATCGTTAATGTTCAAGTTATGTATCAATAAACAAACCATTTATAATTCATTTTAAAAAAAGTAGATGGAAATGCAATTGAGTAGCGATGATACGTCGGAAAGACGATTCGAGATTGAATGTAAACTTGAAGCGGAAATTGCCTCTTTGGAAGCCATCAAAGCGGCACAAGAACACAGTAAAAAGTTGACAAATGGTATGGTAGCAATTCTTTCATCTCTGGAGGATCGATTGGCAACATTACGTCGCACCATACTCCCCGTTTACAATGAGACTGGCAATCTCCAAAAGCAACAGCACAGTAAGTTAATGCTTCATAATAAATTCTATGTAGTCATTTGTTGGATTGTGAATTAAAATCTTTGCATAGATATTGAAAAAACTTTGACATTGCTGGATCATGCGATTGGCTATTACGGAGTATGTCAAGAGGTAGAAAGTTCAGTGCGAGCTGGGCCAAATGGAGCTGGAGGTCTGGATGGTTTCCTGGACTCTATGAACAGATTATGGAATGCTCAGCACTACTTTCAAAAGAACAATCCAAGTTCCGTAGAGTTGGAGAATGTCTCCACTCTCTTTAGTACAGGACTGGAATCTATTTACGCTGAATTCCATGACATACTGGCACGACAAAGTAAACCAGTACTCCCAATAGTTTTACTGGACTTGATAGGAATGGATGAGGATACGAGTAACGAAGATTCTCCACAGTCGTTGTGTCAGCTGCCCGAAAGTGCACTTGCAGACTTGATCAAGATATCAGGCTGGCTGGAGGATCGAGGTCATCGCAAGCATGCCAAGTTGTATGCCTCTGTGAGATCTGCCATTGTCCTTCGTTCTCTCCAGCTGTTAAAGGAACATCAGAAAAGTGCCAGCGGAGGAAGTACACATGCTGCCAGCCCCATGCCAGTAAGCACTTGCGTGAATTTTACTTACCAAATTGTTTATACTTATTGCATATTAATATTGTTTTTTTTTCATCCAGAGAGCAAAGTTCGCTCACAGGCACTCGCTGGGTGTGCCCGAAACAGCGGGCCGTCGTACGTCGCGTCGCCTGCAGCTGGCACTCGAGAAAAAAGCCAGCAAGATGCTGTTGAAAGCCTCGCAAACGACAGGTTTGTCGTTCTCGCTGAAGAACCAGCAGAGCGGCACCGGGGGATCGGCTCACCACCACTCGAGCGAGGACGCAGCACCCGACGAGCAAGAGATGGAGAACTACCTGCTGTTCGCCGCTGGCCTTCACAAGCTCATGCAAGCCGAGCGAGTACTCGTCGGCAGGATTCTTCCTCAGACGCTGCAACTGCAGGTACTCGAGTCGACGGTCAGGGATGCTATGGATCTTGTGGCTCACGACGGAGAGAACATCGCTGCGAGAGCGAAACGATGTATCGCTAGAAAGGATTTCACCGCGGTGCTCGTCGTCTTTCCGATTCTCAAGCATCTCGAGGAGCTCAAGCCGGACTTGGAGAGGACTGTTGAAGGCTGCGAATACTCGCTGAGATCCAAGTTTGCTTCGGTTATTCAGACTCTTACCGATACCGTAAGTTCTTCGCATTTTTATGTAGTTCAAAACATCATTTGCTAAAGAATTGTGTTTTTTCCCGTCAGGGTGCTCAAGCATTGGAATGCTTCGGCGAAAACGTGCGCAACGAGTCGGGTGCTGTGTTGCCAAAGGACGGCACGGTTGCCGAAGGTACCAGCAACGTATTGATATTCTTGGAGCAGTTGACCGAGTACGCGGATACCGTGGGTGCTGTTCTCAAACGTCACAACGAAAGCGATATCGTCGGTATCATCAATGCCAAGCAAGCCGAGCATCAACACCGAGTTGCTTTGGGAACTTACATCAGTTTGTACATCTTTTCTTGAAACGAAAAAGCTCGATGCGTCGTGATACTTATAACACGTTTTACATTGCAGAACGTGTGCTAGCCCTTTTGAATTTCGCCCTCGTGAGTAAAAGTGACACCTCTTACTCGGACCCGGCTCTGCGTGCATTGTTCCGCCTGAACAATCACAACTACGTAATAAACGCACTGCGTCGAAGTGCCCTCATGGAAATACTACTCCTCGCGGAGCCAAGTGCCGAGCAAACTTACCAAGACCTTTTGGTGCACGATCGTACCGGCTACGTGGCAACGACCTTCTCCAAAGCCCGAAGTCACATTGAAAATCACAACGATGAGCCTGGTAAGTTGAGCGATAATTCAGAGACGAATGACTCAAGCTTTGCTGGTCTAGATTCTTCGACGATAAATGGGAGAATTGAGCGGCCGTGGTTAATTGAGCTTTTGATCGTCATGGGTTTTTGTGTGGGATGTGTTATTGGTATACGCTAGTTCAATGAGTGAATGGAGAGTGGGAGAAAAAAAGTGCATTTGTTTAATGTGAATAAGGATTCAAGTGCTTGAGAGTACGACTACATTTTTTTTTATTAGCAAGCAAAAATGAAATTTAATGAATCTTTACTTTTATCAAATGCAGGTGCAAAGGTGCTAAAAGAGCGTTTTGCGGGATTCAGTCGCGAGTTCGAGGAAGCAGCCAAGTTTCAGCGCACTTATTCCGTTCCCGACGCGAAACTTCGCGAGGAACTTCGCAAAGAGCTGCAACATTCACTGGTACCGCTGTACACGACCTTCTACCACAAATACAAACACACATCGTTCTCCAAGAACCCGGCCAAGTACATCAAATTCAGTCCGGAGCAGGTATCCGCCACGATTGAGACGTTTTTTGATACATCCGCGTAAATGATCTGACGATGGTTTTGTTGTTTTTTTTTTGTACGTGCGAGGTGGTGATGATGATTGATGTAAAGCAGTGTTATACCATATCATAATCTTTATTTATTTGGGTAATTGCTATAAAATTATATAAAACATTTGCTTGGAGGCAATAACATAATAATTAAAACTAATTATTCGAAAAAACGATGAAATTTATACTGCGATCTAATTGTTCACTTTATTTTTTTTTTAGTTACGCATATATACGTATAAAAAGTTTGTAAATCAACGTTGATTTTATATTTATAGATCATTGAATTTTTCGTAATAAAAAACAATTTATCAAATTTAAAAAAGAAAACTCGCAGACAGATGTGGTATTTTGGCTTATGATTTATTGAGAGCGTGTGACATGCAAGAGAGATGACTCAAAGGATCACTCGAGTTTAGTAAACACCCATTTAATAAAGAAAATTCAGTTATACAATATCGATGGATTTTCCATTTTTTCTGTTTGTTACGCGGGTTGCGGTACGGACGGAAACGACAATCGTCCCACGCGCGTCGCCGCTAAAAACGTGTATTAAAGTTGAATTACACGTATGTATATAAAGAGAGAGACCTGTGTAAACTACACATTACATCAAACATTTTTGCAGTCCAGTCTCGATTTTTATCTATACTTTGTTGTTGATGTTTGTTGCTTTAAATATATATAAAAAAAATTAACGTTTTAGATTCGATTAGTTTAGCAGCTTGATAAAGGTATAGCCAATAGCAAGATAGGATCAAGATTTGAACTCCAGCAATTATTTACAATTAATAATCAGGTATTACATCGCATCTAGTTGTTCCTCACACCATTTGATTCTCACGATAGCGTTCACGCTCCTCTCACGACACATTCACACAACCGTTCAAAAATTATTTTAACATTATTTATTTTTTTGTGTTATTTTCATTTTTATTTCATCTTTATTTTTTACGGCTTTAATTATCTTTCTGTATTTTTTTTTAAAACAAACACGCATTCGCTCCAGCTAGGCTGTTCCGAAAGTCTCTGCTCCTTCACAATTGGTTTTATTATTTTTGTTTTGTTTAGTCGCTTTGTGCGTGCATGAATCACAGACGTTGTATCAGAGCAGTGATTAAATGATATGACAAGAGCAGAGAGAACGAGAGGGAGCAACGAGTGTCGCATGCACACGCATGTGAATAACTCATGCTTCCTTGAATTTTTGTTGGTTTGTTCACGCGCGCGCCTTAAGCCTAGCCTAGAAATTACACAGTCAACTTACATAGTCGCCTATTTTAGAGCGTGAATGTGTAATATATATAATTTTTTTTTACCGTTCATAGATATTCATTAATAATTATTATTAATATACTCTAGTATACTGTACACAATCGCTTTTATATCTTGGCGCTCTGTTATCTTTTTTTTTTGTTTTCTCACAGTTTCTCTCTACAATCGATCGTTTCTCTATGTGAAAGGGACAAACTTTCAATAGTAAACGGAAACGAGTAGCGTTAATTTGCTTTAAAACCCTTTACCCTTGTCGCGCGACCACTGGAAATACTGAAGCTACCGGCGTGGAAGTCTCTTCTCTCCTTCCTCCCCCTCGACGTACTTTTATGAATTTACTTTGTTAGTTCGCTCGACCAGAAATGTTCCCTTTTTTATACTTTTTTTTTTGAACGGCTGTTGACGTTGTTTTTTGTGCGGCTTGACGGTTAATTAACTACATAGCTTGACTCTGTACTTTCAAGGGGTTGATGTATAGATGAAGAGAAGGAATGGCGCCGCATTTCGTCTGTGGCATTGCGCGCCGATGAGAAACAACATTTAATATTATAGCAGGCAACACTTGCGCTTCGGCTTCACTTGCAGAACGGGACAAAGAACTGCACGGATCGCCTCGTCGAACACCGTTTTTAGTCCCTTTTGCGTTAAGGCAGAACATTCCAGATACTTCACTGCTCCAATTTCCTTGGCCATGGTCAGACCCTGAAACGTGGATCGATAAGCAATTAGTTCGGCGAATGACTGTCCGATTATTATTGGGAGTAGCATTGATGGAAGTAAGCAACGATTCTAGAAAGCCTAATACATTTTCCTTTTTTAATCTCGTATATGCCGCGGATGCATAATGAATGTTTATGAAGCAATTTGAATGCTCTATTTTTAGCAGCAGACTATAATATAAATTCATTACTTTGCATAATTAATTGAATGTATTTGACGTGAATACGTAATTTATGGAGCAACTCCGCATCTAATTAAAATAATGGACAAGGAAAAGTTGTAAATTTGGTCTAATAATGAAAAAAATGATACAGTGAAAAAACTTTATACGCAAGTGTTTTCAAACAACATTATTATAAACAAACAGCACTTGTCAGTGCAAAAGAATTTAACTTGATGAAATGAACTTTCCAGAAGTGAATCAGTAATAATGAGTAAAATGATAGTGACATTCAAGGAATTTTAGGATGATTAGAAGTACATTAGTTTGTAATTGAAAAACATGAAACATTTTCAAAAATTTGAATACCTGGGGATAAGTAATGGGGGCAAGTTTCTTGTCTTTTAACCGCTCAATAGTTTCCTTGTCCTCGCGCAGATCAAGCTTGGTGCCCACC
The DNA here is from genome assembly GCA_035047105.1 of Galeopsomyia nigrocyanea. Lineage (NCBI taxonomy): Eukaryota > Metazoa > Arthropoda > Insecta > Hymenoptera > Eulophidae > Galeopsomyia > Galeopsomyia nigrocyanea. The sequence goes on along the minus strand of JAWWMK010000040.1, from coordinate 5,295,449 downwards.
AGGATGATGGGTGTTGCTGGACAGTGATGGCGTACTTCTGGATACCACTTTGCCCTGACGTTCTCAAAACTTGCCGGATTGACCAGTGAGAAACAAATGAGGAATACGTCAGTCTGTGGATAGGACAGTGGTCTCAGCCTGTCGTAATCTTCCTGACCAGCTGTATCCCAAAGTCCCAGGTTGATGGGTTTGCCATCGACCATCACATTGGCAGAGTAGTTGTCAAAGACTGTTGGTATGTACTCCCCAGGGAATGCATTGGTGGTGTAGCTGATCAGCAAACAAGTTTTACCGACAGCACTGGAAAAGACGAGAAAATTATTCACCACTGCTCCGAAATTAATTTCAACTTTAAAACGTGTGCAAAAATGAATTGGAAGCAAAGTTGAACGAGTCGGCAGCTAGAATTACGGATAATCTGTGCTGAACGCGCGGCACACGAGCTAATGAGACTAGATTTTATTATGATTCACTGGCTGTCCGAGCGTGTGCATGCTCCCAAGTATGTCTTGCAAAAAGTCCACAATTCCACCACGCCCATGAATCACGAGTGGCCTCCTGAAGGCACATCGTCGTCGTCGTCGTCGTCGCCGTCGCCGCGAGCATCGAATCAGCTATATCGTTCTTATGTAGTATCCGTCTATCTCCGTCTTTCTCACTCCTCACAGCCGTTATCACACGCACGGAGAGGCCCAGCCCAAGTAAAGGAAGAGCCGACTCCCCTCGCGGGAGATTTTGGACGATCTGCGAGGAAGCCGTAGAGAGATATTAGCACTTACCCGTCGCCCACGACGACGCACTTGATCGCCTGCATCTCGCTGCGTCCTTAGTGTCCCGGCTGCTGCTGCGGCGGCGATTCTCCACAGCTTACTATAAGTATGCCTCTCGCACGTAGTCGACGTCGTCGTGGGAGCGCTATGGCGCTGGCTGGAAAGAAGGCAGGCGAGCGTGACAAAGCTCGTACGAATGCGCGCGCGGAGAGGAGAGAGAGAGAGAGAGGAGGCACGCCGAGTGAGACAACCGACTCTCTCTTGCTATCCTTCTCGCACTTGTATTTGGGCGGGGGTCGCGATCAGATTATCCAGCAGCGAGCTGATGATGATTTTCGGTAAAAGATGCGCTCCAGCAGAAGAGGAGGATTAATCGAATTTCCCAAGAAGTATAACGTACTATTCTATGTACTTATCGAGAGCAACTCGCTCCCTAAACTCGCGGTGGGAGGTATTATGACTGTAGATTACGCTCTGCTCAAGCTGGAAGTGCCGACAAGTGCACCGGGACACACCTCCCCCTCCGCGTACCCGCCGTGGTTCTCTCTTTAGTATTATATGTGTACATGTATACGTGTGCGTCTCTCACGAAGCGCTTTGTGAGATGATGTGTATTTTTATGCCTCGCTGGCTCTCTCTCTCTCTCTCTCTCTCCCTCTGAGATTTTTTTTTCGTCAGATGCGGGCTCTCAACCCTTTCGTCGCCTATAATACACGCTGCATCGAATGAATTATATTTCCAGTCTCACGAACATGATTACGGATGTGTTTTGTCACTTGATTGAAAAAATGGATCTTCCGATGATGTGTGCAATTCAAAATACTGCATTACTTGATTCTGTAGAGTCAGCTTTTAAATTGGAGCGCGCAATAGTCTTGCTCATTATCGGAGAATGCGGCACTTCACGTCGACAGCGAAAAATAATTAGCTCTAAAAAATATTCCACTTTTTTTTTAGTCGCGACGATACTTATCGCTCGAACGCTCGTGTAACTTTTATGTTGTAGATTATAATTTTTACTTATTTGTATAAATGCGCCGAGAAATTGTCATGAGATAACGGACACGAGTAGGGATTTGCGATTACTAGAAAAAGTATTCGAATACTAATAATTGAATGGCCAAAATAAATGGTTCTTGAAAATTGATTGTATCTATTTGAAAATAATCAAAATATCAAATGAATCGATCTGAATAATGTTTTTGTGAAAAAAAAAACATTATAAATACGTGGGGATGATAAAAAACTTACTCGCCTCTGAGGGCACCAAGACTGCCACCAAGTATGCCAGTTCAAAATAATTTGACTTGTGTTCCTTTGACTTGAGCTCGATCGGCCCTTTTCAGGGCCACCAATATTTCAGTATTTCAAAAATTATTCAAACCTTTGTTGACAATTCATTTTCGCTAATTTACGATTTTAATTGAATATTATATTAATATACATTCGAATTTTAACGTAGTCATTGGTACAAATTGAATACTATACACCCAAGCCTTCAAGATATTGAAAATCTGTCTAAAGGAATAGTTATAAGGAATAGTTAACTAATCGCTTAAATAGTTGACGAAAAAGTTAATACGATCAATTTATTTCTCGCGAGTGCGAGGAATGAATCACAAGGTGGGAAAGTCAAAGTGAAAAAATTCGAACTCTAATTACGCCCTACATATTACCAACAGGATACGTTTACGTTTTCCCGGGGGTCGATGACGTCAGAGAGCGCCGACCGAGCAACAACACGTGAAAGCGCGCATGTAAACACTGGCAGCATGCTGCCGACGAAACCCGTGGGAAAGTCGTGGAAGGAAGTGAACCGCGAGCACAAGGAGCATCGAAAAAAGTGGCGCGAAGAGCGTTTGATAAAAAAAGCACGCTTGCATGAGGAAAAGGAGCAACAGGACAAGAGTGTCGCCGCAGAGGAGAAGGCAAACTTTGAGGTTAAGGCTGTGTCAACCTTGAGTATCGCGGTTCCCGGTTCCATCCTCGACAATGCACAATCACCAGAGTTACGGACTTATCTGGCTGGTCAGATTGCCAGGGCAGCGTGTATATATAAGGTGGACGAAGTGATTGTGTTTGACGATAAGGGAGACTTTACTGAGAACGAGAGGAAGAAACTTAGAAAGGATGAGGTGTTTGGAGAGGCAAGACCTGGGTGTTTACAATTGGCCAGGATACTTCAATATTTGGAGTGCCCTCAATATCTGAGGAAACATTTTTTTCCTATACACAAAGATCTGCAGTATGCTGGGCTGCTCAATCCTCTGGATACACCTCATCATCTTAGACAGCAGGATGTGAGTTTGTTTAGAGAAGGGGTTGTCACTAATAAGCCTGTCAAAGAAGGAAGAGGATCTCTGGTAAGGACAAAATTTTTGTTTCTTTGTCAAATCGTCCATCATAGCTAGATTTTCTTAATGAATTTATAATGACGTTTAGGTAAACGTAGGACTATTGACTGACATTAGAGTTGATAAGGTTTTGACAAGTGGCTTAAGGGTCACTGTGAAAATTCCAGAGAAACAAGAAAATCTAAACAAACCAAAAGGATTTATTGTACCCCCTCTACTGCCAAGAGCTGAAACTGGAATTTACTGGGGTTACACTGTAAGACTAGCACCATATTTTTCCGACATTTTTGCAAAGTGTCCATATTCAGAGGGCTATGACATAACTGTTGGTACATCAGACAAGGGAGCTCCAGTAGATGATGTGCCATCAAAAAGTCTCAAATATAAGCATGCACTCGTTGTGTTTGGTGGATTGTCTGGCATAGAAGAGGCCATTGAAAATGATCCTAATCTCAAAATTGATGATGCATCGCTAGTTTTTAATCAATATTTAAATGTGTGTCCTCAACAAGGCTCTAGAACAATTAGAACAGAAGAAGCTATTTTATTAACTCTTGCAGAATTAAGAACAAAGTTGGATCCAAAGAATCCTGTTGTGCATCATCCACAGTTTACTCATGAACCCGTAAAAAGTGAAAATAGTGTATCAAATGAACTGGAAACTTCAGGAATAGACCAGTCAGATAGTTCAGAATAATTTTATAAATTGTTATAAAAATAAGTTTTTAATAAAACCTGTACAAAAGTATCAACAGTTGAACTTGTGTTCCATCACTTCTCTAAAGCATTATTAACAGTGCACCTCAAATCCTTAATAACTTTACCTGGATCACTTGCGTTTATCACTGCTGAGCCTGACACAATCATGTTTGCACCAGCCTAAAAAATCACAATATTATGCATACTTTTGAAAAACATGCAAGCTAAAAGATTTCTTACTTCGGCACAAGCGTTGATAGTACTTGGTCCAACTCCTCCATCAACTTCAATATCTAAATTGGGATAATTTTGCCTCAACCAAGACACCTTACTCATCATGGAATCCATAAACTTTTGTCCCCCAAATCCTGGTTCAACTGTCATTACTAAAACTAAATCAGCTTGATCAACATACTTGGACACAACATCAACAGGCGTCCCTGGTTTCAGAGCTACTCCAACCTTGGGAAATGAAATAATTCCAAATAATTACACATCATTTTCTTATTAAAAACACATCAACCAACCTTCATTCCAGCTTCACGAATTTTGCGACAAACTGATGCCACATCTGCAACTGGTTCAACATGAAATGTATATTGGTCCACTCCAGCATCAGCCATTGGCTCAATCCACTGAAAATTTATTTGTTATTGACAAAACAATAGAGCTCGTAAACAAGTGTTTATGTAACTATCAGAATTTTTGTAAACAATTTTGTTGCAAGTCACTGGACATTCCTCCTTTTTTACGTTTAATAAGAAAACACAGTGATTGCTCACCTCTTCAGGTTTAGAAACCATCATGTGAGTTTCGAAGAAGGCGTCCTTGATCTTCGACCTCAAGCATTTCACGAGAGGATGTCCAAACGTGAGATTCGGCACAAAGTGTCCATCCATCACATCCAAATGCAAATAATCAGCACCGAGATCCAAAAGACGTTGAGACTCATTGCCAAGATTGGACAGATCAGCATTGAGAATCGAAGGTCCGATTTTCGCGGTCACTTTTCCGGGCATCTTGGAAAAATAAAAACGTGTTTTCCAACGACAAAAGAAGGAAATTGCGAAACTGGAGTGCCCGGTAAACCGCCAGTGTCTTCAAGCGCGCTAAGCTAAGCCGCACTCTCTCGTCGTATGTGACGACTGACGATCAAATAACCATCTCACGCCGCTCCATCATGCGGCTCAATGTGTTCCATGATGATAATCGTCCGCTGGACTCCGAAATACAAAACTTTGGAATCCGCAAAATAGATCTTCGAAAATGTCATACTCGCAGCTTTATCTGAAAAGTGGCTTTCCCCGAGCTAATGCTTGCAATGGTATCGGACGTTACATCGGACAGTTGCAGAGGGTTACTCTAAAGTTTTGTAAAAACCACGGTGACAGCCGAGGCTTACGGTAAGTATTTAACATAACCTACATCTTTATTTTCGTATCTAAATATCAATATTATTCGAGTTTTTAATTATCAATTGATAATCTGAGGAATAGTATTTATATGTTTTGTTTAAAGATTCATTCACTGATATTATAAATACATTTTTTTAGTGTCAGCGTTTTTGAATTATTAAAGATTATCAATTGTTTTGAATTGAAATATTATTTCTATAACAATTGTGACATTTTTTTTAAATTTCAGTGACTTCATTGAGAAAGATCTAATTGACTATGCTAAAGAGAATCCTGGAGTTGCTGTTTATGTCAAACCAAGAAGACACAGAGGTCCTGTCATCAAAGCAGAATATCGTTAGTATTTTTCGTAATAATTTTCGTAATATGGACCTAATGTTACCTAAAATCCTATTTTTTCTGTTCATTTTTTCATTGCAGTTAGTGGAGAAATACATTGGATCCCAGTACGCAATTATACTAGAGATGAAATAATCAAATATATGGAGGTTGTACGGACTCAATCGTACAATGGCAGTACATTGAGGCTTCGAAAAATGTGGCACACAGAATTCCCATCTATACAAGGCCCTTGGACACCCTTCACTTTCAGAGATCCAAAACTTAATATTACTGAATTTCCAAATGTAAGCTTTCAAATATTTATTTACAGTAACTTCAGCCGTCTTACTGATTAAAATTTTTTTCTATTTTCAGGACGATCTTGGAGCATGCCCTAAGCTTGGACCCACAGCTTCAGAAGAGATTATTAGATTGTTCAAAGAACAGAAATTACAAGAGGAGTTGGAGGAACGAGAAGCAGGGGAACAAAAATCAGAGGCTGTGGAAGGTTAAATATAGAGTTCAATTAAATTTTTATATGAGTGTAAAGTTTGTTAAAGTAATGTTTAAGTAATTAAATTAACAATCAGAATAGAATTAACAGTCTCTCTTTATTATGCTCGCCATTCAATACAAAACAATAGTGATGATCAAAATTCTGGACAACTTTGTGACATATAATTACTCCTATCATTTAGCATTTGCTCCAATGCCCTTGAGTAAATGTCGGAATAAATCAAAATATAAAACTCATTGAGTATTATTCCTACACCTTTTTACATTCATTGATACAAAAAGTAAGTAAAATACTTAATGCAAAGAATAATTGAGAATGTGAATGAAAAAGACCGTGACTAGCATGTTTTACGCGTCGCAAACATAGCAACACCAAAATGCTATTATTTCTATGTATCATTTGACGCAAGCACTAGTATACTAAAATCTACTATAAAAATATATCTTAGTAGCTTTTATTTTTATATTTTTTAAAAATATACCAGCAGATTCGTATGTATGCGTGCTTGTTATTTTTATACTTTCTCACAAAGAGCTGAAAAAAGAAAACTTACTGCAGAACAATCTTAAAATTTAACGTACCTATCAAATAAACGCAATGTTTCTTTGACACGCGAAAGAGCTTTCACTTCTATCCATTATAAAAAGTAGAACACCTGTACAAAGTGACATTTGTTTTTGGCTATAGTGGTAACAAAAGAATAGCATCGAAAATCCTTGAAAGATTCTCAAAATCAATGTACGTCAAAAGCTTCTCGATGCTAAATAAATAGGAAATCATTTTATTAGCTAATACTTTGTTTTCAAAGAGAAATCTTAAGAAAGAGAGAAAAAAGTACCCCAGATATCTCGCAAAATCTTCCCAAACGTTGCCGAATACAGAGTCAAACGATTGAGCAAGATCTTACGAGCTTTCACATTCTGAAACATGCTTAAAAAACTTTCAAAATATTTTTTATCCTTAAAAACACACACACTCGCTCAAATGGTCAAGAAATAGGTGCACTAAATAAGTCAACGTCTCTCGCACTATTCTCGATCAATACATTCACAAACATTTGTTTCACAGTTTCGTAGTCCTCTCCACACAGTTGAGAGTTTTGATAATTGTCCATAGCAATCAACTGACAAGCAGTCAAGTAGAAGAACCAGCTTCGTAAAAATCGAAGCAGCTGGCTTGGAGTCGCCAACTTACTCGACTTTCAATCTTTTGCTAAACTCTTCTTGCTGCTTTTCCCGCCATTCTTTCTTGGGCTTCATTCGCTTCAATTGACCGTCCCTGGAAAATGAACTCGCTTGTAATTCGTTCGAAAGGAAATAATGGCAAAGACACGAAATTGATGATAAAATTGATTACCATTGAAGATCGACGAGTCCTCCTTGCCTAGCGATAACCGACTTAACTCTATTGGCGAAATCAATGGCGCTCTCGTCTTCCCTCCTGTACATCGGAGGCAGGTACCAGACATCACAAACTATCGCCCAACTCGACATCATCATGTACAGGTACTGAATCATGGAATACTTGCTGCTATTCCAAAATGCATCGCCAAAGCGTGGATCGTACTGAGGAAAATTCAACAATGCGTTTAGCTAATGAAACTTCATGATCTCGACTGTTTATAAAATGTGAATGGCAAATTACCTTAATAGCAACTGGATAAATCACACCACCGACCTCGAAGCTGCCTTTCTTGAACTGCATAACGGAGGTGTTGTTGATGCACGTACCCTCGGGGAAAATAAGTATTGGAGGGTTCGTTGGATCGGAAATGTGCATCTTTAGCCTGTGAAAGTTTTAAAAGTTCATTGCATTTTAATGCGCGACACCGACGATGTTATACATATCTGGCGCAGTCTACCAAATCGATGGAAAGATTAAAAATACCTTTTCGTCACTGCCTCTCTGTCCTTGACTTCCGAGCGCTCGAACCAAATGTGAGGAGATGCTCGAGCCAATGCTCGCTGCAGTATTCCTAGGAATCCGCCGTGGCGCTGGCCAATCTGACAAAATTTTCATAAAAATACATGTTTTTTTGTTGATCTTTTAATCGCGTGCGATTCAGAAGCCAAAAAAAAGATAACTAAGTAAATGTCGCAAGCATAATAAAATATCCATCACATTTTTTTTGTTATGTTTGTTGTTACGTAACAAAAGTTCACATGAAAAAGTACACTACGAGAAAGAGAGAGGCATGCAGTGACGTAGATGACAAAGCGAAATTAAAGACATACATGTACGTTAAAAACGAGCTGCAAGATGGTCATTTTGCAAAAATGAAATGTTTAAGCGAGGAAAATGTTAGGCGTCGTTAAAAAAAATTGCATTGGCTTTGCAACATTCGCGTTTCGATGCGCGCAGTTCAACCGATATTCATAGAATATTTTACACGCGCTCTATTTTTAAAAAGAAGATGATAAAAGAGCAGATGCGAAATGATGGTCGATTAATGAAAAAGCGACTAATGACGCTGCGAAATATATAAAAATGTAATTTGCAGGAAAACAGATCAGATTTCCGAGAGATTAAAAAAAATCACGACGACATTAAAAAAGAACAGCGTATCGTAAAAAGTCTCCGGTGCAGCAAATTCAATAAAAGCAGAAGCCAAGCAAGCAGACACACACACAGAGACACACAACACGTAGACGTTAAAGAGGTAGCATGCAAATGTTGAAGTGATATATGGCTCGCGCAATTACCAGCGAATAGCAATTGTCACACATAAGTACGAGGGCGTCGATGGGTGATGTGTGATTGGCGACGCAGATGCCGCTCTTCGGCCGATTCTCGGGGTTGTGATAGTTGATGACCGACGACAGAGCGCTGGACAGCACCGCGAAACACATTATCAGCACTCGCTGATTCAGCCAGCGCTTGAACGCACCGTCCGGCACGTAGCCCACTATCGCCGTACAGAATGTCAGCCACATCACCTGTATTGCCAGTGTTTATTGCGCATATGAAAAAACAACCACAACATAAACTACTGATCCGTCTTCTATGACAATGTCAACTACAATACATGTTTATGAGATGATTTGAATACATTTTTGTTTTCAATGCTTATTTGAAATTTTGTCGACTGTCTACATTTCTACAGTAATAGTACAATACTTTGTGCTCGTTAAAAGTTCTCTCAAAACGCGTTCTAATCTTGGCTCAACTTATAGTGGCCCAAGAAATGTGCACTAAACTCTAGTCCAACGCGCGTTCGTACGTGTAGCATTGATGTGCGTTCGAAGAAATGAAAAGTCAGCAAAGAGCTGCACAGTGGAAATTCCTTTTCAAGAGAAAGACGCAATGAAATTACACTTGTAAAATGCGCCTTTTACGAGGCTTTTAAGCGCGTTTTCCCCGCCAGCAATAGACGCACACAAAGGCGAAGCTTCGCTCTTATTTCCGGCAAATGAAAAATCGATGCCCTTCGCATTTGTACTCTTACTGCCATGTCGCCACTGTATAAATTTAACGCCATTGTCTCGCGAATGGCTTCGTTCATGTGTATGATTTACGTATTAATTGCGAGACACGCAAACACCACATCGGGTATACATGACATAAAGATGTCCCGTCACCATAGGCGACACGGCATTTAATTTTTGTCCTTGTCATTTTTACCAGCGAGAAAGTCGTCATGGTTGACAGCAGCATCACGTCGATAGTCGATGTATGATTCGACACGCAGAGTCCACCGGGCTTCGGCATATATTCCGGATTGTGTATGGTGATCAGGCTGGATAGCGCTCGCGACATTATCCGAAAGGATATGAGAGTTGCTTTATCATTGGCCCAAACTTTCAACCAGCCTGGCGGTAAGAAACCTATTGCGGCGGTCGACGCTACCAAATACATTACCTACATATGGCCATCGCGCCATTGCCTTTTTTTCAATTAGTATGCAACTCAACGCTTCTCGCCTCGCGTACGAGCTTTGTCTAGACAGCAGGATGCAAAGTTTATCACTTGGCTTTTTTACATTATTTAACGAACTCGCCAGTTGTGCTGTACTAGACAAACCTCATTATGTAGATTCAAAAAAAAAAATTTTTATGCTCTTAAAGAGAAACAAAACGGCCAAGTGTTTGTATGACTTACACCAACGAAGCAAATGAGGATCCTAAGTGGCAAAAGAAAACAGTAGCGCATGACAAAGCCGCACATCCAGATAACGGTCAGCTTCCACGAGATGAATTCGTAACGCCTGTTTGTTCGAGTCAGTAAATTCCAGTTCTAAAAAAAAAAAACGAAAGCGTAGTGTTTATTGTCAAATCAATCGAAACTAATTTATGTGTTTTTTTTTCTCTCCTTTTATTGACGTATTGTGCGTACCTTGAGCTCCTCCGCTTCGAACCTGGAAGTCACGTCGTCCTCGATGATTGCCTCGATACCAGCTCGAATGTAATTCAAACAGATTGCCGGCTCGAATTCACGCTTCAGTGTCTCGAACGACTTTTTTCGTGATATATCAGTCTGTAAATTGAATAAATAAAGTTGGTGTTAATTGCGTAAAATTCAACGGGGAAAAATTTATTTTGCGTTGGGTGTTTATTTTTAGTTTGATGAGAGCTACGATATTAAGAGATATTTTTAGCTGCGACGACTAGAAAATGTGTATTACGAAATCGCTTTAGAATCGAAAAATTGTTCTTTCAGAAACTCCACTCCAAAGTAAACATAATTTGCATGCGCCTCATGAAAAATTAATGATTTTCTAACGCCAGTAAATTCTCATAAAAAAGGAAAAAATCTCGAAACAACGCAGACTATTAAAAAGAAACAAATCACAACTCACCTCTCTAGTGGCGCTAAGCAGAGAGTCAACTTTTTTCTCCTGCTCCTCCTCGTGATGCATCTCTGGCTCGGGAACGAGGATGAGATCCTTGGATTTGGCGATAACCATGTTACCGATCGCGCCGTTTTGCAACTTTTTCTCACCCGAAGGTCTGTTTTTATCAACCTCATGGTTCGGCGTACCTCCACCTTCATCTTCGCTCTCTTCGCCTTCTACCGTCCAATTGCCGTTTGTCTTTTTCACGTGCTCGATGTTTTGCCGGCCGTACTGCAAAAGTGCAAAGTTGTTTTTTTTTCTCTTATTTAATGGACAACTATGCAAAGTGTCTTTAGTCATTTATTACCGTAATTGTTTGCTAAACGGTTTTTTTTTGCTTTGCGTCGGAATGGATAATTCATTAAATATATTGTTTACCCGTTTAAAAATCAATCACGGCAATAATCGAGCTTTATCAAAAAAATTGACAATTGAGATGAATAATGATTATGATTGCTGAATAATTATTATCTTCATTAACATTAATGTCAACGATTTCTCGTGTTTCTCATCTTTATAAAAGTCGTAAATTCAGTTCTCACGTTGCGGATAACTATTTCAAATAAATTCAGTTTTTTTTTTTATTTGTTCGAGTAGGTAAATTTGCCACCTGCGAAACGAGATTTAATCTCGAAGAAAAAAAAGTTTACGTAATTTTCATTAAAATCCAACTTGTGTAACAATCCTGTTGCGCATGGAAAATAAATGGTAAAAAAAGGCAGCAATTTCATTTTTTTTATTGGGGTATTCGCACGTAGTGCATAGAAAATAAAAACATCTCTTTTAATTTTTTATCAATCGGCTTATCTTTATATTTCGGTGGTCATCGCACGTTTATTCGCGTGCAGCTGATCCACGCGTGACAAATTGCTGAATAATTGTCCCGTCCGACAGCCTCTAAAAATTCTCTCACTAATTGAACACGTGCTTGCGACTACTGAGCAGCGATTATATTAAATCGAATTGTACAAATATCAAGAGGGGAGCTTTCCGATACGCGCGATACAACAGCGGAAACTTCATCGAGAGAATATATCACGCGAGCGGAACATGTAAAAAAGAAAAAGATGATAAAACAAGCGAGTTTGTCTTTGTTTTCGGAAAAAAAAAATTAGTATCGATCAACTTTTATCAGCAAAAGATGAACTTTGTCGTTATCATTTAATCGTGTATAAGCGAATTCGAGTATCTTTAAATACAATTTAACGATCCGAGGTTAACAGCATGATTCAATCTAATAAAACACGACGAGATTATTTAAATAAATTAGCATCCATCGCAGTGTGTTATTTACATTTGTATATGATGCACAATCTTGCATTTTGTAATCGCTATCTGGTTAAAGTTATGAAAACAAGCAAATAATCACTTAATGTCAAATTGTTTTCATTGTTATCACGGCTGGGGTTATTAACTTGCACCCGCTATCACAGATTGCAATATTGCTTTTATTCGAGCATACAGATTTGGCAAACAAAAAAAAACAATTGAGCATCAAATATATCAATCATGCATTCAAGTTAAATTGAATCGATCTATCTAGATGATTGAATTTTATGATATCACTTGGACGATTGTTCAAACTAATGCCTCAAAAGTAATCCAACTATTTTAATTGATCGATATCCAATAGAAATCTGCGATAACAAGTATAAATTAATTTGACGCAAAAATTCACGTAAGTAATGAACTTTCAACAAGCGCGCAAATGCATTACAATCAAACAAAACGCGCAAAAGCGTTCCGAACAAGAAGATGCGTATACGATAAGGCGCAAACTCAAAAAGGCGGAAAATGATAAAAATAATATATCTGATTAAAAAAAAAAAGAAACACGAAGAAGAATTAGGTAAGTTGGACTCTGACCGCATAATAGATGTCAATATACCACGTTTCTTCCGATTAATCTCGCGCGCGTGTACTTTGGCCTCACTGATACTTCGGAATTGACTCACGATGAAACATCTATTTTGATATTGCGAAAGATTAAATTAAAAAAAAAATAAATAAATAAAAATAACGTAAAGAGCCAAGGTTACGGAAACTCCTTGGGAAAGGTGCGATTATTTATTATCGCGAGGACGATGTTCTACTTTTTTTTAAGTTAAAAAAACACGATTCAGGTTGTGTATGATGAAACGTATGCCAATGATAATCATAATTTTCTGACATCACGCGCGCCTTTGTCCCACGAAATATTCAGTCTGTTTTTTTTTTTTTATCTGTGTTCAATAAGTAACACGGCATTTGAAAAATTTCTGTTAAAACGATTACACAATTAAGGTTTTTTTCGGTTATGAAAAAAAAAAATCGAGGTCACACGATGCAATAAATTGACAATAAAATCATGATCTATATACGAGTTCACACGCAAGAGAGCGCGCGTCGTTTTTTAAATTTTCCAATCTAAGTACTTATCTGCCAAGATCAACGAACTTGCGCGTGTTTCTCACTTTATCGCAGATTCAAAGTCAAGATGATGTGCACTTTTTTTTTACATTTCACGTTTGATACACCAGCAATTACGCAACGTTTTCTTTTATCACTGGTCATCGTTCGATTTCGCGGATTTTTAAGAACACGCGTTTTCGAAATTCAAAGGTCGTTCAATTTTTTTTTATCTGCGCGCCTCCAATGTTGCATTCGACTAGCGAACGGAGGGGAAATTGTTTTCGCGTGGAAAGTTGATTGGCGCGGCGGAGTGATGTAATTGAAATGATAGTGCAATGAGATGATTGATTAGACTCGCGATCAATTGCTCGAGATTTACAAGACACGCCGGAGAGACTGGGAATATAAGTTATATACAATATGTATTCTTTTTTTTTCCTGGAGACTCGTGACTTGTTGCTTTTTTTTTTTTTTTTTTTTTGGACGAAACTATGTCGCTGTGTGATTAGCGAGCGGCAATGACAGCACTTACGAAAGCACGACATTACTTTTGTCATCACGAAACAATAATCCGTGACGGAAATACGACTAATTCGAGTCTAATTAATGGACGACGAAACCCATTTTTTTACGCGCAAGATGAAACGGAAAATCTCGTAGGAAGACGGTATAAAAACATCAAAAGCAACTCGATCATTTACAACTGTACGCTCGGCGAGATATTGCCTTGCAGAGTGCAGTAAATACATGCGACGAATGTTTTTTAGAATACATCGAAATTCAAGGTAGAACCTCCAAAAGTAAAATAAAAAAACCAGCAAGTAGACACACGCCTCGACGATAACAACAGCACGGGCTATTAATAGACCTACTTATCGTACGAAAACCGTGAGCTGGCTATAAATAAAGATGTCACACGTTGGTACTCGTCAAAGAAAAGAAAAAGAAATGAAACTCACTAATTAATCCACACCTTTTGCCCTCGAGCACAAAAACACACATACACAGAGAGAGACACAGTGTCGGCTGTTGCGCACAGCTGATGCGAGGGTTGTCAAATGTTGAACCACCACTCGCTCTTTCTTTCCCACACGTGGGTTTCGAGGGCGGGCGACGACGTCGACGACAACGAATAAATTACACAAGTCACACACTCACACACGCACGGTTAACCTGGATGATGGACGCGCGCGTTAAAGGACTAAAGGACAGTCGTCGTCAGACGTCGTCCTTTTTCATTTGTACGGCGTAGTTTTGACACAAAGACTAACCTCGAAGAGCGCAAGTAAGAGCTTGATGTAGAGTCTTCGCACACCAAGTGATTTGCCCATCGATGCGAGGAAAATAATCGAGAGCAGGAACATGAGAAACGGCGTGAACAACAGGGAGATGCCCACCGACAGCAGCGAGCCTAGCAGAGCCATTTTGCCAACTGACATCCTGACATCCAGTCCAGCAAGCACTACCAAGCACTACGGACAGCAGCGGCTGCTGCAGCTGCGCTTGGGATCAACCTTCCTTCCCCCTACTCACAACTGCACGACGCAAGCGCAGATTGAACGTGTACAAATTTTCACGTGCGCCCGAAACGACAATGATTCATCTTTGATTCAAAGTCAAACGCAAAAATATTTTTTTTATAAATGTGTAGATGACTACAATTTCATTAGTGCGGAAAATGTCTTCATTTTCCTCAATGTAGTACGCGATGCATTTCCGAACGACCGCGCTAATCAACTAAATTTCTCAAATCAACTTATCGACGGTTGGTAAGGTAGACGACGAGCAAATGTGCGCCGGTGTTTTTTTTTTGTTTTCATTGTTTTTCGTTTCTTGGCTGGGAATACTTTGAAAATGATGCACAGCTTAGAGGGCGACGTCGTCTTTCTCTCTCTCCGCGAAAATTCGCTGCTCGAGAGCAAAGGAGAGGACAAATAGTGGCCAGTCACGGCAAATTTTAAACGTCACTAGCGGAACTGCCAGTTTGAGAGCCAAGGCCCGCAGCTTGTTTTTTGCAGATTGTTAAAAGGTATATCGTTGCACCCTCATTATTTAAAAACTATGCATTTTGACATTGCCCGAGTAAACTACAGAATGTCATTGTTTACGTGGTTTGGAATGTTTCATGTGATAACAGCTGATGATTGTTCATTTTTGGGGTAAACGCGATTCAATCGACACCATTTCCATGCTTCTGCAAACAGAAATGTCAACATTGCATCACGATTGCATGAAAAGTTTAACAATAGTGAAACGTTGGCTAGCTGTGTGAAATTGAAGCAATTTATCGTTAGAAAAGAATTTACAAGCAACATTTGATTAGGTCGAGGGCACAACTTGTCGACGTCTACGGACCTGCTGATCTAAAGAGGCTCGTTCTGTCTCTCTCTTTCTCTCTCTCGCAGATCGCGCGCTGTTGCATGCCCCCACCATTTGTGCCGCGTTTGTTGCTGTGTGTGCGCGCGCGTTGCTCGATCGGGGGGATAGAGGCACAGAAAGACGAGTGTGTAACTCGGCTGGCAAGCGGGCCGCGGCGCTGAGTCTCGCGCACTCAACAGATTGAGCCATTGAGGTGTGGCCAGCGAACGGCGGGCAGCCATTTTCTTCGCTATCTGTCGCGCAAGATTTCAGGTAAATACACTGCTAAATTCATACATCAACAATCCTTCCACCCACATTCCCGTCAATCGAGTCCAAAGTTCAACGAGAGTTTTCCTTGCGCGACCAATTGGCCAAGGTACACCGCGAAGCGCGACGAGGAAGGTCGACAAAGTACGCCGACGAGAGAGAAAGAGAGAGAGCGAACGAACGATCGTGTATATGTGTGTATGTGCGTGCGTGTACGTGTGAGGGAGAGGCTCCGGAATTCCCGGCGACGCGCCTCGACAGAGTGGGAGTGCTTGAGCGACGCGTGACGCGTGACACCCGAGTACCTCGACTCCCGGAAGTCACTATTCTCCGAGGGCTTCCAAGCCGACATTCGCACCGAGTCCTTGCTCCAAAAAGTTGCTTCACGGGGTACAACTACTTGCGTGAAGCTTCTGTGGACGACGACATTTTTGTTTCTCGGGCTACATTCACGGTGCTGCCTGCTTGGCTCATCACTTTTCTCATCTGACAGGTAGATTTCTTTGGCAGTTGTCAGTTTGCACCTTATGCCAAGTGCCTGCCCCAGTGTTTTGGAGGCTGTGCTGGGCTAATTGCTTCTGGCTAATGGAGCCATCTTATGTGGTGTTTCAAAAGCATGCCCTTCTCTCTCTCTCTTTCTCACTCTCACTCACTCACTCTGGTATTTTTGGCTTTGGTGTTTCGAATCACACTTGCTCAGCAGCTCATGTGAGATGCCTGTGATATGTTATCGTTACCGAGTTTAAGATTGGAATTGATTATCTTTCTGTTTCATTTTTTGGAAAGGCTCTCACTGGTACGAGCTCTGATGATTCTAGCATGCCAATCTAGCAGTACCAATCTGAGTAGGATACTGACTGAGACTCTCTCTATCTGAGTGTTTGTGAAATGGGATGTATTAGGAGTACGCTTGGATCAAACGATACTGAGTATCCTGGCTCAGGTATGATCTAGATAAAATTTCATGTATGCTTCTACGAGCACTGATAAAATTCCTTAGATTTCGCTAGTCCCCCCACAATCTCATGCAAAGTGCATTGAGTAGCCAAGTAGGCTTACTTTTTTATCTTTTCTGTTTCTTTTTTTTTCTAAAAAAGCTTTTCTGTGGCTACTAGAGCACACACAACATCCAAGTACTTAAAACTAGATTTTCTAAAACTTTCTGTACTTGCTAAATTCACTCTTTTAAGATGCATCTATGACTAATATTTCTTCAACTCTTTGGTTGAAAAGTTTTGAATTGTACTTGTATTGTCAATACCTAAAAATAACTTACATCAGGCTCTCCATTGTGGAACATCAGATAGTTGTAGGAAAAAAAAGATTATTTTCTACAAGATGCTCCAAAGGATGATGTCATCCATTACTTTTTTCAACAACTCCTTTCCTTCATTGCATACCTTTAGAATTACATCAGTTTCTTAGATAAATGGATGCAGACTTTTTGCCATGTGCAACTCTGGAATCAAATGTCTTTTGATTCGCTATCTTATCACTGTCAGAGATAGAGACAGCCATTTTCTTTGTCTGCAATATCCTCAGGCATTAGTCAATACTGTATACTTGCACTACTTGATTTGTCTGATATTTACTCCGACAAATGTCATATATTAGATACATGTCACGTAATTATATCAATATTTACTAGTACAAGTAGATTTACAGTTGAAAAGTACAGTGGTAAAGTAATGCAAAAGAAAAATAAAGTGTTGTAATGAATGAATAAAACTCTGACTTTGTAGGAATAAGGAAAAACTTGTTCTATTAAATATTGAAAATACTTGTTGAAAACATTGCTTTGCTAGAAATCAAAATTTCAAACAAAAATTTTGCATAAGCTTTACAAACTATGGCTTTAAGCCTTGGCATTATAAAAATGTACACATTTTGAAAAATAGTTGAATGTAATAATGTATAAATTTACTTAGAGAATATAGATTACATGAAAACTATCAATAGGCAGAAGCAATGTAAAATAAAAACACTAGTTATAGAAAGAAAAAGACAATGACGAAAGTTTACTCAATTTAATAATTGTACATGTTGCAGGATTCATGGCAGCTATTAGGAAGAAATTGGTGATTGTCGGCGATGGTGCCTGTGGTAAAACTTGCTTGCTGATTGTGTTCAGCAAGGATCAGTTCCCTGAGGTGTATGTGCCTACTGTTTTTGAAAACTATGTAGCTGATATTGAAGTAGATGCTAAACAAGTAAGTACAGAAATCGTTCTTCTCCCCTTCCAATTGAGTAGCAGTGAATAGTTTGTTTGGTGCAAAAATTAACGCGATCATTTTTCGTTTTACAGGTCGAGCTCGCCCTGTGGGATACCGCAGGACAGGAAGACTACGACAGACTTCGTCCACTGTCCTATCCTGACACAGATGTCATCTTGATGTGCTTTTCCATCGACAGTCCCGATTCTTTAGAGAACATTCCGGAAAAGTGGACGCCAGAGGTGAAGCACTTTTGCCCAAATGTACCAATCATTTTGGTTGGTAACAAGAAGGATCTGCGCAATGATCCTAGCACCATCAAGGAACTCGCCAAAATGAAGCAGGAACCAGTCAAGCCTGAAGAAGGCCGCGCCATGGCCGAGAAGATCAATGCTTTTGCATACCTCGAGTGCTCTGCCAAGAGCAAGGAAGGTGTCAGAGAAGTCTTTGAAACAGCAACCAGAGCTGCATTACAGGTATGATCATCAATGTTTCGTTCAACATTTATATTTATTGAGGTTTTATTAATAATGCACATCAAAGTGCCCCAATTTCCACTTACAACTTCTTATCAAAATTATCAGTAATCAGTGGCAATACTTCACTTAATGATTTGTATTTCATTGGCCATTTTGACTTTTATCTGCTGCTAGTGATGTATAATTTTCATTTTATCACGTCTCAAAAGAATATGTGAATCACCCATGATTCATCCTATGCTAAACCTGTTTTGTTATATCACTGTTCAAATTACTTTAGAGTTTTATCAATGTCTGCCTTTCATTGCTTTCATGCTGATACTTGATAACAATCAAATTTATTGTCGGAAAAGAGCCTAGTTTTTCATAAATGCATTTGTTGACAGGTCAAGAAGAAGAAGAAAGGAAGGTGTAGGCTGCTTTAAAGTGTAATGCCAAACGGGCCCGACGCCGTACGGGCGAATCAAGGAATTGCGGGGGCTAGCTGTACCAAAAAGCTAGTCGTCATGCCGGAGGCCCCAGCATAAACTATAACATAATAATATCTTATCTTTAATTATTTTACATAATACAAAAACAAAAAAAAACAAGCAAAAAATGAAGAACAACTTGAGATATAAAGATTAAAAAAAACCTCAGCAGCGGCAGCAGCAACTCGCTCAAACTGGCGAGAAGCAACACGGCGCATCTCGGCGGACTTTATTAAATACTAAAACTAAAAAATTTTTAAAAAAACGTAAAAAAAAACTTTTTTGATTTGATATTGTAACTAACGCACGAGAGAGAAAGAGAAAAGATGGATAAGTTCAATTATATCGGACGAAAGGATCTGCACTGAATTGGTGACTGGACGACATAGTTCAAGTGAATCATGCTCAAATTTTTTCAAGATTCAAACAAACTTCAAGAAAGTTCACGAGGAGAGCCAAGCAAAGTGTCCGGATAGACGTCTTTTTGTAACACCGGCACACTTTTTTATGCGATTGAGTCTGTCATTTTATTTGATATAGTAATTGTTGTTACTATTCGTATCACTGTCGTCGCAGCACACAATCAACGTTAACGGTCTTTTTTATCGCCGACAAAGTAATTCATGGTCTCTTAATAAAATACGCTTTGACTCAACTCTTCTCTCTTCTAGCTTCGATTGCTCTTTGCGCATGGCAAAGAATTAGTGAACAAGTGCGAGACGACGTTACGTTATCGCGAGGAAGAGAGATGCACACGATTTAGTACTTTGCTTCCGAAAACTTATTAGCTTCACCGTCTCCAATTTTTTTTTCTCTTTGTTTTATAAATGAGCGGAACTGATTAAGCCTACAAACTTGTGTTACGCGTGAAAAAAGTAAACAAAAAAAGAAAATACATGTACCGGACGACTTTGAACATTACAAGATATTGCATAGGCTAAATGTATTATTATATTATTATACTATTATTATTACCATTATTATAATTATATATTGCTATTATTGTAATACGAAGACATTGACATAACGAATTGTAAAAGCGGCTATTTTATATTTATGCACTCTGATATATCCTTTCATCACTCGATATCAACGGTGAAACGGCAGAAATTTGAATTACTATACCTTTTATCAGAAAAGAGACATATCCACTCAACTACTCTTTAATACGCATTTTGCTGTTGCTCGCTGAATCAATTTACGCGCGTACACCCGATGAAAAAAAAGCTTTGCTAAAGAGATTAATTAATTAGCCCTTGCATTATTCGCGAGGGTTCGTTTGTTCATATATGCATTGTGTGTTGGATAAATGAATGGCCGTCGATACTGTAATAAGTCGATTCGGCCTTTTTTACTTTTGATTAAACACAACTTTCGACAAAAAACTGTCAGTTTTTATTTAAAAAAAATATGTCAAAGTTATCTCTTTTTCTCTCGCGATATAGTTATTGCAAGTTCAAGGGGAATGATTTTTTAAATCAATGATTGTTTTTTTGAATGAGAATAAAGTCGTATGAAAACACAGACTGCAGATTGTATAAAGCATATACACATTTTTATTCTTGTTCGGATTTACATGTATAACATTTAAATAGAGAAAAAAAACGCGTGTCCGTGCTATTTATTAGTTCAATTTTTATACGTATAATAAAAACTTTTCGCTGATTATATGAAATCGAAGGCGAATTGTTGGTTCATGATTTTACTTTTTCCATTTAATCACTATGCATCTATAACACACCACGTTTGCAGAAGAACTATTTATATATTTTTCATAATTTGGAAATATTTTATCAAAGTCGAATAAAATGGTTATTATAAAATGCTGTTTATAAAACATTTATTACGATAAGTTCACCCATTAGCCACTTTAATGTAAGAGTTCAGATTTCGAGCCTACAAATAGGATAACTTTATAAACAGTATTTTTTCTGTGTCTACTTTATAGACAATAGACATTTACTATACAATTTCTCAAAGTCAGTATTGCGCGTTGTTCAGTACCATTATTTGCCTCAACAGGTATAAAAAAAAGAGTAACGTTTGAATAATGTGTGGCCCTGAAAAGGGCCGATTAGCGAAGTCGCGAATCACTTGACTCATGCCGTCGCAGCGGAGTTATGACGGGTTATTTTGGTCACAGCGGTTTTTGAAAATTAATCCTTTTCCGGCGTATTGCCTGAATCGTTGCAGTCAATGTTTAATAGGTCAAGTCATACTAGTAAATTCAATTAGAACTGGTGTCCTTGGTGGCAGTCTTAGTGCCCTCAAACACGGCATGCTTGGCGAGTTTACCACGAAGGAGAAGCCTGACAGCGGTCTGGATCTTGGGAAATGTGATGATCGATCTCTTGTTGTAAGGAGGCAGGCAAGATGCTTCAGCAGCCATACGCTCGAAGATGTCATTGACGAAGCTGTTCGCGATGCCCATAGCCTAGCTGGAAGCACAGGTGTCGGGGTGAACTTGCTTGAGGACCTTGTAGTTGTAGATAGCGTACGAATCCTACAATTTCTTTGCGCGCTTCTTCTTGTCACCCTTGGTGATGTTCTTCTGGGCCATGTCCGACTTCTTGACGGCCTTGCCGCTATATTTACCCGTTGGAGTCATGGTGTACTAGAATATTCCAAACAAGGGGTGATTTTTTCATTTATTACGTCCGTTACACCGTATATCTGTTCAGCATGTTACGCCTTTGCCAATCGGCCCTTTTCAGGGCCACCAAATAATTTCAACGTTAAACAAACTTTTTTTTAATTTTTCTCCTAAAAATCGGCGACGCGCAAATGAATAGATATGAAACTTTTTGTTAACTAAGCGATGCGGAATCAATTGAGCTAATTAATTTATGAAAAAGTAAAAAAAAATTGAAATTTGGGAACTAACTTCCACATCTCTCTGAACAAGCCACATTTGTCCACAAAGTCTCGTTTTTAGAGCTTGCAACGTGACTCGGGTTCGTTTCTTCTGCTTCATCGATTTTAATGCTTTTCAGTTCTCGCTGTACGATGAGTTATAGGATATAAGCCTGTTTTCGCCATCAAGTGAAAAAAGTCACGTTAAATTTTCATCCGTACTGTTGG